>JAWWLV010000088.1:24908479-24924436 GCA_035041135.1 Platyrinchus mystaceus
CGACGCGTTAATACATACATATATATATATATATATATATATGCAGAATATGAAAACCAGTCCTCGGGGAATGTCCCAATGAGAGGCAGTATCAGGACCTGGGATCGGTCTGGGGAAGTCTCTGGGCTGCGCGTGGTTTTGGAAGCGGCGGCTGCTGGTGCTGGTGTTGGTTTTTAATGCCGGAAACCTCCAGCCCCTTTCCCCATCTAGAGCAACTTTCGGATTTCTCTATGCCTAGCGAGTTCCGCGGGGTCCTTCCTACCTCAGTCCTCTCCGGTGCGGTCTGTCTCTGGAGTTCATGCTTAGCTGGACGCAAGGAGATTTAAGCGAGGCAAAGGGGTAAAAAGGAGAGAGAGGGTGAGAGAGAGAGGGGGGAGAGAGAGAGGAATCCTTCGCCGAGCTGGATCAAACTTAATGTCTTTCCCTAGTCCATCTTTGAAAGAGAAGTGGTAATACCACCTGGATGTTCGGATATAAATCCCTTGCAAATAATAAATGGATTAATAATAACAAGGTATGAAGTTCTTTTTATAGAAAAAAGGAGAGAATTGAAACTAAATGCGGCAGTTAGACAACCATTTTGATAAGAGGATAATTGAGGCGACACTGGTGTATAATTAGAGGATAATTTATGCTATATCCACTTTTATTCCACCTCCCAAAATAAACCCAGTCCATAATCATTACAGGCAAATTGTTCTGAATTTTATAGCAGCAATTTGAACAAAGTACTGCAGTTAATCATGGGAGATTTTTGTGTATTCCTGATTAGAAGTCTAATTGCCTCCTTCCAGAAAGTAAAAATAACTGTAAAACGACTCTATTTTTATCATTAACAATGTTGACAATAAAATAAAATCAACTGGAATTGTAATCTAAAGACAAATTTAGGGCGCAGGCACTTTTTTTTTCCTTGGGTCGTTTATATCCTAATCAAGCTTTTTGCCAAAACCGCCAACCGCACGTAGCCATTTGCATATATTTGAAAGCCATTACGGGAGCTGCTGCTGCTGCTGCTGCGTTCAGCGGGGAAATATGCGCTGCGCGTCGCTTCGCCGCAGCGAAAATACCGCGCAAGGAGGCGCTGGGGGGGGTGGGTGGATGGAGGGGGTCGTGTAGTGGGGGAATGTTTGATTTGGGGGAAAGGGGGATTGGGGGATGGGGGCAGACGCTCCCTTTTTCCCCACCCGCGCGCGTTTCTTCCACACCCGCGCGGGTGGGGAAAAACGGGAGGGGGGGGAAAGGGAGGCGGGCACGGGCAGCGCGCGCTGCCGGCTATGACGTAAGGGGGCCGAGTGACCAATGAGGGAGGCGCTGCCCTCCGGAGACGAACCATTCGACTTGTGCGCGTCCCTGCCCTTCAAGTCGGAGCGCCGGAGCCCCAACTTTCCCGGTTCCCACCTTCAACTCCCCCCACCCTCCACGCCCCCCCATTAAAAAAAAAAAAAAAAAAGAAACCCACAAAAAACAACACCCACCCCACGCGCCGGGGGGATGAAGGAAAAGAGCGGCGCAAAAAAGCGGCGGGAGTAGCCCGCCCTCCCCCTTCACACACCCCGCACACCGCCCTCCCCTTCCTCCCCTCCCTCAGTGAACGAGGCCCCTCGCACAACGGCTCCTTGGAGAGGAGGGGGGGAAGGAAAAAAAAAGGCGGAAAAGAAAAAAAAAAAAAAAAAGAAAAGAAATTAAATTAAATCACCGCCGCCTCTCCAGCGGTGCCGCGGCGGGTAAGGGGAGCGGCGGTGGCTGGGCAGAGAGGAGGCAGAGCGCGGGGGGCGAGCCGGGGAGCGCCGCGCTCTCCCTCCCAAACTTTGATGATGACCATGACTACGATGGCTGACGGGCTGGACGCGCAAGACTCCTCCAAATCCGCCTTCATGGAGTTCGGGCAACAGCAGCCGCCGCCGCCGCAGCCGCCGCCGCCGCCCCACTCGCAGCAGAGCTCGCCGGCCATGGCCGGCGCCCACTACCCGCTGCACTGCCTGCACTCCGCCGCCGGCTCGCACCCGCACCACCAGCATCACCATCACAGCTCGCCCTACTCCGGCAGCGCCGGCTCCTACAACCACCGCTCGCTGGCCGCCTACCCCTACGTGAGCCACTCGCAGCACAGCCCTTACCTCCAGTCCTACCACAACAGCAGCGCGGCCAGCCAGACGCGGGCGGACGATGCAGGTGAGCCGGCACCGCTTGCCCAACCGCTGCCACTTCCTCGCCCCGCTCCCTCCATCCCCGGGCCTCTCCCCGGCCCCCCCGGCCCGGGCACCTGCATAACGACCCCCGCCGTGCTCCCGCTCCCGCCGAGGCAAGCGCCGGCCCTGGGGTGCGCGGAGCGGCAGGGAGAGAAGGTGGGGGGGTTGCTTGTTTCCGCGACCCCTCCGCGGGCCTACTGCTGCGGTACCCGCGGCGGGGCCGCCGCGCTCCCCCTCGCTGGCTGCGGCTGCCGGCGGTACCGCGGCGCAGCGCACCGGCGCCTTCTCCGCCCGGCCGGCGGCGAGGGGCTGCGACCGGCGCTCCTTTGTTACGGCGGGACCGGCTTTAGGCAAAATTCCTGCTAACACCTGAGGAGTGAAAGTTTCCAGGCGAGCGGGTCGCATTCCGCTCGGGGGCCGTCTGATTTATGGTTTTTTTGGTTGTTCTTTTTTTTTTTTTTGAGTTTTTTTTCAGGGAGCCGTACGTATCCATCCGGAGGGGCACGGCGGGGGGGGCGGAGGGGAAAGCATTGTTAAGTCTCGGACTGGTGATTCACTGACCACCAAACTGACGACGCGGTCAATTAGCTCAGTAAAACCTGGATGGTCCTGGAACAAGGCATCCCTTAGCAAAGCCAGCGCCGCACTTTAAGTTTTTAAAAATATTGTTATTTTTTGCTTCCCGAGGGCAAGGCAGCGTGCCCACTATGCCCGGACAGCTCTTTTTTTCTCCCGGTAGCTAGGCAGCAGCCTGTGCTGCGCGTGCCTTTAAGGAGACGGAGCTTGTGTGTACGCGATGGGGTTGAACAGGCATCGAGACAGGCTTCGGCGTTTTTAGGAGCCGTAGCAGCCAAAATACCCGCGTTTAATAGCTAAGGAGGATGATGTTTCAGCTGTGTTGTTTTGCTTGCAGATCAGCAAAAAACCACAGTGATTGAAAACGGTGAAATCAGATTTAATGGAAAAGGGAAAAAGATTCGGAAGCCTCGAACCATTTACTCTAGTCTACAACTCCAGGCTTTAAATCATCGCTTTCAGCAGACTCAGTACCTGGCACTTCCAGAGAGAGCTGAACTGGCAGCTTCATTAGGACTTACCCAGACACAGGTAATTACTGGGAATCCCAAATCACTGAAATCCTGCTCGAGCAATAAAGGCCAAGCAAAGTATGATGTTCCCTATACATTTTGACCTCTGTCGGGAACGGTAGAAAAGGTAACGCACACGATCCCCATCTCTATGTCCTAGGACTACCCACTGTGCGACAGAGACCGGGCTACCTCAGAAGGAGCTGAAAGCGCCTTTCCCCCAGCCGTCTGGCGAGCAAGCGCTCTCTTTTGATGCCACACATAACATTTTAAAATTGACTGTATTTTCGGATAATTCCAGCACCGAGATACAATTGCCCAGCTGTGAAAAGGAGAACAAAACAAAGGCAAGGAATCGCTGGGCCTGAGGTAGAGCTAAAAGCAAAGCTGCCTCATAGCAACGTATATAGGTAGAGGGGAAGCAGGAACGCGTTAGGAAATATCTGTAAAATCAATAGTTAATTCACCCTGGATGACTAACGCAAATGCAGTGGTTAGCCTTGGGCAAAATGTATGGAAGGTGATAATAGATCTGAGGATCAAAGACAGCCGTGTACAAAATTATGGCAGGTTAAGCCATAGTTAAGTGTGGTTGGAATAGCTGTGCCATCTGCTAATTTAAACTTGAAAGACATGTGAGGCATTACAGGCTTCCCAGGCTGGGGTTTGCGGAGAAGTACATGGATAGATGGGATCAAATCGGGTAAAATGTTATCATGTGAATTTATGAGCTTAACAAATAACTTCACGTTTTTGTCATTGTCATTGGTAACAGTTGCTTCCAGCCAGCGATTTTTAAATACTTAGCAAACATTAATGATGGGAATAGACCTGATGGTTTTGCAAATGGGATTTTAGTGTCCTTAGCTTGCACACTCTGTCTCACTGTTGTCTCGCTTTCTCTTTCACACGCATAGATTTGTTTTAGGGGCCCGATCCTGAGAATATTAGTAGAGGAGCACCGGTGCTTATTCCCTAACATTATGTCTGCAAAGTTTGCGAGGTCAAATACACATGCGGGTTTTGTGTTCTTTGTTTGAATGATTTAAAAATATGGTGTGTATATATGTCTATATACGTATATATGATTTCTATAATAATTCTGATCTGCCAGTGGACCCGATCCTTGCATACCTTATCGAGTGCAGGCTCCTGTTCTACTGGGTTAGGAGCAGGATGAGACCCAAAGCAATCTTGATACCCAATTACTCGCTGAGATAATAAAATTATTCTTTCTTTAAAAATATATATTAAAATAAAGCTACGATCCTGATTCCATTGTGCCTCCTCCCCCGCCACAGCAGCATGGACCACTTGATGTGATCGTGTGGATTTCGGATGCACGATTTCTTTGTAAGATGCCCTTTGTCTATTGGCTCCTGTATCCTGGCACAAAATCATATGATTGCCTGTGTTTGACAACAGTTTGTCCGAATGATCAAATGACCTCCAAAATTCTGAATGAGGTGCTAAAGCAGGAGACCTCAGAATATGTAGTCTGTTTCAGCTTGAACAATCTGGCCTGTGCAAAGAAAAAAACGTTCCGGGTTAAAACCTGCATCCCTCTCGCTTTCCAGCTCTGGTCTGCCTCCCCTGTTCTTTCCAGCGGCATCCAGAGCCCAAGAGCAACCGTAGCTACCTTTCCTTCCTCCCTTCCTATCCCCAACTCCACACCCGACTGGCGTGTGCGCTCAAGACCTTCTCTGGAGCAGACCCACGGACCCCGGGTCTCCCCTGCTGTGCCCTGGGCACTGACGGCAGCCTAATATCTGCTGCGTTTTGCTTTACAGGTGAAGATCTGGTTTCAGAACAAGCGCTCCAAATTCAAGAAGCTGCTGAAGCAGGGCAGTAACCCCCACGAGAGCGACCCTCTACCCGGCTCCGCTGCCCTCTCCCCTCGCTCTCCGGCTCTGCCTCCAGTCTGGGACGTTTCAGCCTCTGCCAAGGGAGTCAATATGCCTCCCAACAGCTACATGCCTGGCTATTCTCACTGGTATTCTTCTCCACATCAAGACACAATGCAGAGACCACAAATGATGTGAATTGTCCAAGAGAAATAATCTCCCAAGAACGCCTCGTCTCGACATGGCAAGAAGTTCCCCTGCTTTGCCAAGCCGTGCCAGCAAACAGGCTCTGTGTGAACTTGTAGATGCGGCAAAGAGACAGAGTGGCTTTTTTTTTTTTTTTTTTTTCTTTAAGTAACCTCAGCGATTGATCTTGAACAGAAAGACACAATTTTCATTCTGGCGCACAGAAGACACTTCTCTTTAGGATATTTTCCTTTGGACTCCAAGGCACCAGCCTCTTTCTCTGTGGAGTATACTTCGAAACAAACTTTTTACAGACTTTGCCCACAAGAACCTGAATCTACCATGGCAGCCGTTTTTACTTGTTTAATGAGCTAAAGACATTATCTGATGAAAGAGCCTAGTCAAAGCTCCTTCATTTTTATTCACCAAATCCGGACTGGGGAAAGGATTAAAAGAGAGAAGGAGAGATTAAAAAAAAAAAAAAAAAAAAAAAAAAAAAAAAAAAAAGGAAAAAAAGGAGAACTGGTTGAAAACTGAAAATGTACTGTAAGATTAGAACATTACCACGAAGCAAAACCTGCATGCTTTCTCAAAATGCAATGGGCTGCGGCTCCAAAGAAACCACCGTCTCTCACGTGAAGAGCCCCCTCATCCGCACAGACCCGCACCCGCACACAGCCGGACAGACTCCCGGAGACGAGAAGGAAAGACAGAGAGATATCGCAGCCAGACCCGCCACCGCGGGCTGGGAAAGGAAGGTTCAGGGCTGCCCGGCGGCAGCCTCACCCACTGAGCGAGAGGGACCTTTCCCCGAGCAACCTTTCTGTATATATTGTTGAATTTTAGTTGTACATATACTTTGTATGTTTTTGTCTTCTTTCATATATAGAGTAAAAGCCACAAAATGCCCGCCTGGCTCATATTTCCACCTTAGCGGATCCCCATGTCCCCCGACCTGCCCTCCCAGTTCAAGCCGGGCAGCAGGACCCTGTGCCCCTCTTGCCTGTGCGCAGAGACCCCTACCAAAGCATATATCTGCGAGCAAAGAAAGAAAAGATGAAGTGGGGGAGGGGAGGGGTAGTTGGTGATTTGGTTGGTTTTAAGGCTACGACTTAAAGACAGGAGATACCGAGATCACAAATATACACCTAGAAGAAGTTCCTAGGCATTCGGCCATTTCTGCTGCGATTTCACTGCTCCGCTGCTCAGCTGAGCTGAGCTTTCTCGCCCAGGCAAAGCTTAGAGCCCTGTCTTTCTTCCCAAAGGTTGGAGACTCCAAATTGTTAAGAAAGGAGGCGCCCTCCTTTGTTTTTAAAGAGCAGACAATGCAAGATGAGGAATATTTTGCAAAGCCCCCAGAGGTGCCCAGGCACACAACACGCTGTCCAGCCAGCTCCAGCCGCACCAGTTTGTGGAAAGCACAGCAACTACTGACAATGAAAAGCCCTTTCCTCATCCAAGCTGGGTGCCCCATACTGCGAGAATTAATGGCTAGAGACCTGGGCATCCTTCAAATTATGAACCTTGAAACCACTGAGCCATTTATCAGAAGTCAATAGAGATCCTCAGAGTGCTCCATATAATGACAGCTACATACAGTCGTGCAAAAGGACAGTCACTATAATTAGACACAAAGCAAAGACTACTTACCAATATACCAGTTTTTGGGGGGTGTTTTTTTGTTTTTTTTTTTTTTTTGAGCAACTTCCACGCTCAGTCAGTCTTCAGAGTGGTTTAAAACCGATCAGTCTTGTCATTTTCTACCATTCGTATTGTTACATTAGGAAAAATGTTTTCTTTTCTTTTTTTCCCCTTCCCACTGTGAAACTTTGGGTTCAGAGCTCCCCAGGATCAATTCTGAACAAAGCCTCCAGCTGCAGTGCCATCCAATTTGAAGCAGACATTGGGGACAATTTAAGGTTTTTATCCACAAGAAGGTTTTTTTCCATTCTCTTAAATGCAGCCATAATTAGAGTAATTTTTCATGTAGCCCGCTGATTACAGCGTTTTTACCGTCAAAGATAATTACCTGTAATTTTCTTCCACTTTTAATACTAAAAAGCCATCTTTATTTAGATTCAGGAACAGGAAAGGCGAAACAAAAGAGGAAAATTATTCTGTTATTCATACACAAATTGCAGAGACGTAGGGCCTAAAATTGAAAATTAACCAAAATTATAATGCTGAAAAGAATGGAAGAGGCTTCAGAAGTACAGCTGGTAGTGGGGCTCACTGAATTATTCAAATGACACTGGAGAGAAAGCTACCATACACTTAAACCAACAGCATCGTGTGCATCTTTCAGAAAACCCCTCTTCACACACACCCCCCCACGCCGGCCCCTGTGCGGGCTCGCCCTCGCTCCGCAGAAGGGCGGTGGATGCCCTGGTGAGACAGTCCCGCAGCCCGGGGAGCCCGGCCCAGCCGAGCCGAGCCCAGCCCGACGAGCCCCGGCCCTCACGGCCTCTGCAGCCGCCTTAACCCTTTCGCTGCACCCACCCGGGGGGCCCGGCAGCGGGCGGTCCGCCCCCGGGGGCGGGGGAAGAGGGGGGCTCGCTGCTTCCCGTGGGCTTGCGGGGCGCTCATCCTCGCCTGCACGCGCGCGTGGGTGCCGGTGCGGAAACCCTCTCGGTGAGTCGTGCCCTCCTCCCCCACGCGTGATTTCTCAAATAGGCTTAAAAAAAGCCCAGACAACAAGCAAGCAAGCGAACAAATAAGCGATAATAATAATAATAATAAAAAAGCCCCATTAGCTTCGTAGCGCGGGAGAAGAAGGTGGGAGAGGCAGGCCTTCCCGGGAGCGGGGTGTGAGCGAATGGCAGCAGCGGCTCCCACTCGCGCGGCAGACGCCCCGGGAGACTCTCGTGAAACAGCGTCATCTATGGATGGAGCAGCGGCAGATCCCCGCGCCAGCGCCAAACCTGCTGCCGCCGGGCTGCCAGCGCCGGCTCCGCCACCGCCCGCCCGCCGCCGGCCTCCGCCGCCCCGGGGCCGCGGGACGGGTTCCGCGAGGAGCCGCGGAAAGGCGCGGAAAGGCGCGCTGCCGCCGCCCCGCTGGGGGCACGGGCGGACAGGTCTGGCCCCAGGCTCTCACGGTTTCTCAGCCGGCCGCCGAGTCCCGCGCCGCCCCTCCGGCAGCCGGAGGGGCCTCGCAGCATCCCCGCCCCGCGTCGCCCGCCGCCCCGGCAGCACCGGAGGGAAAGGGGGCTCGGACCTGTCGGGGTCCGGCCGCCGAGAGAAAACATCGGAGCGCGAGTGACCGCGGAACTGGGGGAACGAGTAAAGAAGGAGCGTGCCTCGACGGGCAAGGCGCGGAGCAGATACACACCAACCCCAAACCCAAGCGAGCCCCAAAACTTACCCCTGTGAAAATCTGCTAAGCAAGGATCGGGGTCTAGAAATCTATACTGAACAGAAGCAGTGGAGAATATTTTTCTGAGTCTCAGGGCAGAAGCTCTTTCTCTATATTCTTGGTTGAGTGAGCACATCCAGGTGTGAAATTGTTTGCACACCCCAGCACCTCTTATATTGCCAGCAAAATTAGCTGTTATTACTGTCACTGTTTAGTGATGGTTAGCTTGATAAAAAAAAACCTGCTGTAATCAAGACCTGGCGCATCTTTGCAAATTACAGATAATTGTAAACGTCCAGATTATGATAATAGCATCCTAATCCAGCCTGCAATATAATTATTACAGAGTGTTACATCTGAAACTGTCCAGTAGGGCTAATTCAGCCATTATTTAGACCCTATTTTTGCACTGCAAATGGGTTGCTGAGTTGAAAATGTACGATTGTAATTTCACGGGGCACTCAATGAGTAATGGTATAGGGAGAGAAAAATACAAAAGTGAAATGTGAACAGTAGCGATCAAATCAAACTCTGAAGGACAAAAGACTGTTTGATTCATAGGGAATGAGAAGAGCGGGAATTAAGAAAACAGCAAATCAGTGGTCTGCAGCATTACGTGTCCAAATCTCAACGAGTGCGAGCCTAATGTGCAGTCAGGGGCTGATGCTTCGACTCCTGCCTTCCATGAGTCCACCTCTGGGTTCAGCTCTTCCCGGCAGCCTCTCCCTGGCACCCGAAGGATCCCAGCGCTCTCCACCCATCCCCAAAATGGGCTCGCCATTGTCGTGTGCCTCCTCTCAGGTGACTGAACGTCACTTTAGGGCAAGAAGCCTCGGGAGCCTCGGAATTGGGCGGAGAAGAGTGCGGAATGCGGGACGCCGGGGCCGGGCACTCTCCGCGGCGGGCTGTGGAGCCCGAGGCCTTTTGCGCTCCCGTGCACCCGCTGGACTAGTCCTCAGGGGTCCTTAGGGAAATTATCACAAAACCGACTTAATTGTAATTAATTAACCAAAAGAGCCTGGCTAACAGGACTACCTGCAGCTAGCGAGGTTAACTCACTGGGTTAGTTGGCTTTCGACTCCTGATTAACTTTTATTAACCCTGGACACGAAATACAAAAACCCGCTTAATTTTTTAATGGGCTAAATCATCAAAGCGCCGTTGCCGCCACGCCGGCAGGTCCCCGCAGGATTCGGATGCAGTGAGGCAGCACCCGGAGCTGGCCCCGTGGGCAGGAAGGCTTACAGTCCCGGCCTTTGCTGGCCTTCCCGGGCCGCAGCCACGCCTGGCACCTGGCAGTCTTTCTCTGCGCCCTTTTCTCCATGCGAATTAGTAAAAACACCACGAAGAAAGGAAAGCTCAGTGGATACCGCGAGGCAAAAGCCCTGTAAAACGCGTTATATGGTGCGTATCGAGGAGACCGTAAAGATCTCCTTGAATGGAGGGCCAGCGTCGAAGCCAGGCAGCTCTGCTACAGAGCACAGAGCCGGGCCAGGATCCGGCGCGGTGAAGCTGGCTGAGCCATCCTGCAAAGCCCAGGCTGAGGTTTAGACAGCCCCTTCGGCTGCCGAGGCGGCAGCGGGAGGGAAGCAAGAAGTCATCCCCAGACTCCCCTTCTCCCAGTGCTCAATCCGTCGCAGGTTCTGGCTGGGGCCGGCTCCCTGGGCCCTCACCTGAAGGGAAATAAGGAGACGAGGGAGCTGGGAGTTTTTCCCGCGACCTTGAAGGTGTTCTCAGACAGCTGGGGCGTGAGTGAGTGTGGGGAATTCTCGGCTCTATGTTCCAGGCAGATAAACCATTGCTTACCCTCCCCAAATCACATGTAAACAGACGCACAGCCGAACAGAGAGCCGAAATATTTAATTGATGCAACACAGATTCTCCCTAAAAAAAGAGAGAAAGGGAGACTTAATGTAAACTACGCAGTTTCTTTTTCACGGCTCTTGTCTGACCTATAAAGCAGGTTATTGCGTTACTGCAGGCAATCGCTCAAATGACTGAAAGTAAGAAGAGGGGGTTCCAACCCATCCCCCCCCCCGCCCCGATTTTCCTGGAGCAATAGATCTCCTTTCCGTAATTCACAACCAAAACACCTAAAGTCTGTCAGTCGCAAAATTGCGTGGCAGAAGTCTCTAATCGATGCCACATGTGGGATGCACTCTGGGGACACAGCGCTGCCGGCGGCGGAGCGGGCAGAGCGCGGAGGCCCGCGCAGGCAGCGCGGCCGCGGGGGAGCGAATGCACCGGGGAGATCGAGGGGAGCAAGAGGGCGACAGGAACGCCTGACGAGCGGGCTGCCCTGCCGCAGTGACAGGTTGGAGGGGGTGGTTTTTCTTTCCCCGGGGAGGAGCGGGAGGGAAACGGAGGCACTTCGCTATGAGGCAGCCCTTTCCAGCGGGCTGGAGGCTTTGTCCGCCGCGCGGTCAGGGGATGCCCGGTCAGTGACAGTGAGGGCTCTTTGGAGGAAGCGGGAAGGTGTTCCCCTCGTATCCGTAGGTGAGGGTGGTCGCCAGTGTGTGTGCCTGGGTGTGGGTGTTGTGGGAGTGCGCCCCAACCGGAGGCCAGCGCAGCCAGGGGTCGATCTGCTGTGGGTGTGAGAGCCCCAGGGTGCAGGCGGTATCAGGAGCTCTCAATCTGGGGCAGCTGGGGCTGCAGGCTGCTCTGTGTGTGTGCGTGTGTGTGTGTGCGCGTCTGTGTGTCTGTGTGTGTGTGTGTGTCAGGCCCTGTGGCTCAGTCCTGGAGCCGCTCGGCACCCACAGGAATGTGGCTCCTCTCGGCTCTCCGAGCTGTCCCGGCTCCACATGGACGTGGCCGCCAGGAAAACAGAAGGGAGGAGAAGAGAACGGAGGGGCGGGGGGAAAGCTCCCAGCCAGCAATCCGCCGAGCCCAAATCCAACATTAGACAAAGGACAGTTCATCTCATCCCTTTCCCGGGGAGGCAAAGGGGGAGGCCTGGACAAGCCAGGCTCCCTCCGGCCGCAGCCGGAGCCCAGGGGGTGCACCCAGGCGGAGACAGGCGCCGAGGTGTGCCTGCCAGTGTGTGCGGGGACAGGGGGGACAGAAGCATCCCCATCGGCCCGAGGCTGTCATGGAGGGGCAGGCGGCCGTAAACCCCCAGTGTTCATTGGGGTCGGCGCCACGGCGAGAGCATTTTTTATCCTGTTTTGGGGGAGGGATGCCAGGCTCTCCCCGACCTGCCCAACACCATCCCGATCTGGGAGGAGGGGAAATTAAGCAGGGAGAGGAACCGGCATGGAAACCGAGTGGAGCTGACTCGGCTGGCTCGGAGAGAGAAGTGTCAGCGCCCAGTCCCGTGGCGGCTGTGTGAATTCCCATCCCTGCCTGGGATGGGAATCCCATCCCGCCTGCCGGCATCCCTCTTTCCCGGAGCTGTTCCTGCGCTGTCCTCCTGGGCCCCGGCAGGTTACCTTAACCAAACAGCCCCGCGGCAGCTCCTCAAAGAAAAGGGTGGGTGGACAGACCTGGGAAATTGACTTCCACCTCTTGTGTCCAAGCCTCTCTGCAAAGAGAATTGACCTCGGGGAAGGGAGAATCTCTTACTGCAGGTTAAACGGTTGTCTAGAGGGAAATGAGGAAAAGAACGGAAGAAAATGAAAAGGTCAAGCTTTTTTTTTTTGTTTGTTTGTTTGTTTTTTTTTTTTTTTTTTGTTTTTGCTTGGTTTTGGTTTCGGGTTTTTTTTGCACGGGGTGGAAGTTAGCAGAAGAGACAAATCCGAGCTTTTCGTCAGCCCCAAAGTCGAGGAAAGTACCTGAAACCTTGCGAGTGACACGAGGAGGAGCCGGTCCCCAGAACCGCTTAGGACGCGGGGAGCGGCAAAGCCCGCCCGGCAGCGGGCTGGGGTGGGCAGCGAGTGGCGGCCCCCGCCACCCTGGCTCTGACACCCCCGCACCCTCCCTGACGTGCATGGAACACAACCGAACAAACTGGTCTATTGTACTGCAAGACATTTACCAACCCCCAAACCTGTTACAAAACAGCAACCCCGGGCTTCTTTCTTCGGGGAGAAAACTACTCACGCACACGCACTCACGCACACGCACAAAACATGGCAGTCGGGAGCGGAGGGAGAAGAAAGGAGGGGGAGGACAGCAGACAGAAAGGCAAGAGACAGGTAAGTGCGCCCCAGGGCAGGAGCGTGCCTTTTCAGGCCTTGCCTCCCCCCCTGCCAACACTCTCCCCGCCAGCCTCGGCTGCCAGGGGGGCATATTTTATTTCGGGGATCCTTCAGCGACGCCTTCGGCACATTCGTTGCTGTCGCCGTACCCCGCACGTCCGTGAATGACCTCTCCCCTCTTGGAAGGAGGGTCCCCGCGGGAACGTGCGCCGCTGCGGGGGGCCCGCCGGCCGGGGTTTCTGCTGGGAGAGGGGCCCACGCTCCGTGCGAGCGATCCCAAGCCAGTGGACAGCGTTCTGGCCACCCCGCCGAAGCCGTGCCGCCAGCACCGCACAGCGCTAGCGACGGCTCTGCTGCGCGGGTTTGTTCCCTAAATCACGTAGATAGAGATAAATCAAAAACAATAAAAGTACCTCTCCAACGTCCCTCTTTCAGCCGCAGCCGCAGCAGTCTTTTACCAGGAGCGAGGGGAGCGGGGCCCTCTTTTTATCCTTTTCACATATTTAGTGGCTCCCTTTGACGGAAACGCAATTTGTATAATTAGCTGAGCGCACATGGGCGACTGATGGGCTGTGGAGTGTGCAGCTCTCGACGTTAATTGCTCTTAGAAAAGGATTCGGGGCGGCTTAAGGCAAGAGACTTGCTTTCTAGCATCGGGATGGGCAGCTTTCCCTTCAGCTTAAATCACTAAGGTCGATAAGGTGTACGCGGTCTTGCCAGAGCCCCTTTTCCAGCGGGAAGAGAACACGGCGGCCCCTCGGCTCGTCCGTGGGGACCTGCAAGGGCCACATCCTGCCAGCACGACCGAGCTGCGGTGGCACTGCACGGCACTGCAACAAAATGTGAACTCCCAGCTCCCATCCTCTTTCCTCTGTCTCTCTCTGCAAGCAAATCAGTACCATATTTTTTCCCTCTTATTAAGAGAATAAGGGGAAATTTGGAAACGTTTATCGTGGTCGAAATAATTTTATTTTATTCAGAATATACAGTTTAATTCCTCTATCTACAATTATTTACAGGGTTAAAATAACATTGAAAAAAGTCTCTGGAAAAATTGAGGTCATAGTTTTCAAGGCACCATTGATAGTGTCCACAGCTGAGCCAAAAAATGTCCGTATTGTATAAAAAAGGATTTCCTTTGAAATGCAATAACTTACATGCACAAGCTTTACACGTTTTAATCTTTTTGTTTGTTTCTTTTCCCTTTTAAAAATTCCCCATACGCATTCCTTTCGTTATTATTCCTCAATAGTAAAACACAGGAGTCCAAGGAACAACAACAACAAAAATAATAAAATAATAATGGTCAGACTCTAATAAATTGTCCCAGAGGCGAGCGCTAACGGGTGCTGTAGGGACCCGTGGGGTTGGAGGTGGGAGTTGATGGAGTTGGCAGCGGGATACCAGGAAGTGGAGCTCTCCAGGTAGCTGGATGCAGGGGACGGGTTGGAGTTTGGAGGGTGAGCGTGTGCGTGGGCATGGTGGCTGAGTGAACGGGACGAGCCCTGAGGTTCCCAAACCGCAGGTGACTGTGGAGAGTTGCAGGCCATGGGGTCGCTGGAGCTGGGGCTGTGCTCCGGAGGCATCTCCCCGTTTTTCATGATCTTCTTGATCTTGGATCTTTTATTCTGAAACCAGATTTTCACCTGGGAGAGGGGAGGGAGGAGAGGAGAAGGAAGGAAAGAGGGAGTGGGGAGAGAAAGCGAGCATTAATGCCCCAGCCGGTGCTTCGCGGCTCCGAGGACTCGCGCCCCGCTGCCCTCCCGCCCCTTCGCGAGGGCCGATCCAGCCGTTCCTGCCGCGCCAAGGTGAACGCGGGGTTCTGCGACCCGCCGGGGCCGAGTCGAGTCGAGCCGAGCCGAGCCGCTCGTGGTACCTGTGTCTGTGTGAGTCCCAGGGAGGCGGCTAGCTCAGCCCGCTCGGGCAGGGCGAGGTATTGGGTCTTCTGAAACCTCCTCTGCAACGCCGCCAGCTGAAAGCTGGAATAAATAGTCCGGGGTTTGCGCACTTTCTTTGGTTTGCCGTTCACCATCCGCACCTCGGGCTCCGCCACCTCCTTTTCTGCACGGGCGCAAGGGCGGGAGAGAGACACAGACGCAGACGTTAAGGCGCGGGAGAGGCTCCGCTCAGCGCAGACCGCGCCGGCGGCGGCGGCAGCATCCCGCCCGCGGGCCGGGCCGGGCGGGCAGCGGCGCCGGCCCGACGGGCCCCTGCGGCTCCCCTCGGGGCTCCGCCGCCGGGCGGCGGCCCCGAGCAACCTCCGCCGGCTACCGCGGTGACACGGAAGGGCCCCGCTCGCTCCGCGCCAGGCCTTGGCCACCCCCGGCCCTCCCCCGCCTCCCGCTCCCGTCCCGGGCATCCTGCCGGGCGCGCAGCTCTGCGCGGCCACGAGTGGGAGAGCAGGGCGTGCGCGGCCGCCGCTGGCGTTCGGAGGACGACTTCCCTGCTGAGAAGAGCCCGGTCCGGAGCGGAGACCGACCCAGGGCATCTATCACAGCCCCCGCACGCCCGCGCCTTCCCCCCGCCGCCGCCGGCGTGTCCCCAAGCGCCGCCGCGACCGCACTCGTCCCAGCCAAGCCCCAGCCGCTTGGCTTCGCCACGGGATTGCTTTTTTTATTCTCCCTTCTTTTCTGTTTTTCTTTTTTTTTTTTTTTTCCTTGTTTTTTTTCCCCCTACAGCAAGTTACAAAGAAGTACAGGGAAAGCACTAAAACCGCGGCGCTTTCTGGTAAAAAACACTCCCGGCTTCGCACCCCCGCCACGGCTGGGCTCCCCCTCCCAGTCTCCTCCCCCTCTCCTCCAGCACAGAGGAAAGGAAACTTTCTTCAACACCGCGAACCTAAGTTTGAGACACTCAATAAGGCTCGGCTATTTTCTCCCTCTTCTTGCAGGAGGAAGGAGGAGGGAGGTAGTCGTGGCGGCCCAGGGGGCAGCTGATAAAAGTTGTCCTAAAGCACTAATCCTAGTATTCGTGGTTTAGATCGTGCAGGCTGGTAAAAAAAACCCCAAAAAAACAAAAAACAAAAAAACCCAAGAAAAACCACAAAACAAACAACAACAACAACAAAACCCCTAGTAGACTAGATTTCCACCTTTTTTTTTTTCATGTGGGGGGGGGGGGGGGGGGGGGGGGGGGGGGGGGGGGGGGGGGGGGGGGGGG
>JAWWLV010000088.1:24927641-24938236 GCA_035041135.1 Platyrinchus mystaceus
CCCGCCAGCGCTGTCCCCGCAGGGCACGGGCACCGGGGCGCGGGAGCCGCCGTGCCGGCGGCCGCGGCCGGACAACGCGGCGATTGTTCCCGCCCGCGCCGGGGAACTGCCGCGGGGGCGGCGCTGGGGCCCCGACGGAGCGGGCCGGGCGCTGCGTCCCGGCCGGTGCCCGCCGGCCGCGCCGCGTTACCCCGGCGCTGGCTCGGCTGTATCCCCACCGGCCGAACCCTCCGCCGGGGTTCACAGAGGGCTCTCCGTCCCCTCTCGCTCGGCAGCTCTTTGTTTCCAGCCAACGAAAGAAATATTTCGGATGAGCCTCTCGAGAGTTTTGGATAAAGTCTTGCAATTGTTCACAGAAAATCTTTCACTTTCTGGATAAAATATTCGCGCTTGGGCACCGAGTTTTTGCTGGAAACTTTATTTGCATGGAAATTGCTGGCAAAGAATGAAAGGAAATTTTTTTTCCCTTCCTTAAAAAAAGCCCGAAACAGCCCTCCGCAGTGGAAACATGGATTAACTCTTGTTTTACAGCATCAGAAAATGGTGATTTTCATTCAGCAGCTTCAAGAACTGAGGGCTTTCCTCATTTTAGGCTTAGGACTTCTTTAACCAGGGGAGTATTTTCAGAATGAAGAGGCAAAAGGGATTGAAAGTCACATAAGGCTGTGAAAAAAAATTACATCTGCTTCAAAGTAAAAAATCTTGTCATTTTCAGTATGGGAAAAAGCTATTTGTGTGTGAACATCCTTTTGGCTAGTTTACTAGCCCACTCCACTGGATCCCAGTGATAAAAGGGGGAAAGGCAGGAAAGGATTTTGGAAAGCAACAACTGGGAGCAGGGCAGGAGAAATAAACCTGACAGAAAACTCAGGGAAGGCGTCTAAGACTTTTGCTCAGATTTCAGTATCTTTCTACAGAGTCTAACACTCCAGATACAGCTCGTTCAGGGAGAGGAAAAGGGGCATTTCTCCACCTAGACATGACATGGTCTGCTTTGAGGTACTTAAGCAACTCCAAAAGGAAAGGAGGTTTGTGTTCCTGTGAAGGTTACCATTTGTGTTGATGGAAGGATGCACATGTGAACTTGGGATTGAAGCCTGTCTGGTCCCTCAAACACTGAGGCAAGTATTGTTTTTGCCCTCCATCCCAAAGCATTCCCTAGGCTCCAATCATCCCCCACCCCTGGAACAGCCTTTTCGTTTCCGCTTTCTTGAGCAAACCCAAGAAACGTTGGGCCTCCAGCTAACGAAGCGAACCTGTCACTTTGGCATTTCCACAGCTGATGGACTCACTGCCAGGCTTGGCTGCAGCCTGGGCTCAACTGGCATTGCTTGTCCGGCCTGTAAATTGCACTGTGCATAAAAACCATGACGTACAATGTTAAGAATTAGAATTTGCTTTCTAGAGCAAATAGTGACTGTCTCTTTCACTTGCCAAGGAGCTGACATGAGAAGCTTGCACTAGCACCTATTTCCTCCAAATTGCACCAACATGAGTGAAGGGAGGAGCCAGGGCTTCTTGTTAAGGTCAGCTGTAGCAGACTGAGCTGAATGTGGAGGACGAGATGATAAGCGATTCCTGGAGATGCAAGACTCCTGCCTGCATCCCCTCTTTGCTCCTTTCTCCGGGTGTGCCTGCCAGGGTCACTGACATTCTGCTTGGATGTTTCTTGTTGCATCCCAACCTTCCCAAGGCAAGGCATTGCCTGGCAGTCACAGTCCAGCCACGGCCTGCCCTTCCAGAAAGATAAATACTTCATGACTCAACCATTCCTTTCCCTTTTGGAACTCTGTCCACATAAGCTCATGGGACAGATGGGGAACTCCCATTATTCTTCAGTTCATGGGCTTAACATGTCTGTGGCCCATTTCAACAAACAAGATCTTCTCTGGGCTGGGCAGGATGTTTCAGCAAAAGCCTGTCCTAGTCTTTTTTTCCTATTTCCAGCCCACATGCTTCCATTGCAGTGTAACACTGGCTTCTTTCTGAGGTCATGGAGGACAGCAAAGAAACATCATCAGAAGGGCCAACCTCTCCCAACAGAGTTGCTCTTCTACCTGCCTGCTCCTCAGGTAGCTGGATGTTGTTATTCCAGGAGCTGTAGGTGCTTCAGCTGACATGAGGCCCAGAGACTTCCAAGAAAGGCAAGACACAAACCAGATGGAGCCATCTCCAGACCTGCAGTTTGGGTCAGCAGTGAGAGCTGCAGAGCCTCCCTGCACAGTTGCATGAAGTTCCCCTAACAGACATTTGAGCACAGATCTGGAGCTGCATGGGCAAAGCTGCTGCTGGGGGTGGTGCTTTGATGCAGAGCATGACCCAGCATTGCTGGAGAGCTGAGTGTAAAGTCTCTTTTTGCCAGAAACACTACAGGGAAAAAAATATTTGCGCTAGTTGCCCTTTCTGCCCATCAGCAGTGCCACAGGGAGACCACTGCAGATGTCTCGCACAGCAGTTGGTGGTGGTAGGGCCTGCATCCAAGAACAGAGGAGGAAAGGACCTCAGCCATGGCAGCAGGAGCGGCAGGCATGAATGATTTCAGGAAATTCAGCATCCTGGATGAGTGGGCAGCTGGGCTGGGTGACTGTAATGATCTTTTCAGGCCTTTAAATTTATTGCTGTAGCTTTTAGCTCCAAGTAGCCAAAGGCAGTTGCTCCTCAAGGAACAGGTTTGATTCATCTCCAGTATAGCCACTCATTCTGCTTATTCTCTCTCATCTGTCACATCTCCTTCAGCTGTAACTCACTTCTCGGCCTCTCAGACAGGAGCAGGGTCGCTGCCTCTCTGCAGGACTTCAGATGTGAGATAAATCCCTTTGCATCCCAATGCCGCAGGAATGCTTTCCTAGATCTCTGACATCCCTGTTAAAAGATGACCGGTCAAAGAATTTGAGGCACAGCTTTTCAGACCCTTTGGTGTGTTTTCAGCGGGGCAGGGCAGGGCTGCTAGCCGAGGGGCACATGGAAGGCCCCCCCTCAGGGGCCCTTGTGGATTTCCCCCTACAAATCTCAGGAATTAATCTTGCAATCTTCCTTTTGCTCTTGCAGGTTATAGATCAAAGTAGCAAATGCACATCTTTTGTCAAATGGTCCCTATTACTTATTACTTACATGGTCTGCTTGGCCTCACCTATTAAGTTTATCAATATGTACTCACCAACAATATATACGCTAGTTAGCAGTAGAATACATTTACAAAATAACTTAATAACTTCAATCTGTCATAAAACCAATTTATGTTCAGGTCCTCAGTTATAGTTTAGCCTTATCATTAATACTTTTAAAGTAACTATATGCTAGGCTTTCTCCATGACTGTAATTCTGGGGCTATATTACTTTATTTCATCTCCTGCCTTAGTTTTTATGTCCTTCACTAAAATGTACACAGCCATAATCTAAATTAGGTCTCCTAAAAGTTCCCTATGCAGCACAGGGGAACCTTCTCCTCTTTCATCTTTCACAATCTAGCCTGCAGCTCCGAGCAGCCCTGCAGGGAAGCTGGATGTCACTGGCTGCGTTGTCAGTGCTGTCTCTTCAAGGGGCTCTGTAAGGTCACCATCATATTTATAAGCATAGAGGAAAAGACTTCTTTTTCTGGTCTCCATGTTTGAATTAAATCTTTGTCTTTGAAGGAGGCCCTGCCGCAAGAAGCATCAAGATGCTCTGCTTTAAGACTCATTTTACATTCCTTAAGATCTTAATTTATTGGAAAAATGGAGGTTATTTTCTTCTTCAGCTCAGATTTCTTCATCACAATATTCTCTAGTCAGCGACTGAAAAATAGCTCTTGGTGTTGTATCATTTGTGCTTCTGCAAGCTTGCTAGTTCTTTTATTATTAGGAAAATGCCTTGGTTTGGGAATGAGAAATAAGGTGTTTTTCTTCGGAGACATATTTTGAATATGCAGGCACATATTTGGAGGTAAAGTACCACCTGGGTGAATACCTACGGAAGAAAAAGAATTTTCATTAAAGATATTTAACTGAAAATACATTTGGATTAGAAATAAAACATTTTTTATTTCTTCTTTCAGAAAGGGTAAATTAATCTTTGAAAAAAAGTCCAGAAGGTTATGGTGGCTTCTTGCATGACTCATCATACTTTTTCATGAAGATGCATCCCTTTCAAGATCTTTGGATCAAGCAGAGGATGAAAGTTTGATTCAGACATGACCAAATGATGTGGTATGGCTCATGCTGTGCAGGAAATAAGAGCAAATGATGGCTGTGTTCCCTTCTGGCCTTCAAATCTATATATTTTAAGTAATCTTTTTGTCAGTTTCTTAAAAAATTCCACTTTTTTCCTTATATGCTGCCAAATAAAGTCCTTATGGTTAATGTCCCATCTCCCTGATTTCAGGATCATTCTTTATTAGAAGAGGTGGGTGTTTGACAGTTTCTGGCTTTGGATTTGAGACTTTCCATCGCTTGAAAGACCAGCAGTTAACCCTACAGCTCTTTACAATGTGTGCATGGCCAGATCTTCCTTTTCACTGATCTCCATGGGGAACCTGTCTGATACAAACCACCAGCACGATCCACGTCCTGCTAAAACCAATAGAAAGGGTCCCCTTTGCCTTTGGTGGGAGTAGGCAGATGGTTTGTGTGCCCGTGTTTCCTCTCCTGGTTCAATACCTGGAACCACAGAGCTGTATCTTCTGCCTTAGCGTGCTTATTTTGGCAGTCATGCTTTGGAGGCTCTCAGCTATCCTCTTTCTCCATCCCACTGTACTGGAGGACTCCGCTGTGATGGGTTGGACATAAAATCTTTTCTTTCTCTGGTACTTGTTACTGAATTTAGGCATCTAAGAAAAACTCACGGTGCTTGCTGTTGCTCTTTGCCTCAGCATACTTACAGTCTGGAGAAGGTGCAGATAGACTGGAGAGTAGAGAAAGCCATCGCCCTGAAGTCTGCCCTCAGCCTCTTTTCCTGTGTTATACAAAAGATGACAATTATCCTCTCTGGCTTTGGAAAAGAAGCTAGATAAAATGCAGAGATTATGAAGGGAGGCAGTCATATTACAACAATTCTGGGCAATGAAATAATAGTTGTGGATGGAATGAAAGGGTGATACAGCGTGATCCAAAGGCGAAATGGTGCCAGTGTGAGTCTTTCCAGCCGCAGTCAAAAGGACTTTATGCAGCCCTTTGTTTGCTTACACATTGTGATATAAAAGGTGAAATTTTCCGTAGACTGAAGTGTCCAGGATGTCATTAATGTTATCTTACACAGGATTTCAGGGGAGATGGCTTCAGGTGTTCGCACACAGAGTTTGGACTAAGGATCTCTATCAAAGTCTTTTGGTGAAGTAATAGGTGATGGAAAATGGTGGCAGCTTGAACGGAACAGAACTCCTTACTGAGGGCTTCACATTTAATCTTTTCTCACTAGGACTTCAGAAACTAATACAGTGTTAACAAAAGAGTGACAATAACATTTTTCTGCACATTTTGTTTTTATCTTTGTAATATTATAGTGCTGTTTACTCAACCAATACAAGCCTGGTGCTCTTGGCAGATACTTATAATGTGTGTGCTCCGAATTTATTCTTTGCAAAGTGGACTTTACACACCACAGATGAAAACACTTCAGCCTCATTTGAATAGGAAATAAAAGGGATTTCATTACTGTATTTCTTTGCAAACTGAAAAAAAAAAAGGCACTGTCCTCTTTCAGAGTTCAGATTTCATTTCTTCAAGTGAAGTTGTGGTGGTTGGATTTAAAAACCTCTATTCTTTTTTTTTTCTTTTTTTTTTTTTCACAGATCCGCAAAGTTCCTATCTTAAAATGTTAGCACAGAGTCAAAAAGAAAACAATAGAAACACAAATCTTCAAGCCAAAAGTTCCAAGCTGGCATGACAAATGGCAAGAACAAGATTTGAACACTTCTTAATACCAATGTAACCACAAGATTACTTTTAAATGCCTTTTCTCTGAAAATTCTGTACTTTATTTATCAGGGCAAAACATAGCATAAAAAAGACATTTCTAAAGATTTTCTTGGACTGTTTAAAGCTGTATCTGAAGACATGCAAAATATAACAGAAACACAGAGACTAAACTATTACTGTGTTTTACACTATGGCATTTTTGCAAACTTCTATAATTATGTCATTTTAGTACATTAAAACAAACAGCAAGGAAATAGAAAATACTTCTTCCACAGCTGTGTTTACTACCTTAAATGTGTTTTTCTATTCTCAACCAGGCAACCAGTCTGAGATAAGAGGTTTCCCTGCTGTGTAACACGGCATTATCAGAAGCACACACAGCACCCACCTGGAGTATTCCAACATACAAGAGTAGTGGAATATTAAAGCAATAGAACAGAAAAGTCAATAGCTTTTTCCAGTGAGACACATTTGATATAGCAGTAGACATACTTTTAAAATATACAAATGTACATAAGATCTGGGAGAATTCCTTTGAGTGGAAATTCTGTTTATACAGAGGAAAAAAAAAAGAATATTAAACCTTCCTTGAAAAAATCCAGATTTTACTAGAAAAGTTTTGAAACATGTTCTCACTTTACCATAACACTTTCTTTATTACTTTGAGAAGGATATTTTACACAGATGAAAACCTAATGAGCTATTCCTAGTAAAATGAAAATATTTTGTCAAAATTGCAAATATCTGAAAAATGTTTTTTAGGTGAAATCAGCAGCACTCTCAGAGATTTCCTGGGAATTTTTAATCTGCTTGAATAGCTTTTTAGAAATGAAATAAAAATTTTTCTTACCACCATTTCTATAGAAGAAATAAATTACAAATTCATTGCAGAAGAGTATCTTCCCCTTAAAATTATTGATATTGCTTTCCGTTTTTCAGCCACTACTGATATTCAAAAAATTCAGACATTTTTACATAGGATTTTATTTCACTGCAAAGTCTGTTGGACCTTCTAAAAACTTATTTTGAATGATCACTCAATAATTATTCTGGCTGTTGTAGGAATCAGAAATGTTGACAAATTTTTCAGGTCATGTAAAACATATATTTTTCCTGACCTGAAATTAAATATTTTACTTCAGCTATGAGTGCTTCTTTCAGTTCTTTGGTTCTGTATAGTGGAAATGAAAGAAATTTTTTAATTACAGAGTTAAAATATGTTGAATGTCAATGTGGACTTCTCAGGCTTTCACACTGTTTTATTTTATTTTTTTTTCAGTATGGACAGTTAAAGACAAAAACCTCACAAATCAAGTGATGGAATACTTTTGAGTAACAGTTTTTCTCAAAAGACAACTTTGGCCAAAAAAAAGTGATCAAAACCTACCTTGTTGTCTAAATCAAGCACTGGCAAATGTACCATAAGCCCTGACAGCAGACAGGCCCTTAGAAAAGGAGGACCATGAAGTTGCTGAGGGGATTAGAGCAACCTTCTCTACAAAGACAGGCTGAGAAAGTTGGGACTGTTCAGCCTGGAAAAGAGAAGGTTGCATGGAGATCTCATAGCAACCTTCCAGTATCTGAAGGGAGCCTACAGGAAAGCCAGAGAGGGCTCTTCATGAGGAACTGTAGTGATGGGCCAAGGTAAAAACTGAAAGAGGGGAACTTTAGGATAAATATACAGGAGAAATTCTTTACTGTGACAGTAGTGAGACACTGGAACAGGTTGCCCAGGGAAACTGTGGATGCCCCATTCCTGTTCAAGGCCAGGTTGGATGGGGCTCTGAGCTACATGGTCTAGTGGAAGGTGACTCTACCCACAGTGGGGGTTGGAACTAGATAATCTTTAAAGTGCCTTGCAACCCAAACCATTCTATGATTCCAAAAGTTCTTCTCAGCCGCCGAAATTGTAGGCAACCTCCTTTGTCTTGTTTGAAGGTTCTATCCATGAACTTAGGGCACAATATTATTAGTAACCTTCATTAACATGTTCTTCGCAGCTTGCCTTATTTTAGCCACCTAAAAGAAAGTCTAGGCCAGTAACCTCAGCTTCCATTGGTGACGTGGAGAAAGATGGATGTGTCTTGAGTAGGGCATCTCTCTCTCCTGGGAGAGACATCTTGGGACAGCTGTGTGGCCACAGACCGGATCTATTATTTCTACCAAGAATATTGTCACACTCAAGTGTTTAGGATACAAGTGGATGCTAATGTAACCTAATATAACCTGTCAGGAGCACTTTCCAGACCATCTATAATACAGTCTGAGTATGTAGCACTGTAACTGCATATAACGCAGGACAACCACCAAAACCCAGCAAATAAAGGTAGTTTTGCTCTGTGTGCACATATTCCGTGAGTTTAATGTTTGACTCTTCAACCTCATAGGCAAACCCATCCTCTGGCATGGCTGCCACTCCAGGCACTATGAACAGGTATTCAAACACAGGGACGAGTATAGCGTGGTCTGAAGAGAAGCTGAAGCCAGAATGCTCCAAACAGAAGTGATACAACTCTTTTCTAATAATGAAGGTAATTAAACCTCAGACACCATAGCAAATGTCATGGCAAATTCATTATCGTCAGCAGATCACTTCAAAAGTGTTTTGGAGTCAAGCTGCTCCCACCAGTGCCTGGGGAGGTAAACTGTGGGCTTCCCCAGAAACCAAGTCAAGTCAGTGCTGAGCCTTTGCAAATTCTCAGCTTATCATGTTGTGCTATAGTTTAGTTGTTGGGTGGGGCAGGGATAGGAGCCACCAGCTGAAGTTTTGTTTCTGTGCTGCAGCAGATGAGGCTGGCTGCTTCCTCCTGCAGCATACTGTTTCACCCTTTGCTGTCCTCCATAGCACCTGGCTTTAAAGAGGACTTTGAGAAGCGTTTAGAAATAGTTTTGGTTATGAGAGAGCTTAGCAAAGCCTATATTGCAAACTTAATAAGGTAAATGCAAACTATTACCAAAACTTGAGAGATCTGTGTTTAATTTAGCCAGTTCACACCTCTGGTGGGCTGGCCCTGGTCAGCATCTCATCACCCACAGTGCTACTCACTCACTCCCCCACCCAGTGGGATGGTGGGAGAAACAGGAAGAGCAAAAGCAAGTAAACTGGGTCAAGATAAAGGCAATTTGATAGGGAAAGAAAAGAGGAAAAACCAGCAGGCAAAGCAAAGGCAACCCCCCCCAACATCCCATGGGCAGACCAATGCCCAGGCTGTTGCTGAACTTGGCCACCTTGGGAGCCAGCTCTGCACCCCTCCCTCTTCTGCCTCAGGTTTTGTTGCTGAGCAAATTACAGGGTAGGGAGGTGAAGAGCTGCAAAGCACTGATCTTTCCTCAAAGGATGTGGGGATTTTCAGGCATTTGTAACCATTACAAAGCAGAAAAAACTATTTTTTCTGGGATATATAGGGATATATAGGGATAGATTTGTCCTACCTGTGATGCCTAGAGAGTCCTTTCTTTAGGATGGTATTCAAGACCATGTGGGGATGTGACTGACTTTCCTTAAGGAAGATAACTGGATAAGAAGTATCTTTTCTTTCTCTTAAAAGAGAAATGACTGTTTATTTACACAAAAATGCAATGAACATTTCTTTTCTCTTTTAGAAGAAACCCGGAGTCACAACTACTTAAAAACCACTTTCTGCAACACAAAGCACTGTTCTGCTCACTGAGATATTTATAGAGGAAACTAGCACAACTTCTTGATAAATCTGCTGGATTAAAAAGGGATGTGGCTGGCAAATGCAGTTTCCTTTTTAAGCTGCTTGAGCATTTCTGTCATAACAAACATTGTCCCCCAATTGTGGCACCCTTTCCTCTCACAAATTTTTGAGTGGTGCTGGAACACACTCTGATATGATTCCCTTTCATTTCTGACACCGTTATGTCATTTTATGCATTTGCGCTGACAGCATTTCATTTCGACATCATTATAGCATCTCAACTGACTTTCCACACAGAGCACACCAAGAGAGTTTTGTGGTGATGCTATACTAAGAACAGTTAGAATAAATAGGTTATTAACATGATTGCAAAATAACCTTGCTGAAGAGTTATCGTTATGCATGAGCATGAACAGGCTTTCTTGCTTAAATTTTCAGCTGTTGCAAAGTTTGATATTTTCAATCTTTTAAAAATGGCCAAGAGGTTTGAGCTATAGGCAAAGCTGCCCTGCAACTGGAGGATGCAGAGCCTGGTGGGTGCACAGGTTGCTGTTATGGCTAGCGAAGGTTGGCACAGCACTCATCAAGAGTCAGGAGCCAAGTCCATCATCTTTGGCTCCTTGAAGGTCAAGTGCCTGAGCTGGGCAGAGAGGTGCCCAGGTGTGTCAGCTCCCACCACAGGCATCAGAAGGAACCAAAGGGGATTTGACCCATCAGTGACCCACCTTTTAAGATGTGATGAAATTTTGTTGGGACAATGGTGGTCCCAACTGCAGAGGCAGAAGTGAAAGGTGTCCGTACCCATGGCAGGGGGGCTGGAACTACATGATCTTTAACCTCCCTTGTAATCTAAATAATGCTATGATTCTATGAATTAGCCTCACTGCCTAACTTTTAAATAGTAAAGTTAGGAGAGTCCAGTTCTACCCAAGTGGGTAAAAAAACAACTGGAAAAAAATACCACCAAAGGAAAAGGAAAGGAAAGGAAAGGAAAGGAAAGGAAAGGAAAGGAAAGGAAAGGAAAGGAAAGGAAAGGAAAGGA
>JAWWLV010000088.1:24938676-24955145 GCA_035041135.1 Platyrinchus mystaceus
AAAGGAAAGGAAAGGAAAGGAAAGGAAAGGAAAGGAAAGGAAAGGAAAGGAAAGGAAAGGAAAGGAAAGGAAAGGAACCTCCAACACATCTCTTCTTATGCCTCTCAGTGCCATGTCTTATAGATTCATGGCTGTACAAGCCAGGGTGTGCAGAGGAATCCCAGGTGACAAGTCTAAAACAGGTACCTTTCAGAGACCTCTTTGATTAGGCTGAATTGATGGTGGCAGAGGTGCTCTTGAAGTGACATCCGTGTAGGCCAGCAGTGCAGCCACCCCAGGCATTTCCCTGTCTGCCATTGAGGATGGTAACACCTCTGCAAAACCTCCATGTGCACCTGACTGTTCCAATGCTTGGATTTGGTCTAAGCAAGGAAAGATTTGCAAGTTCATGCACAACTGTGTTAAAGTTAAAGAATATTAAAAGAGCAGCAGCGCCAAATACAGCAAAACTTAGATTTAACAAAATGTATGATATTTAGGAAATCTCAGTTCATGTCCCTTCTGGAAGTGTGTTCTAACACAGGCGCTAATTACATCATCAACAACTTTTTTTTTTTTTTGGTAAATTGGAACATTTGTGTTGGCAAGGATATCCAAGGCATGCTTAGGAAGTGAGGTAGGTCAGTATTTTTACTGTCATTTTTAAATTTTTTATCTTCTCCCTTAGCTAGTGCATTTGGTACAAGTTGAATCAGTTGGTTCTTCAAGGTCTTTTGCAGGAGTGGGAATTTTCTAATTTCTGTAGTATGTCAATGCCTTACCAACCTTCATAACATTTTTTCTCAGGTGAAATGAGATAATGAACAGCATTACCTCCCCTGTTTGAGATGGAAAAATGAGACGGAGGAGACTTGCTGGAGTCCAGATTAAAGTCAGCAATTTGGAATCCCACATCTCTCTCGCCAGCATACTGTCTCCCCTTCTCGTGGATATCACCAGGCAGACAGTAAAACAGGGTTCTATTTTCTTCTGCTTTATGATTTGTGTATGTTTGACACCTTCACACTGCAATGACATTGTAGGTTGCCTGAAAATAATGTGCACCTGAAAGTAGAAAAATTCATGATGTGCTTTTAGTCAGTGAAATCCTCAGACAACTGTGCCAGCAAGCCCTGGCTGCATGGGAGAGGGAGCAGCAGTGAGAGGAATCAGATGAGAAAGCAGTGAGCTGGAAATACAGCTATTCGAGACAGTGCCACAAGTTTCTTGTTTGATATTTATGGATCAGCTGATATAGATAAAAAATATTACCTGGGGGAAGTTCTAAATTACCGTATTCGAATGAGAAATCCCAGGTAAATGTAAAAATCTAGAGGCACAGCACTGGGAGCTCAGCAGCCTGAGACCAGTCTCAGTTGAGTAGTGCAGAGTTTCCTTCACATGCTTTGAAAAGTGAGCAACCATGGCATGTATGGCACGAGTGTGGAATGGTGTGTAGGAAATGGGTATGTCACCTGTAGCCTGACCCATGAATATTGTTAGGCTTATGTTTTGTCACAACATTATTTTTTTATAAGAGATGACATTGAAATATTAATTAAGACTAATATTAATAAAGACTACTTCTGCACTGTGGATGGCTCCTGTAATTGTAGGTGAGTTTATCTGTAAGACAGCAGGTGACACTGCTGTGATCCTTAAACATGTCCCATATACCATACAGCCCAGAGGACACTGCTGTAGTACCTATGGGCCACCACTGGGCAGCCTTCTGCTTATCCAAGTGCAAGGATTTGGTGGCCTAGACACTCCAAGGGGTCCTCAGTCACAAGGTCTCTGTATGTATATCATACACCTTATATCCAAACTTGGAAACAGCCCCAGTTCCCATCCACAGTTGTGGATGTCCCATCATTCTCAGTATTCAAGTTTAAGTTAGATGGGGCTTTGAGCAACTTGGTCTAGTGAAAGATGCCCCAGCCTACAGCAGGGGATTGGATGTGATGATGTTTAAAGCTCTTTCTCAACCCAAACCAGTCACTAGTCTATGATTCATCCCTGTGCAAAAGTCTCCCAGTCCAGAAAGGGTTTTAGATGTTTCCACGAGCAAGCAAGAGGACAAGCCACTCTCCTCCGAGCTCCCATAGGCATTGCAAGGGAAGAACATTGTTTATCTTGCGCCATCTCAGGTTATTGCTGAGCCTGAGCAGACACTCATGAAATGAAGCTTGTCCTTTCAAATCCAAGTCTGCGCCTTTCAGCTGCCTCACCCCAAGACAGATGTGCTGCGCCCAGCCTCCAGAAAACCTGATTCATGGCTTCATCCACAGCCATTGCCAACAAGCAAAAGATTTCCATTGACTTCACTCAGTTTTGTGGCTGGCCCCTGGGACTCAGAATACATTGCAAAAGGCCAGTTCTCTGCTGAATCTGTCAGGGTCTCCTGTGCTGTTAGAGCCAGCAGAGCCTCACTGCTTGCTGCCAGCAGGGAATTTGCCCCTCTGTGCCATTTCCAGCATGGATATTGCAAGCTGACTGCATCCTCTGTTCATCTTGAGCTTCATCTTTAGCTTGGGAAATGAGCTGTAATTGGGAATGTAGTTTTAGAGATATCAGAGCCGTTTACATTCATTAGGTTTATGAAATGATGGTTAAAAATAAAACTTAAAATGCTTTCTCTTGAGTTTTGCTGATAAAAAAATATGTCAGACTTTCTGGAAAACCCTACCACTGGGACTACTGCCAAGAGTTTGCTTCTCTATTGCTACCATATTTTGACTTCAAATGGAACTTTCTAGTTGCATCACAAATATTATATCACCTAAACTAGGAAGCTATTAACATAGTCTAGAATAAAATAGCTGAAAATAACAGACTACAGCCTCTTTTCATTACACTCTGAACATCTAAAAAGTTCTGAAGTATAAATTCTCAACCCTGTCTGAGAATTGAAGAACAGCTGACCTCACAGCAAAACAAGCTGGTTGCTTAAAGAAGCTGGCTAATCCACGAGACATTATTTCTGTCTTCTTCTGTTGGCATCTTTTGTAATAGTTTATTAACAATGATTTGTGTCCTGTTGAGTAAGCTGTGTTTGTATAACACCATTGGCACTATATTTGCTGAAACCAAGGGTATTCTGGCTAGTTAGTCACAGCTATCAAATGCTTGGAACTTAATTTTCACTCTCTTCTGGCTAAGCATTTTTAACAAATATTTTGCTGCAGGGTAGAACGTCCTAAATAGTCAACAGTATTGTTTGTGGGACTGGACGGGCATTTGCAGCCAGATGAATATGTTCGGCGTGCTTTTGTGGTGGAAACACAATGACATCTACTGGCCGATGCAGATGGCTGTCAGAGTGTCTGCTGGAGGACTGTAAGCAGAAAACAGCCCAGATTCGCCTCTGCGAGGAAAGGGAATGACATCCTTCTGAAAGGCAGGATGATAAATCAGAAGAACATTCGCAGATACCTCAAGGAATACAACAGAGATTGAAAACAAAAAAAACCAAGGTGTTTCACTTATGTACCACTTGTTTATTGTTAGTTGAAAAACAAGCAAACGAACGATAAAACATTGGTCAAATCCTCTTATGGTGCAAAGTTTCTCCATTGTCTTCAGTAGTGGCTGTCATTTGAAAAAGGAGTTAAAGCAACTTACGCCGGGTGTAACCAGCTGAAATTCACAAACAAGATCCAAAATGCACAAACGCACCTCCTCTGCTCTTGAAAAAAGAGGTACATGTAAGGAGGGCTTTCTGATATCCTAAAATGACACAGTACTGATTTCTGCACTGCACTGCTATTAGGGCATTTTTCACTTAACATGATGCAATCTCTATAAGTCTTATACAGAAAATTATACCTAATCAACCCCAAATGCACAGTGCTACAGCAGTAAGGTATTTCTCTTGCAAATAGTGTTATCAAAAATAAATAAAGGAGGCAATCAAAACATGTCTGTTTCTGAAACTGTGAATGCTAAGGATAGCAAAGAGGATAAATTTCCTACCAGCTCACACTTCCTATGTTCAAAGTGTATAATTTTGAAATCCCTTGTCTTCCATCAGCTCTGCTCCTGTAATTTTTAGTTGTGTTGTCTCAACAAGATGATGCAGTTCAGCAGAACAGCACCTCTGAAAATCATCATACTTGCTTTCTACAGTGGGTAGACTGTGCAATTTACTCAGTGAGCAGCACTAGGTTGGAAATGTTATACAGCTAGAGTAACAGCATAGCATCCAGAAGAGGAATATGTTGTGTGGAAAAGAGGGCTTTGGCTTCAGTTCATGCAAGCAAATCAATCCAGAACTAAGGCATACAGCATGGACTAGATCCAGTCCACTGTTGTACAGGCTTCTAGGTGGTGACAAGAAAATCTAGGCTGTCCAAAAATAGTGAATATTGTGCATGGAAGCAAGAGCAACAAATATGAGAAATGCATTGATATAAAGCTCTGCATTAAAGTTCTGCAGTCACCCTAATCTACGGAGTACTGTTCCATATTGGATGTAGCAGGAGTCAAGAATGTGCTTGCATTGGAGAGAATCTTGTATAACATAAGTGAGTGCTCCAAAGCTCTGTACAGTTTTGTGTGTCACTCCCTCACTTAGATTTCATCCCTTACAGAGGACAAGAGGGAATGTGAATGAAGGGATTTGACCCTAATGTCACAATGCCAGTGCTCAACAATAGGCTTTTCACAGTGCTGTTTGCAAGGAAGAAAAGGGGAGAGGGAGGAGACAGAATAAGAGAAGGCAAAACACAGTAAATTAAAAAATGGTAAGGTGTTACTTGTTTAGTCTGTGATAATAAAGATTTAAAAATGGTCTTCCTCATAGCAACCAACACAAATCTGTGATAAAAGTGATCTGACCATCAAAATATTGCAGAACGTTCTTACCAGACCGCATACAGAAGATGTATCCTTCTGTTCATGGGATTTAGACAATCCGTGCAGGGAATGCAGGGATGCTAGCAATGGGATGACTGTGGGTGGAATTTATCTCCTCAGATAATTTCAGAGTGTCAGAATTGGTGTTTGATTCCTGACTGGCAGCATTCAGGATGCAGGACAAGACAGGAATGTGTGTATCTGCGAAGCTTGTTTGGATATGTCATACTGGATTTTGGTTCTGAATGGCTACATTGTATTGAGACAAAAAAAAATTAAGCAAGAGCAAGAAAATGTCTTCCATATTTCTTGGATATGTGTAACTTTTTTAAACAGAGCTCTTTTGGGATGTGAATTGTCATGTTAACCAAAGTGACATCCAATAATGAGTAAAAAAGAAATTAGATGCAGATTTCTGGGATGCTGTTCTATGTTACCACACCATCCATGACTTTTGCAAGTGGTCATGTATTTAGTGGTTTTCACACTGCAGTAACCAACCAAGATGCAGCCTGAACACAGTAAGCATGTGTCCCTGTTCAGTGCTAAGAAAAACTTTCTGTGTTTCATGCTAGCAAGTGGGTGCACATGTCTATACATCAAAGAATGCATTCCAGAATAATTCTGGGAAATAAACATTCTGTGGAGTCCCCATAGTTATTCTCTTCTGTAGTTTGACTTTTACTTACATTTTCCATGAACTTAGTTACATAGAACTATTAAGGAAAAATACTTGTTTAGATAATAAAGGGTGTGAGGGTTTTTTTTTTATCCGGCCCCCAAAAATCTGCTGAATCTCTTAACCATTCAGAAGACATTCAGTGGTAACTTTCACTCCCCTTCCAAAAAGCATTACACTGCCTGGGTTATTTGTTTAAAGAGATACTGTGATGTCAAACTGGGACCTAAAGTTAGTAATTTTAAACATAATTTTTTTAACAACCCAAAGACTTGTGGAGATATTTCTACATTCATTATTTTCAATGGATACTGATTCAGGGGATTCTGTTGTATCCTTATTACACATAAACATCTTTCACTCAGCCAATGCATCCCAGACAATGTAGTCTCATGCTTGTCCATGGAAGTCAGAGAGAGAAAATGACGAGAAATTCGTTACTTAAACCTGAAATAAATAAACTCATTTTGTTTGTTCAAGTTGGAAGAATAGGGAAATATAGAGAAGCAGTTAAATACTTGAAAAATATTCACGAAGTCTTAAAAAATAAAGGTGAGAGTGTTAAGCATCCTGGTTAAAAACAGAGATGGAAGAACATTTGTCTTCAGGTGTGCTAGATCACTGCCATTTCTAGTTCAACTAAGGGAGGAGGAGCCATTTACATAACTTTCTGCATTCTTGTCTTCAATACAAAGGTCTGTTTTCATACTGGATGCAAAAATATCCATCTTCTTCACATAGCTATGCAGAGATGAACCAGGAGCTTTGTATGCTTGGAGCTGCAGTTGCCATCTGGACACCCTTCAGGAGTGAGCAGCATCATTCACTTTTGTGTTTTTACTTCGAGACATCATGGAAGAACCTGCTTTTTTGGAGCACAGAGCCTGTGCCATCTTTAGGACACTTAATTCAGACTCTAGAAGCAGTGAACACACTGTTTCCACAGCCTTAGAGCATCATCTGTCAAGCCTAAAGACAGAACTCCTCTGGGACATGCAAAACTGGACCCAGGAACTCCCCAAGAGATGGAGGTCAGGGTGCTGATGTTTAGGCTGCTATCATGTTGCCCTGCCCTCTTGTTAGCCCTAAGTAAATCTCTTAATTTTCTTTAGCAAGAAGACACCCACTGAGGAAAGGATGATTCTAGATAGTGAAGAGCAAACTGTGGAATGGCTAAACAACACAGCCATGCTAATTATGCTTCGGAGTTTTAGTCCTTATCTCCCCTTAAACATGTTTTTTCACCCTGTGGCAACACTCAGCTGCCTTCCTCTGGTCCTGCAGTGTGGCACAGTGCTGAGATTTGACATACTACCATCTGGAGATGAGATGGATAGAATACAAAACTTCTTTTTTGCTAAATGGTCAAACATAAAGAGTTGTCGTTTACCACTTCCCAACCTTCTCCACTGTGAAAAGACGAACTGGAGGATGTATACGACGATGTAGGCGAACAGGATGTATATAAAACATCCTTAAACTTGTGAGCATCTCCTGGTAGTTGGTGTTCATATGACTCTTGAATGTTTCAGCATATCTTTAGTTCTCTTTGATTCTTTTGATATTATATGGGTGGTTACTGGCAGAATTATACAAATACAGTTTTCACAGCTCAGCAATCCTTGGATCCAGATTTGGAGCTCAATGTGGGTGGCATAGGAGTAAATGCCAATAAGAAGGTTAGGACAGTGTTGTTACTTTCAGAAACTAAATGACTCAGTACAGAGCCTTTGCAAGCGGCAATTAAAGAGACAGAAGAATGTTTTGTAACTTCTAAAGTGTAAGAGGGAAACCTCTTTTTTTTTTTTTTTGTAATGCTCTTTTATTTTTGCTCTTTAATGAATGTTTTAATCTTGCCTTAAGACATATTTCTCTTCCAGAATGTCAGCTAGAGAGAATCGGTATCTTTCAAGTCTTTTGCTGCTAGGGGTATTTCCAGCTTTGCTGTGGGAACACCTTTCAGTTCATTTTAGGGTTAAGGCTTCAGATCTCAATAGTTGCATGTTCCTTTTGTTGAGGGAGCCTCTACACTGTATATAGGAAGAGTTTACTAAACTCCCCATAGATCAATGATATTGTACAGGTAACTTATCATATGATAAGGTCGAGGTGTTGTCCAAAATGTTTCAAATAAAAGCTGTCACATTGACACAGTGTGGAATAATACAAAGTTGTGCAAACCTCAAAGACAATATCAACTATTAGATAAAGCACTGAATTGATAAGAAAGTCGTTAAGTTGTTGTACCATCTCTGCCAGTGTCTTACTGAATGCTAGATTTGCAGGATGTCTCTGTCTCTCAAGTTTCCCATCTGTTGAATAGGGATGTGGTACTCACAGACAATCTTGATGTACCTGAAGGCACATCAGCTGAAGAACTGAGCTTAGGATTATACACATAAATATACACATAATATACACATAAAGTTGATGGGATTCATACCCTCAGATTTCTCTGAGCTGTTAATAAAAAAACAAACAAAAGAAAACAACAACACAAAACAAAACACAAAAAACCCCCACCAAAACCACAAGAATAAAAAATTGCTGTATGGAGTTCCACAGGGAGGGAGGAATGACTCCAAATTTACACTGAGAAATGCCCCACAATAAATGTCACAACTAAGTTTTCAAGACAGCCATCATACCCCAGTGAATTTCAGAGCATATAAAATGCAGTCCTCCTGGGAAAGTTGAAAAGAAATTTTATCTGAATGGTATTATCTGAAGACCTGCTAGACCAACTGACTTCAGTTCTGCATGTATAATGTTGCCTCTGGCTCTGGTAAGGTGTAACAATTTTCAAAACATGTCGGAGATGCCTGTGGATTTGAGAGCACTTTGAAATCCAGGTCTTAAATGAGAAGTTTTGCTCCCAGGGCATAACTTTGAAAACAGAGTGCAGGAAGACAGCAAATGAGTCCCAGTAAAGCTCTCTGGAAGCTGCGAAGAGCACAATTTTGAGATGTGAAGCTGAACAACAGAAGGGGCACAATTCTTACTCTTTTGAAAAATTTCTCAAGTACTGATTCCCTGAAATACAGCCCATGGTATGCTTGTGGTTGTCCATGCGTAAAAAACAAAAAAATTAACCCTTGAATTCAGTAAGACTATCCAGATACTAATGCTGGGATATTTTATAAAGGTGGGCTTCATTTTTTATATCAATTTCTTAAACAACCTAACATTTGAAATACAGACTGCACCCTAGACCTGGATGGGATTCTCCTATTTCTCAAGATGACACAGCAATCATTTGAATTTTAGAGCTCACAGAAGAATTATCTGTCCTACAGAATTTTGTTTTCACCATAGTCTCCAGAAGTACATCGCTGCACCATTAGTTTGCTTTGAAGACTTGTTGTCACGGATTTTTAAATATACATTATTTTTATACCTTATTAATGAATATAAAATGTTATCATTTTTATATGGTGGGGAAAAAAACAAAATAGGAGAATAAACAATGCTATGGCACTTTTAGTTGCTATCTCCCATCAGTGAAAAGTGTCTAACTTTTTTCTTTTGAAGAGACTGTGACCATCCTAATATCTAACACATTATACTGAAACAGTTGAAATTTTTTCCCTACATATTGCTCTGTGCCTTCTACAGCACCTGGAGCTGCAATTCCTCCACAGCTTACAAAAACAAGTTATCTTTCAACATCTCAGTTTAAAATCAAATCTCAAGTAAAAAACCAAATGCCACTTCCACAAATCAGCAAGGAGTTTGTGATCACTAACTTAGTTGTTTTCAGTCTAAAAATTATTCCTGTGGCACCTTGCAAATAACTTTTATTTTGGCTTAGGAGAAGTGCAAAGCCATAATTCACAAAGCAACAACAATAAGCTCATTATTAAAAACCATATTTCACAGAGGTGGTCATTTCAATAGTAAGACATGTTGCATGTCCTTTGATCACTACTGATCCTGCCTTCAGGTGGTTTGGGGAGGGAGTGGAGGGAGGAATTGATGAACACTGATAGTGATGTTGGATAAAAAGGGTTTAGGGAACCTCAAGTATTTATTTTAAAGCTACCTTAAGTATTTATTTTAAAGCTACCTTTTTTTTTTTTTCATGTGGCATACTATAGTTCCATCCTGAATATCAACCATTAACATGTGATGGTATATCAAGAGACCACAAGGGAAAATCCTGACTATCGAGAAATGTAATCCCAAATATTACCACATCCAGTGACAAATAACCTTGGATGAGTAGCCATCCAGATACACCTCCAGCCTGCAGTGTGGTGCTGAATTTCAGAGCAGGGAACACAACAAACAGACACAAGCAGTTTCAGAGCAACACAGTTTCATGTCGGATTTGTTTTCCTGATTGATTTCAATATTATAAACTGGATAGAGACAAGAGATGCCTATGCAGTGCTTCACATCAAAGGTGATGCCAAGTGTTTTAATGTGATGCCAGTTAAGTATTCCAGAACTTGGCCTGCATCTTAAACTGTCCTGGACAGATTGGATGCATTCAGAGGGCTATCAAAGGACTAGAGGCTTGAGATGGGACATGTACTTTGCTGATAGCACATTATTTATGCCAAAATAATGCATGTTGTTGGATTATGCATGTTTCATTTTAAACAGCAGATAACGATCTGGATTTGTGAAACACTAACAGCCTTGAACCTGAAAATCCGTAGCTTCTGAGGATGGTAAAAAGAGAAATCCAAACACTTTCAAAGGTTGTCAAAATTCATGTTTGTCTTCAAATTTTGTAGTTCAGCCCTGCTTTTTGCTCTGAAGTGTGCAGCAAAGCCTGGGTGCTTGCAGCTCTCTCAGTGGGAGGGTATGGGCTCCCAGATTGGTAGTCTGACATCTATATATCTTAAAAAAAGGAGAAAGGATATGCAATTGATCTGTGATTATTTGGTGGATGGAGAGAGAAAGAGAAAGCACAGTCTTTTTTCCAGTCTCCTTTGCCTCAGTACTACTGCCAAAACTGAAGCAGCCACACAGAGTGCTGAGGAAACTTTAAAAACTTAATTAGGGAAGAAAGCAAACAAAATAATACTATGGTGTGTTTAGTTAGAGCTGCAATGCTGCCAGAGAAACCACACAGCTTGCATTTGTAAGTTACACTTTTAATATAAAACATATTTAATTAAAACAGGAGACAGGACAATAAGCTTTCTTCTAACTTCATTTAAACACATGTTTATGTTGTGCTTTAAATTCCCCTTGGCTTAATGTGAAGCTGGACTAAAAGCTTGGAAGTGATGCAGCCTAGCTAGTTTTATTCCCTTAGTTTAGACTTTGGGGTCCAATGGCACATCATCTGGAGCTTCCAGGAGCCATGTACATCATTGTTCGGAAGGGGGTCACTTGTGTTCCACTCCTGATGCTCCAAGGCTGGTTTATTCTTTTGCGTTCACACGTGTACGGTCTTCTCTGCAGCTTTTCAAAATATTAATTTACTTAGTTGTTCTGTTTCTCCCCTCTGTTAAAAGCATCAACATAACAATTTCTCTGCTCTTTTTGTGTTCTTCTGGAAGGAATTTTAATGGATTTGTGGAAGCATCTTTGCATGAGTTTAAGCTTTACAATTAGACTAGGAAAACAAAGCTTTACCCATGAATGGTGTACTCTTCATATTTGAAATAACAAAATGTGTGCTTTCAAACTATTTATTTCAGCAGCACCATTCTGCTGTTAATCAACTTACTGTGTGAATTAACAGCAGAATACTGCATCTTTTATGGAATTTTAATGCAGTTTAACAGAACAGCACACGTGGCAGATTAAGTGAACTAGTAGGGTATTTACCAAAAAGATTGTTCATAAAAGAAGACACACAGTGATTCTAAATACTGACATTCTCAAATTTGAATTTTCAAAAGTAGAAAAACTGTTTTGCAATATAGGCAATCTTTTGGGTGTTTTCTTTGAATGTTGAAAACACTAACAGCTTAAGGACAAAAAAAGATTTCCAGTTCACAGTCTGATTTGGCACCATCTATAAAGGAAGGTGTAGGATTTTCTCCCTAAAACCATCTTGCCTGCCATTACATTCAGTTTTGATGCTCTTTAATCATTCTACCCAAAATTTTAATTTTGGATCAGTTCACTGTGTTAAACTCTCTTAGAAAATTTCTGCTGAATAATAGATGTTTCTGAAACGAGATTAGAGAAAACTCACACAGGTTCATCGCAATCCTCTCTTTCTTTCACAACACTTCCCTGCGACATGATGGTGCCTGTGTGCTTTAAAATCTGGCACTGGACTATGGAGAGGAGATGAAAATGGGGAGATGGTGAGCAGGAGGGTCCATGCATGAGACTGCCACTGGGGTGACATTGCTTACACTTGGCTCCCTGCAAAGCTCTGCTCACACATATTCAATCAGAAACTTGACAAAGTTTGGTAGCTAAGTTCTCTGAAGATTTCTAACAGACTTGGCATCATTCAAGTCTGCAGGAGGCAAGCAGAACTTCCTCAGGAACTGTAAAAAAAATTTGGTTTGGATGATAGAGATTACATGCTTCTGATGAAAGAACAAGAAATCCGGCAATGAATGAGCAGCTCAAGCAGAAGCTGAACCAAAGCTGAACTTCCTTTTAATGTCCAAAAGCTATCAGTGCACCAAGCAGGCAAATGACTGAAGTCCAGAAATGTCTGCCTGTCTCTTCCTTCCAAAATCATCATGTACTGTAGTTAATTCATAAGAAATACATCCTATTATTTGGTTTCATCTTACTATGAGATGCATACATGAGTACCTGAAGCCATCTTGATGAGTTACACCAAACAGCATTTATTATGGCATCTTTTTTTCCTCACAAAAACTGAGCTTTTGAAAGAAAGCCATCTGTCCTGCTCTCACTATTTTGCTCTGCTGGCTGTGTGAAGAATGCTGGTTTCACCTGGACCAGACATAGACAGGCAATTGCCTCTGCAGACAACAGCAAACATGACTGGTATCTTCATCAGCCTGTATTTCCCCAAGCCTTGGTGAAAGAGCTGGACCCTTTTTAGCAGCATCCACACAAAGTAGTTTGCATGACCAACTTTCAGGTGAGTTTTGAAGCAGACCATCCCATGCTAGGACTGATTTTGTTTCTGTTGAATCAAGGACAAAGCTCTACTCTACTTTGACAGAGACAGAAGCACGCTGTGAATCTCTAATTATCCATGGCTTTTTCTAAGCCATTTGTGAAACTATTAATTTTGCAGTTGTTTCCCATAAAGCAGGGATAATTCCATGTCTTTGTAGTTTACGAGGCACACTGGAAGATGCCGCAGAATGTTTAGTAGGTAATTTGTGCTGTCATAACAGATCTTTGGCTTGGTTTTTGAATCAGAAAAGTCTGCCTTGGTATGGAATAGTATGCAAAAACAAACTGTCTTGAATCTATTCAAATATGTAAAGAGTTTATTAAAAACTCCATAATTCTGAAGTAAGAGATACAATTTCATTGTGATCTGCACAATGCAAAAATAGGAAATATAATATGGGACAGGGCTATATGCTTTTTTTTTTTTAATAGCAGGAAATTGGACTGTAGTTTAATATTTACCCACAGTTTAGAGGAGTGCAGATTATTCTGTTTTTTTAAAATACGACAGTACAATTTAGCTTCCTCAGGACTACCAACAGTTCTAGAAAGAAATATCACAGCATTGCATTCTATATTTAATCATTTATTTTGATTCACAAAAAAGAACTTCTCTCAGGATGCTCTTGATAATTAAAAAAATTACAGCAATTACAGCTCAATAAATACTTCAGCTTCATCTTCTTTAGTCAACACATTACTGATAAAAGGAAAAAATAAACAGGGAAGTGTTCCTCCAGTCTTTCTACATTTGGAATTAGGACTGTAGTAAACAACGTGGCCACTCTGGCAGATTCACAGGGTCAAAAGCTCAGAAGGATGGATAAATAACTAGAGCACTTTGCATCCATTCTTTACCACAGATTTCTCACATATCCTTGGGAAAAGGCTGAGATGCTACCTCACACAGTCCTAGGCATGTAAATAAAGATTTAGTATAACATCTGAGTCACTCTGCCTGCCTTTATGCTGCCCTATGGCAGAGCAGATACTGCTTCCCCAGATCCAAAGGCACTACGGAGATCCAATGGCACAGAGACGCTCTAGTATCTTTGTAGCTTTCACACCTATTTTAGCACAACTGATGCTGAGCTAGTGTGCTAAAGCTGAGTTGGATGCAGAAGTATCCTTTATGGGCTACTAAATCACATATATCACAGCACATCCTTCTATCGACATCTGAAAGGAAGTAGGGATTGATTTCCTCCACTTGCCCAAAAAGGGGTGGGATGAATCCCTCTTCTGAGGTGTTGCTTTCTTTGGTGCAAGATAAGAAGTTTTCCCAGGCTGTCGAGCACTAGGAGCAGCAGCACGGATGCCACAGTGCCCTGCACAGAAGCAGTGCTGCCTGGAAGCAGAGGCAGGCAGCTGCAAGTAACAAGCTAAGGAGTCGCATTCATGAATGTTAGCTAAAACTGTGCCTGGAGTCAAGCTGTGGCCCAGATATTTTGTGTACTGATGATTGAGAGGTCATTATATGGAAGTAATACCTCTAATGTCATGTTATATCTTATCAAGTTCTGATGGTGAGTCCTGTCGTGCCCATACACAAGGGATATGACATTCAACGGCATCTACTTCCTCTCCACATTCCCTAATAGTGCAGAGACCTTCAAGGACTTTGGGATATAAATTGTTAATAGGCCAAGACCAACGACTTAGACTGTTATCAGCAGCTTGATAAGCTTACAATTCTAACTTCTGATCCATGAGCAGTTTACTGGCAAATTCCTCACTTCTCCAGCAGTGTCTAGGGAAGATGCAAGGAGGAGGCTCAAGAGCTGCAGCTGAATCAGCCTGGAGGTGCATAGATGCTGAAGGAATCCTCCTCTTCTCCTGGGCAGGAACCACCTGCTCCAGAGGATGGGTGTGGTGGATAGACTTTGGCTGGGTGTCAGGTGGCCACCAAGTTGCTCTATCATTCCCCTTCCTAGCCAGACAGGGAAGAGAGAACAAGATGGAAAACGACTTGTAGGTTGAGATAAGGCAGTTCATTAAAGCAAAAGCAAAAGTTTGTGCGTGCACAAGCAATGAGAAAAAAAAAGGTTTACTCTCTACTTCCCATCAGCAAGTGGTCTTCAGCCACTTCCCGGGAAGCAGGGCTTCAGCACTCATAGCAGTTCTCTGGAAGGCAAACATTGAAAATAACAAAGGCCTCCCCCTTCCTCCTCCTTTCCTTAGCTTTTATATCTGAGCTGATCTTATATGGTGTGGAATATGGGTCAACTGGCATAGCTGTGTCCCCTCTCAGGATCTTGCCCACCTCCAGCCTACTGATGGATGCAATGTTGGAGAGACAGTGCTGGTGCTGTGCCAGCACTGCTCAGCAGTAGCCAAAACACTGATGTGTTATCAACACCTTTCTAGCTACCAATGCAAAGCACAGCATTGTGGGGGCTGCTGTGGAGAAATGAACTCCATCTCAGCCAGACCCAATACAAAAATGGCTTTTGGTCTCTGTGGACAGAAAGAAAAGGTGTAAAAACTATTGAAGGTCGCAGATCTGGCTGAGTTGGTATTTGAGCCTAGTGAGTATTTGAGCCTTAAAGTGAGTGCCCAGCAGAGGGCTTAAGCAGGTCACTAAAGGAAAGGACTCTTAAAAACTACACTGGGTGAATATAGCAAGGAGAAAGCTCTCAACGTGCAACACGAGTATGGTGGTCAATATATAATAAAATATTTAAATAAATTCTGTAAATGAATGCACTCTGAGATGACTCAGTGGAACTGCATCATTGCAAATAAAACTGATAAAGCAAATCAGTTTTTTAACCTCAACCTTTTTAAACTGTTAACATATTGAAGGACACAGGGTAGACAAATGCATTACGTCCAGAAGTCCTTCCTCAAAGAGATGTCTGTAGAAACCACAGTTTGAAAAAAAAGCAAGGCCAATAAATTTGAAGTTCAGGCCTCCTCTGCCAGGGCCTGACTGCTCACTCTGAGAGCATCACAGGCACGAAGAAGACTGGAAATTGACAGTGCTAAAAAGTGAAACTATAACCATTTTGTTTTATTTCCGTAACTTTGTGTTACTAGGAACTTCAGTTTTCCATCACTGAAGTGCTTGAGAGAGTAAATAAACCTCAAGAAATTGTAGTCAGCAAAATAATCTGTACTTTGCCCTTTCCTCTTGTTGCTCTCACATAATGACTTGGGCTTTTGATGAGGCAGTATATTTTTAAGACATTTCTTAATATCCAGGGACAGCTTAACACTACCTGGGCCTATAGAAATGTTTCCTTTCTGTTTTGAAGCACCAGTGATTTGACTGGGTGGAAGGAGCTTTAACATGTACCCCTGATGAGGCAGGAATTTAGCCACTGTAGCCGCTGCCTGACTCTGTTTTTTCCAAAATATTTACTATTGTTGGTTTTGATGAAGATTTTTTTCACGTGGGTGAGTTGGATGTGATGTTAAGCTCCTGAAAAAACCTTATGGAGAGCTGGGGAGTTGGAGCTCAGGCTGTAAGAGGGAGCTAAGAGAAAGCAGGAGCTTGGTAGTGACAGTGTGGTGGCACAAAGTTGCAAACAGGGCCACAGAGGCAGGAAGGTTTCTTACTATGTCTTCTCTCGTCTCTCACCTATGCTTGAAAATGCAGATAAAACATATTTAAGCACATGAAGCCTGTACTTAGTGGACTAACTCACTTGTGCCACGTTCTATCCTGGTATAAAGGGCATATTTTTTTTTCATATGGTGGTGAAGACAGTACTGTTCGCAACTGCATTTCTTGGTAATGTTTTAAACATTATCTGCAAAACGCACGCTCTGAGTGTACCGGCACCATTTTCTACCGCCGCTGCGGTGCAAACGCAGCGCTCCCCGAGGCGGCCCGGCCCGGCCCCGGCCGGCCCCTCGCCCCGCCCCGCCCCCC
>JAWWLV010000088.1:24955245-24966069 GCA_035041135.1 Platyrinchus mystaceus
GCCCCGCCCCGGTGCGGCCGTGCCGAGCCCGGCCGTGCTGCGCTCCCGCCGCCACCGCCATGGCCGCGCCGGGCGCCGCGCGGCGCCTCTACCGCCGCCTCCTGCAGCTGCACCGGGCGCTGCCGCCCGCCCTGCGCGACCTGGGCGACCGCTACGTCAAGGAGGAGTTCCGGAGGCACAGGGCGGCCGGGCCCGCCGAGGCCCAGCGCTTCCTGCGGGAATGGGAGGCAAGTGCCCGCCGCCCCGCGGGGGAAGGACGGGGCCCCTCCCGGACCGGGAGCGGCGGGGCCCGGCGGGGCGCAGGGGAGGCCCCGCAAGGTCAAGGGCCCCGGTCTGTTCAGAGGTTGGACTGTCGATCCCAGAGGTCTTTTCCAGCCTGATTGACACTGTCTCCTCGGGCACGCTCCCCTGAAGGGCGAACTCCTTACAGAGCTACAGAATTCCTTGAATTTCACGTTTCTGGGCAGGTTATCTTTTACAGTTTCCATTTCCTTGCCTCAAATGTGTGTCATCATTGCTATGCACACACAGAATGACAACAACTATATAATGAACTATATATACAGACACAAAAATATATACACAGAATTACCTTTATTATTTATAATAATACATTATATAGATGCATATATATATTTATAGCTACATACATAGCTAATTTTGTAGATATAATTAAATACATAGGTGTAAATAGCTTTTCCATGATATTGTATTTTATTTCTGAGTGACATTTTTTCAGTGTTTCCTAACGAAACAAGTCTTATGTGAACATTGCTTCTCTGCTGAACACCCCTTCCCCTGAACTTAGTGCCTGGTTTCACCAAGGATAGAAAAGCAGGTAACTCGGAAGCGATGAGGTTGTAACAAGTTTCACAAGCAGCAGAGGAGGGAGACCCATAAGGTGCTTTCCCCATATGCCTTAACTCCAGCAGATGCTAGAGTATTAATAGATGACAGAAAACCCACATGGCAGACAGATGTATAGACACTTCACAGAGGAGAAACTTCTATTAAAACAAGAGCTCAACTGCAGGAGGTGGATCTGTAGACAAGCTTCCCATTAATTTTCATGCTCATTGAAATACTGGTTTGGGAGTATTTTTAAATCTCAAAACTATTTTCCTTTCTGTGAAAAAAAATTGTATTCTGCTTTGCCATAGAAGCTGGTTAGCATAGATAGCATCCATTGCCTCCCAGTTTACCAAGTGAAGGGTAATGAGGGGAGAACTGACCCATCACTTCTACCTGCTGTCGCTGGAATCTTGTGGAGTAAAGCAACTTGGGCCAGGGCATCAGGAACCAGCAGGGAGAGTGCTGCATGGTATTCTCTTCACAGGAGAGGAATAAGTGTCTTTTAATTGCCTCTTGCCAACTGATAGATCCTCAAATCAGTGAAATTTGTATCTACCTCTCAAATGCCTGATGCTATTGTAGTTCTCAATTGCCGTTTACTTGATATTGCTGAAATGTTTCCGCATCGGTGCTTCCAGTTTTAACATGAGCTAAAAAGACAAGTTACAGGTTACTATTTTCAGTGCTAAAATCTTCCTTAGAATAGTTTTAGAAAAGGAAGTAAATGTTTACATTGAAATACCTTTAACCATTTCTGTGAAGTAAACAGTGAAAATATTTCTCAGTTTTAAAATGTTTCAAAAGTAGATTATAGGGGAAACTGTGACAAAAATATGACTACGAGGAACAGAAGTTGAATTTTGAAACCTGACATTTAGTGCTATTAGGTATGATATGTTCAAGGAAAGGAAACTAATTTAATAACTGTTTTGAGTGTGTGAGTATAAAGAACTTTGCAAATATGTCTGTCTTCTAACAAGATGCTGGGAGATATTAGCACATAGTTAGCATGTCTCTTCTTATCTTTATTTTTGTTTTGTTCTGGGATTTTTTTTCCCCCAAATGATAATCTTTTTCAAGAGTGGAATTTAAATCAGATTTTGACATTTTTGACCCATGAGACTTGCTTTGCATCTTATGCTATGCTCTGGTTCCCAGCCCCTTGAAGACTTGAACTAGATAATTGAGGAAGGTGGACTGTAGACAACTTGGATTAGGTAACTGTAGACTCTAATTAGGCTCTAATTCAGATTGGAGTCCTCTGTCCTGGTTTTGGCTGGGATAGAGTTAATCTTCTTAGTAGCTTGTGCGTGCTGTATTTTGGATTTAATATGAGAATAATGTTGATAACACACTGTTTTAGTTGCTCCTAAGTAGTGCTTACTCTAAATCAAGGACTTTTCAGATTCCCGTGCTCTGCCAGTGAAGAGGTCTACAGGAAGCTGGGAGGGAGAATAGCCAGGACAGCTGAGCTGAACTGTCCAGAGGGATATTCCATACTGTAGAACATCATGTTCAGTATATAAACTAGGGGGAGTTGGCTGGGCAGGGCCATTTACTGGTTGGGGATGATTTGGCTGTCAGTCAGCGGGTGGTGAACAGTTGTATTGTGCATCACTTGTTTCTCTTGCATTTTATTCTTTGCCCCTTGGGCAGCAGGACACACTTTTGACCAGAAATAGGCTGGAAGCTCTAGGACAGTTCTTGCAGAGCCTTGTGAGTCTTGCAGAGAATCTTGCAAAGCATCCAGTTCTTGAAGGGCACAAGAGTTGCAGTTAGCAGTGAATGAATCAGTGATATGCTACTTCTTCACATACATGAACCATAACTGTACTCCCTGCCTCCTTATCTGTATTTATTAAATAAAACAAAAACAAAACCAAACAAAAAAACCCACCTAAACAAATCACTACAACATTAAAACAAAATGATTTTTAAAATTTCCTGTTAAGTTTATTTAAGAAAAATCAAAGTGAAGTTACAGCTCTGTTAACAGTATTTTGACATGTTGCATGTCAAGCACTTTTCTTTCCAATTTGCGTGTTCATTAGGCTTAGCATATACCTCGCTGAATGCACTTTAGTGTTGTCAATATTCACCTTGCATCTGGAAATGTTCTTTCCTTATGTCTTCTATTGCATGCAGGGCATCTGGTACAGAGTAGCTTGATGTCTCATGTTACAGAAAATTAGTACTCATAATTTTATATTAAAATAGTATATCTGAATGTATATTCATCCGGGGATAAAGATTATGGATATGATGATTGCATCGATGTTTGCTGACTTTGAATGAGGACTTCAATATGAATTGTAACCTTAATAAGCCATCCCAAGTGCTTTTTGAATGACAATTTTCAAAGATGGCTTATTTTAACATGAAACTACTTGGCTACTGTTAAAATCCTTCAGGATTTTTTTGGGTAGTCAGGCCTTCTGGGTGTGCTTGAATATACTAGTTCATAGTCTGTCATGTGCTTTCTTTCCTCCAATTTGATTCATATTTGCTAGTTGTTTAGAAAACTGGCCTGGTCTTCTAATCACATTATGGTTGCCTCAAATGATTTTTTTGCTCCCTTGGTATTCAAACTGTGCTGATTCAAGGGAACTGGGCATGTTGATTTGAGGTTGTAGCAAGGTGGGGGTCGGTCTCTTCTCCCAGACAACTAGTGACAGGATGGGAGAACGTAGCCTCAAGCTGTACCAGGGGATGTTCAGATTGCACATCAGGAAGAATTTTGTCACAGAAAGGGCTGTAACAGACTTCCCAGGAAGGTGGTGGAGTCACTGTCCCTGGAATTGTTCAAGAAATGACTGGACCTAGCACTTAGTGCCATGATCTAGTTGACAAGGTGTTGTTTGGTCGAAGGTTGGATTTGATGATTTTGGAGGTCTTTTCCAATTCAAATGATTCTCATGATTGTTTCTCACAAGCTGAACAAGTTGCCTTTATTGCCTTTGAAACATGGTGAAGAATCTGGAGAGAGATTTCTAGATTAGCTTTAAAAAGAAAGGGGGGAAAAAAGAGGTAAAAAGCTCCCAAATGATACTGCCTTAGTGTGTGAATGATTCGTGTAATTTTCTTGTAAAGGAGATGAGAAGGGATTCGCTTGTTTAGAATACACAGGAATTGAGGGCTTTAGTGTTAGAACTCAACCACATAGATGGTTAATGTAGTTTTATAGGAAACCTAAACTGACCTCTTTGCATTTACAAAATAGGGAAGCTATCATTTGAATATTCTTGGAGGAATTCTTAATATCTAAATACGACTGATATCTGAATAAAGTCTGAATACAACTGATAGTAGACTGCAAGTCCATGTACACTTATATAAAAGTAGAACAATATAAATAGGGCTTTTTTCATTGGTATTAGATAAATGTCTTGAAACCTTATGGAAGATACAAAGTGGGGTACAAAGAAAGTAAGCTTTGTTGTTCAGGAATTACTCTTGTTCAGATAGATTCAAATTAAGTATATAAATTATTAATATATGTTCCAATCTATTTTCTAAATATTTAATATTTTAATTAAAATAATTGGTACTCATTTACAGGAGACTGCTGATATAATTAGATTGATAGTGATTATTATTTTGGAATGCTATTGAATTAATGTTGACAGGTATGATAAGTCAATTAGTCCAACAGTCTTCTAAATCATGTGGTAGATGATGAGAATGCTTACTTAAGATAGGTAATATTTAGATAGTATTGATCATTTTATTCCATGTTACAGTAAGTAGAACATTCAGCTAAGCAATTTCAATAACCATTTGTTTCACATTTAAGCTAATTCCTCTTTTATTTTTGAAAATGACCATTTCATACTTGGCTTTTTTATAAAGCCTGACCTGTAGATGAGAAGGCCTGGACTGTCTGAAGATGAGCAGAATCATTCTGCAGAGTTACGTGACATCTTCTCACATCTAATAGATTGAATAAACTGCCTTGGAAATGCTTTGGCCACTCTTGACTCTGAAAACCTTTTAATAAGCTTTCAAATGAACTGAGACTGATTTGGGAGCTGGCATCTGCTGTTGTATATTCAAAAGAAAGGTGACATTTCTTTTCATTCCTCATAACAAATCTAGGCATTATATTGGTAAAATTAAGATAGAACAGTATCTCTCTGTCTGGGGAACCTGGTCACATAGCCTCTCAAGAATGACTAATTTTTTTGAATCAGTGTAATATTTGGTGCAATACAAATAACTGTCTTCCATCAAATTTGTTTTCAGTTACCCGGGGCCCTTGCAGTACTTAGTTTGCTGGGATGATTGTGGGATGCTGTCATGATATTTCTCAGGACATAGTGTCCTGATCTTTTTCTGTTTGTGAGTGGATACACTTACAGAACCTTTTGCTTCTCAATTCTTTGGGCTAGTATGATCTTCCCTCCCCTTTGTTTTTAAGCTTCTGACACTGAAAATATGTTGAAATGTTGACAGGAGAGTTTGAAGACCAAATAGTCAAAGAGCATGGAAGAAGCAGCTGTGGCCAGTACTTGAGTCAGACTGAGATGGGAATGGGATGTGTGGGTTGCTTTTTGTGCTTTTGCCAAATAATCTGGGTTGCAAAAGTCTAAAACTGCTGCTGACTTTCTGTATTATGCTCTTAACTACAGTGAAGTAGATTATATGTGATGTTTTCTTTACCTGACAAAGGAATAAATTTTTTTTAAGTATAATATGTCTTTAAGTTTTTTTGCCATTTTATGACTATAATAAAAGTTGTGAAATGGGATTTAAGTGCAATATTTCATTTTAACATTCCCGGATACCAGAATTTGCTTTTAGTGATTTTTATGGCTGTCTGAATCAAAACCTTCTTATTAAGAGTCAATTCCTACTGAGTCTTATGTATCTAGTCACCCCTTAGGGTGTTCACTGGTTATTAATTTGTAAGAAATAAATTAGAGACAGTTTCCTCTATTTTCTTTGATATTTATCAAAAGGCAGGAAATAATTTCACACTTTTCTGAGTGCCATGGAGTTGTGGCTGATAAATTGAAGAGCATGGAGAATTTGGGTATGACTGGCCACAGGAAATCAGCCTGCTGCTCTGGTGGCCTGCTTTGCTGTAAGGTTTGAAGTCTGCCTTTGCATAAGATGAAATTTTGTCACGGTGACCCATGATTTGGAGAATTTCCTGAACCAGTGTTCATGTGCAATTGTCCTTTTGACCAAAGAAATAAAAGCAAAGGTTGGCCATGTGGATGCCTATTGCAAAGTTGCATGGTAGTAACATCTTTTTCATATCGTGGCATCACTACTGTCCTTTGAGTGCTCTTTCAAATTTGGGTTTAGAGGCAGGAGCTGGTGTTCACTTCTCTTCCATGGAGAATCCAGGTGGTCTGGGAGCTTTCTCATGTGGAGAGACTTGGGGTAGCGTGGTGGATACCCTCTGGCTTGTGTGTGGTGCACGCCTGTCACGGGAAGGGGCATTTGGTACTTCTCACCTGGAAAACAGTGTCATTCTCTTTCATCTGCCTACTGCTAAGGTCAGTGAGTTCTTGGTGGGTTGTTTTTTTTTTTTTACCTGTGTACATACTGGTTGTAGACCTTTGCTGTATTGTCCAAATTCAAAATCTTGTAAGATGTGGCATCAGTACTCTCAGTGCTTCTGTCATGTTACTATGCCAATTATCTCTATGTTATCATATCTATGATTGCACGTAGCTAGTCAGACGGCTGTCTTAATAACTGTGCTTGTCTGCCAGTTGAAGTCTTTATTTACAACTGTTTGGACACAGCAGGAAATAATATCTGAGTCATAGGGGTCACATCAGGCGGTAATACCAGTCACTTGTATGTGCCAGTCACCTCAGGTACATGCATAGTAAACTCCACTGAAGTGATGAAACTTTGTATAAATACATGATGTGCAAATAGGTTTATAAATTTCAGATGATTTGGTAATGTGCCTTTGATGTTTAAAATGTGTTATTAATTGGATCCCTACTGAAATTTCTTGTCAGACTACAGCAATTCTTATTAGTTGTAACTTAGATTGAGAAGTTTAAATTGCTGTAGAAGTGGGGTAAATCTCTAATGTGTGCAACAGTTTATTCCTTCCATTGAGTACCCTGGCCTGGGAACTGAGCAGGGCATGTTTCTGTTAATGCTCTCAGAGTTGAAGATGCTGTAGAAGTTTTGTGTATGTCTGCTGCATGGAGACCTTCCTAATGAGTACAGGTCAGTGACAGCCAGTGGGTGATTAGATCTCTAAATGAGAAAATAGCCAGACACAGTAGAAGGAGAGCCAGTAATGGAGGATGGTCTGGTAACCATGGCAGTTGTGGATCAAGGGTTGGACTTGATGATCTCAGAGGTCATTTCCAACCCGGCTGATTCTATGATTCTGTGATTTACAGAATTGTCAGTTTAAAATGTAGTTCAGGTTTCCATCTAGTGGTGGTATAAAATTCTGTCCAAGCCATGTGAGACAGCATGTACATAACCACACTGGGTAACATTCTGTTGTACTTGTGTATGTGTTTGAAACTTAGGGAATCAAAAGCCTTTATTATGTATAAATTATATACGTAATGGCACATAATTTTCAGGGCCTCTGGATTTTTTTAAGTTAGAGCTGCAATGATCAGGAATCTGTTATTTTGTGCATTCAGATCCCTGAGTACTCTTTGAATTTAACAGTTTATCATATTTACTGCAATTTAGCATGATTCCTCTTTTTCAGTATTGCTTAACGGTAATTTCAAAACCTTAACTTGATACAGGTTACAGAAAGAAAATGGGTGTCTTAAAAAGTTGTCTATAAGTTGTATGTGTGCAAGCGTGGATCTCGTTAGATTTGTTGCTTCCTCTTACATGTTAAAAAAAAAAAAAAAGAAAGAGGAGGAGATGGGTATTCTGATTGTTTTGCCCGCAGTGTTACAGCACAGTCTACTTTTAGTATTTAAAGTACTTTACAGTAGAATTGAGAGAACCTTACCAGGCTAGGTTTTCAGATGAAGCTATCAAGGTTTGAACTATGTTGCATTTTAAGACAATGTAGTGGGTCAAACAGACAAACTGAATACAAATTGGAATTGCAAATTTATAAGGATTTCTACTTGTTTGTATTTTATTGACACCTTCGTTCTAGCATTTGTTTGCTACTTGTGTGAATATTGTCAGCATGTAGTGTTTTGTAAGCATGGTAGGCTTTACTATGTTGTCAGTGCATTTCCACTGTCAACACTATAAACACTGCCAACTTTCTACAAGTGCTGTCAAGTACCACATTTTGTAATTACTGCAATAATATTATGAGTGCTGTAATTGCACGTACTGTATAGATGTGCCTTTCTGTCCTGTGTAGACACAAAATTGATATTTTCTGCAAGTTAAAATGGCATCTGGAGCACATCTGAATAATTGTTTGGAAACTGTTTTTTTTTCTTCTTTCAGCGTAAGGTGAGGTGTCTGAACAAGTAGAGTTGTGCATATTGGAGGATTTTTAAAGCCCCAGATTTGTATGTATACAGCTATACTTAGGACATACTGATGTGTACACATTGAGGGGTGAAGGGGTTTTTATTCAGTTCAATATTCAGCCGTTTAATCAGAGATCGTTTTTTGCAAGAAGTTGAGCCTCACATTTTGACTTCATAATCTGGTGTTTAGCAGCATCTTTATCAATCTTCATGTTGTTTTATCTGCCTTTTGTAATGCCGAGAGCTTCGGCTGTTTTAAGGCTGAAGCTGAGTGTATTTAGCACATAGATCTTCTAAGTGATATCCTGCTCTTTATGCAGCTCACTCCTGGCAATCCATCGAGGAGAAAATTTCTGCTGAAATATTTTTTTGTTTCTGTGTCTCAATTCCAAACTACATTTTTGAAGGATATAATTTGGAAAACATATTTAATCATAGTATCTGCTAAAATGTTTGAATTTATAGCTTTTAAAGATCAATTCCAGAACTCATGTTAAGTAATGAGGTATTTCTAATGAACAAGTTAGAAATGATACTAGAAGCAGAGTTACTGAGTGTAGGATTTTAGCCTTACTGATATGTGGGGAGTTTGAGTCCTGTTAATATGTTGCTTTTTGTTGTTTCAGAGATATCAGTGAGAGACAGAATCTGAGGTAAAAGAGAGCATGATGTGCTTTATTCCTCACTGCAGTAACTAGCTGCATTGGTAGAATACCTTCTAAATTGATCTTGCACCCATATTTCAAGACTGGCCAACGACAGACCCTTAAAATGTAGATGCATCTTCCCTCACTCTGTGGGAATTACTGAATGATGTAAAATTGATAAACTAGTTTTATATGATTCCATAGTATTTTTTTTCTTCTTGCTGAACTATTGTATTTTCTAATTTATAGGAAATGAACATTAGGTCACTGCAATATTCTCTTTTTTTTTCTTTTCTTTTTTTTTCCTTCCTGAACCATAGGAAACCTCGTGGAAGGGCTTGAATTTAAGTCCGCATCACTACTGCTTTTTTGGAGATGTCATGGCTGAAGGTATTGAATTACTTTGATAGTTTTGATATCTGCGTGGAACGAACCAGAGCAATTAGTTTATTTTTTGTGGGCCACCAAATACCATTTATTTATAATCAGTTTCTTGCTTCTTTTGGTTACACAGTGGAAGCATGTGGTCTTTGTAATTGAATTGAGATTATAGTTACAGTAATCCTTGATACTTCATCACCTTCTAACTGAAGCCTGTAATGCCCTTGTGTGTACTCATAGCTGATTTTTGACTCGAGAAAAGAGTATTGTTCTTAAGTTTGCAGTTTTTGAAGTGTACACATGATGGCAGCATATACTTAAATAGGGAAGGCTCATTCCTATACTAGAAACAAGTAGGATATCGAATTTTCTAATATAAACTATAATTCTCACAGATTCAATTATTGTTAATTATTTATTGAAATACATATTGAGAATTGTTAACTTACTGGTGCAGATTTTGAAAATGCTTTTCAATTAAAAAACTATGCTGTGGTTTCCACCTGGTTTAATCATAATGTTCTCATAATGTGCTTTGTAGTTTGGATTTGCATTGGGGTAGTTTGCTGCCCCAGTACTGAAATACAGCAGCAGATACCCCAATAGTGAGCAGTGTTTGGCATGGCTGCCCTTTAATTACCCTGTCACAGGAAAAGGACACCTACAACACTCTGTTATCCCTCAGAAAGTTGCCCTGGCACTTCTGGTTCCCCAGTGGTGCTCAAGTTTGCTTTTCTGAAGCCTGTTTTGTTTTTTCTCTATTGGAAAAATATATCTGATCTCTCTTCAAAGAGGTGTTTTATAGTCTCTTTCATATTTCCCTTTTTAGAATGCCGATCTCTCATTTTGTGATGATTTTCGCACAAATTGCTTTTCACGGTTGGATTTGTAAATGAGTCAGACCTGCAATGGAGAACTAGCCCAAGATACATACCCTGCTCTAGCCTCCACATATTTAAATAATTGCAAAATATCGTTATAGACTGCTTTTGTGTGAGGGTTGTGGCGTCCCCCTTTCAGAAGACATTCAGAACCCACCTGGACACGTTCCTGTGTAACCTGCTCTGGGTAACCCTGCCTTGGGAGAGGGTTGGATGAGCTGAACTCCAGAGGTCCCTTCCAACCCTAACAATTCTGTGATTCTGTGGATCTGCATTTTTCAACAGATGTTGGCATGGTAAAAGTTCCCTTTTTCCTGCAGTTGGAATGTTCTTGGAGTCCTTCAAAGTGTTTTTCTCATAGTCTTACGGTTAAACAGTCTAACATGATAGTTTGCTTCGCTCGCTCCTCTTCAGGCTCTTTTTCTGGCACATTATCACCTTAAATACTTTCTTCTTCCTGTATTCCTTAATAGATATATAGTACTGATATAGATATATAAATAGATATATAAAATACTGTATAGTATTTTATTCTTTATTTTACTCCATAGCAGTCTTTCTTTCCAAGTTCTCATCTTTTAATCTAGGTCAGTGATGTAAATTTTCCAGGAAATGTTCTTG
>JAWWLV010000088.1:24966169-24980897 GCA_035041135.1 Platyrinchus mystaceus
TCCATAGCAGTCTTTCTTTCCAAGTTCTCATCTTTTAATCTAGGTCAGTGATGTAAATTTTCCAGGAAATGTTCTTGGCCCAAGGAAATACCCTTTGTGCCTAGGCTATGGCTTGGACTCCACTCTGAGTCACATACAGCAGCTCCTTGGTTTCCACCTGTAGGCTTCTAATGTTGTGGGGCTGGAAGGGACTTGGGAAGTGCTGTGAACAGATCCTCAGTGGAGTGATGAGAACACCAGGACTTAGTCTTTCTATGAGCATGACTTGTGTTTACTAACAGCAGACTCTCTTAATTTCTGAAAGTCTAGTGATTGAATGATGGTGTTTCAATCAACATTGGATAATGGTAGTTGGATAAGCAAATGTTTCTTTAGGTGCAGATCTGATGTCAAATGTCATATATTATGACATACATGACATTAAAGCACACCTTTGGTTGCTGCTATGGTATCAAGAAGGGAGATCATTAGCACAGTAGCTTTCTGCTCTGATTTCAGCTGACTAACCTGGAAGCTGAGGGGAGTCATTACAAAATTCTGATCAGCCACAATAGCCCCCAGGAGAGTATGCTCAGAACAGATGGAGCCTTGGTATGTAGATACAAACCTCTCTTTTTTAAAATTGTGGGGTTTGTTTTTTTTTTTCCATAATGGATCTATTGAGTTTTAAAGCGATTATATTTTTGGAAGTGTATAGTAATAGCCCAATATGCTTTTTTTTTTTTTTATTTCACCAAATGAAAAACTGTATTGCTAGTAATGCCACATTTTAGATGCTGTTGCAAGGTATCTTGATATAGCATGGTGCTGTTTAGAGTAGGAAGTTTCCTTTAAAAGTGAAAATATAGTATAAAATATTACTTATTCCTGCTCTTATTCTTGGACATGGGTGAAACATTTAAACTGAGTCTCTTTCTGTTTTTTCTGTCCCTTTCAGAATGGCATGTGTTAGTCATCCACAATGATATTTTAGGTCAAAATGTTGTAGATTGCCACAGTTCCAGGAATAACACCTAATGGAAAGTGTAGGTCAGCTTTAGGCTGTAGTACAAGCAGGTTGCTCTAAAATTAAGGATATTTTGGTTCATTTTCAGTGACTTGTTCCGTGTATTTTCAAAATTTACAGTAGTTTAAATTTCATTTAATGATTAGAATTAATTTGAAGACATACAGCAAATCATGATATTCAGTTGTTTTCTGGGCCTCTTGAATTTTTTAAACTCAGTTGATTGTTCGCAGTAAAGTACCCTGGCGAGCTATTTAGCGTCCATTACAGTGAGTCATAGTAAGAATTTATTTAAGAGGTCCATGATGTGAATGGTTTTAATTAAATAACAAACATGTATTTTGTCCTTCACTTCTATTGCTGATTGACTAGTGAAGAGAAATCTTACAGGCAACACGAGCGATGTCATTCGGGTTCATGGGCAATTCAGTACCATCAGCATAACTGAAAGGTACTGTTGAGAAAATCACCATCCTATCAGTCAGGATGGAAGGCAAGGTTGTTTGGTGAATAATGTGAACTCTGATTTGTCTTTTTTTTTCCTTTTTAATTTTATCTGTGAATCTGACTTTTGTGGAGTGCCTGTCTGCCAGCAGATGCCACTCCTCAGTAGCAGACTAGTTTCCCAGACTTGACCAGACAGAGGAAAATAGTTGTGGTACACCTTTGTTTTTAGAAACATTGATGGCAGTCTGCCTGGGATTGTCTTTGTTTTCCTCAACAAGAACAACCTATGCTATAAACTATTAAATATTTATATTTTACAATGGAGCTCTTTAAAGGTTTGTTTCCTGCTGATGCATTAAACCCCAGGGCTGCAAAAATGGTAGTATGTAAGATAAGGTGCCTTTGTTCTTCAAAGTTCTGTGTGGAGCAGTATTTCAGTTGAATAGAGCATGACCCAGAAATCTTTTAGGACTAAGGGAGCTTCACTATGGAAGGTGGAAAGATGTCTATATTGGAATTGCTGAAAAGGTGTAATGAGAAAGACTTAGAAGCTGAAGTCTCAATGACTTGCAATAGGTCAAGTCCTTATAAAGCTTTTCCACATAGTGAAAAACAAATGGTCTAGTTTTAAGTGCTAGAAGGAACTGAGAAGCTATGCAGTGAGAGTAGACAAGGAAATCCTGGTAAGGATATTCTGTTGTTTGTTTTTTCTAAATTTTGAAAAGACATTATCCAGTGGTTAGGTGTCCTGGGGCTGCCTCCAAACTTTAAACAGGCATCTTTTTAGCAGCTGGAGTCGTGTATCTGAGCAAGACCTGTCTTGGCCTCTGTAGACATCTGCAGTAGAAGACTATTTTGATAATTGGTAAATATGGTTAGACCAGCAGACCCTGGACTGGGGTGATGGATGTCACCTTTTCAGCCCCGACACCTTTCATCTGTATGAATCCAGTGTGCCGGTAATATTCCTGATATGACTAATGAGTTGTTGGTTTTTCACAGGCAACCACTTGTGTGTGGTGTTCTAAAGGGTTTAGTTTTATGTTCCTGGTGAGAGAAGATCTGTTATATATGTATGTGTATAGATATATATATCTATCTATACACACACACACACATACATATTACACCTCCTCAACTTTAAAAATAACGCAGACCACTTTCTTGTGGCTGGTGGGAAACCTGTGAAGATCTGGGGATGCCATTTGAGCCCTGGAGGATTAACTGTGAAAAAAGCCATCTGTGCCATCTGCATGTTTCCTGGGAGAGTCCTTCTTTAAATTGTGTTTGGGTTCTGTAGTTTGGGTTTCATCAGCTCTTCCTAGGAAATTTTGTATTCTAAATTTTGTTTCTATTTGCATCATTTTCAGGAAGAAGTGTTGGCATTACAACAAACTTGCTTTTCTTAAGGACGTTTTCTGTAGCATTGATTAGTATTGACTATCCAGTGTTAACAGGTGTTTCACAAATTTAATTGTCTAGATATTAACTCTTTCCAACCCACTGAAATAGTTTTTTTTCTGTATTCATGTATGTATAGGTGTGCAGCATACATGTATGGTGTATTTCAGGGGTTTGGCATCATCTACTTCATTGAGTGTTTAATGACCCTGCAGCAAAGTATGGTAAAATCATATGTGATTTCAGTGGGTTCTTCTGAAATTGCAGTGTTCTCAGGGGACAGCAGCCATAGGTGAAGTCTTTCAGCTTTTTTTACTGAAGTGTGAAGGTAAAGTCATTCATATATCAGAGTATTTGGTTAAGAGAAAGGTGTCTGAATTTTGCAGTTGAAGAACTTAACCATTTATCTGTTTGCATTGAAGCAAACCTTTGTATTAATTCTGTTTGACAACATATTGATAAATTCCACCCCTGTCAAATGGTGTACTGTGCCACATGTAGTCTTCATAGACTGTGTGATAAGGTTTTGGAAAAAATTATCCCACTACAAAAACTACACATCACAGAGGAGATACTGAGCCAAAAGCGAGCAGTGTATGAAATGAGCATTGGCTTGGGAACACACCTCTTGCTGAGCGTCCTGAATCGGATGTGCCTGGGGCTCCTTTGCAACTGGCATTGGAACAACCCATTTCCATACTGTTACATTCTTATGCTCCAAAGCAGGGTGGCCACATCCAAACTGCCTGCTGGGAGCAGTCCCTGATCTGTGCCAGCTCGCCGGCAGAACCTGCAAGTTGTTTCGCAGAAAGATGGTTATGCTGGATCAAAGCCTGTTCCAGGGACCGTGGCACCAAGTTCCCAGGGTGGGTGATTGAGGTGTGGTTCCTTCTCAAAGCATTCCCTGACACTGCTTTCAGTCGTTGCTGCAGCCAGAGCTCTGACTCCTCTGCTGTCAAGTGCAAGTGCTGCTTTTGTTCTGGCTTCTTTCTCAAATGCATTATCGGATTCTCATCAACCATTAGATTTGTTGAACTTTCTCCAAAGCAAGAGTCGTCATCTCTGGAAGCTCTGTGGAGATTGAACTCTTCTCTAGTGCTATTCTGTTGATTGTCTGGTAAAACAAGGGAAGGCTCTCTAGGCCTTAATGAAATTGCATGTTAGAGATGGGTGCCATGTCTGTACAGCAGCCACAGTGACTGTTCTGCTCTGAGCAGGTGGAAAATACATTCCTGAAAGGAAAATAAAAGCATCCTTGCCGTCTTTCTAAACGGGAGGGATTGTCAGATGTGTCTTGTTACTCTGTATCATAGGTCTGGAAATTTGAATACTAGCATTTCTGGTTCAATTTAAAGAGAGCATTTACCGCTATTAGCCCTTTCAGTGTCCTCTTAAAAACATAGTTCAGCTGTTGTTCATACTCGTGCTTTGCGTTGATAAGACAAGGACCCACTTCTGAAATGCCATGGGCCAAGTTTAAACTCTCGTGGGCCACAGAAGATGAAACTGCCATTGGGAAGTTTGTTGTTCGTGGTGTCTCTGAGAGGGTGTTGTGTGGGTGAAGAGCAGCATGAAGAAGAAGCCTGGTTAAACTTGCGTGGGTGACGGTGGGTGTGGAGGAGCTCCTGAGTTCCTGGAAAAACTAGAGCTACTGTCATCTTACACAATACCTCAAGGACAAGCAGACAGAAAATATACTTTGTTTCTCTTTGGCTTAATGCCTGTTTGTGTATTAGAGCATTTCTAATTTATGCTTTCTTGTTGTTGAGTCTAATTTGGTGAACTGTTAAGATGTATTGCTTGTAAGTTTTGATCAGATATTTTTTGAGGTACTGTTGCATAATATGTATTGTGTTTCAAGTGGAAAGGAGGTTTTGTTCTTCTTTGCGCTTGCATATGGTACGAGTAAAGATTCAATTACTTTTATTTAGTGAGGAAAATTATAAATACAGTCTGTTTCTTTTCTGAGAAATAGCTGCCAATGAAGTTTTGTGTTTGTTATGAAAGAATAGCACAGAAACCAGCTCATGCATGGGGTCAGTAAAAGCTTGGGTTCCAGTACAATGTAAATAAATCATCTGATTATTGTATGATGACAATATTCTACTACTGATCTCTTAAGGTTGTGAACTTGCCTGTCTTAGTGAACTTTGTAGTTGTTTTAATTATTTTTAAACAATTGCTTTGGGGGGAGAACTCTTTAATATAATATGATATATACAGTACTGGAACATTTGAAAAATCTGAAATCTGGTAATCCTCAAAACATAATGTTGGGTCTTACCAATAACCTGATATTTGTATTTTAAACGTTTGTGACTTGGGAGTAGTCATTAAAATGTAGTGTGTACTAATCTTGGCTTTTTAATGAGTAGAGTACTAAAGCAGAGATGTCCTGGAAGACCTTGACTGGAAGGAGACTCTGGAGTCCCCTACTCAGAGCAGGACCATTTTAAATCAGTTGTTTGTGGCCTCATCTGGTCACAAACCCTTTTGATTTTTGCTGTTTTGTGTTAGAGAATGTGGAGAAATTTTTACATTAGCTGAAAAGATTCCCAAAATTTCTCATGTTCAAACAAAACTAATTACAATTCTGAAAGTCAGTTGTAACCCAAATCATAATTCACAGCTAAATGGTACTGAAGTACAAGTGCTGACTCAGTGCTCTGAAAGTACCTCATGACTGACACAGGTTGGTATCCTAAGGCAGTACATCTAATCTCTTGTTTTCAGTCCAAGAGTACTGTGTCTCAAAAAATTGAAAACCATGCTCTGTTGGCTTTTGCCTAGTAATTTATTAAGTTTATATATAAATCTAACTGTGTAGGTGTGATGTTGGTGGTGTGTTTATGTTTCAACAATATGTTTAGTACATTTTAGTTTGGTTTATCTGTTTTTATGTTGAGGCACAAGTCAGCCATATAAATTGAATATGTGGTTGAAATGAGGATTAATGTTCTAGACAGTGTAGAGCGTAACTGGGATGGAAAAACTTTTATGGCCATTAGCAAGAGCTTGGAAACCGGTGTTATACTGATGTGAATGCTGTCGACATCATTATTAATTTTTATTGTATTGTTTTTAATGGATCATTTGTGTACTTATTTGCACAAATACTTTTAATGCACAGTAACAAGTGGGAATAAATTAAACATATGAGTTTCTCTGGATTTTTCCTTTGAAATCAATTCCATGGTATCCAAAAGACTTAGTTCCAGTCTTTCATGGCATTAAAATTTTAGGATGTAATAGCTAGATTGATTTCTAACGGTTTCACTTGAATTTATTTAGTATTCTAGCAGAAAGCATGCAGCAGTGTGCAGTGGGTTTAATTGCAGTATGGATGAGGACTTCAAATTTGTTTTATTTGACTTAGTTTTTTTTTTTCACTTTCAGATCTTCAATTCTGTTGTGTGATGAGATGGAGTTCTCAAGACCCCTTGTACTATTTAGTGTATCCCATTTGCTGATTAAAGCTTTTGCTGCAGTGATGCATCTGTCACTGACAATTTGCCAAGTTACTTGCCAAAGGTTACCTTTTTCCTGACTAATGGGACTTTATTTTGTTTATTTTGCTTTGTGATAAGATAGATTGTAGGCAGCATTGTTGAGGGAAGGTAAGTTCCAAAAAGTATTTCAAATAGGTATGATAATTTTGACAGAAGTTGTGGCTGAACTTTCCCAAGGAAATTCTCCACCCACCTCATGAAATAAAGCATTACCAAGCTGGGTTCTGCAAAGGAAAGTGTTTTGCAAAGCTGTTATTTGTAAAATCACTGCTACAGTGAATATAGCAGAGTCCAGTGAAGAGGAGATCTGTTGTATTCTTCTCATGAATAAATACAGTAGAATACAAATGATCCCATCAGTTCTCACCATTGGTGTACGGTCTTGTTTTCATCTTTCAAGAAATTAAAAATTCATGTTAAATTGTTATGCTTTGACATAAGAAGGTAAGTTTTCTCAGGCAGCAGTTGGTTGTAAAGACTAGTCCTGCACTATAGCAGCCAGTGGACTTTTTTGGTTGAATTTACTGTAGAGCACATGCCTGCAGATCAGAGATCCTCTGGGAAGCCCAGTGTGCTCAGGGCACCAAAGCAGTGCCTGACCATGGCCCTGGGACCAGCCTGTGCAGGTGCTTTCAGTGTCCAGCCCAGAGGGACAGTTCAGCAAGCAGCCCACAAGTGGGTTTTGGAGTAAATAACTGTTTACTGTAGTCTTCCCATCTTTTCTGTGATAGAAATGATGCACATACTGGGATGGTAGAGGAACCCTTACAATCTGTTGCCTTCCTGTGCAGGGCCAGTTCTCAGAGCTCTGACCTGCAGCATCTGCATGCTGTGCTCACCTGCTGCATCTTCATGATACAGGTGAGCAGGAGAAGCTTCTGCTACATCACTGAACAGATTTAGTTGGGCTGGTCTAAGCTCTCCCTTGGACTGGTGACTTCACAAATGACTTCTTTCCAAAGGCAAGAAGGACATTGTGCAGGACAGCAAAGCTTGCTAACATTCATTCCCCCTTCAAGATGAAAATAAACCCCTGGTCACAAAACCCCCATAATTTACCATTCAGTGTGATTCATGAGGTTCTGCCCTGCTTGTGGGTAGATTTACACAAGACTTTCCTTTCTATATTTTAATTGGCTAGCAAGCAAAATCCATTAAGATGTATAAACAACTCAAAAATAATTCAAGTTTTTATTGTTCATGTAATATTGCATTGCTTTAAGTAAGTCCAGAGTAATTTTAAAGCCATGCAAATGCAAGTTTAGATAATTCTTTAGTGTTGAAAAATTTTGAAATGCAAATGAAACCTCCTGAATAGTTTTAGTATTCCCTTGACTGGTAGAAACCTTATTCACATCATCAGTAGATAGTAAGCAGAGATTTTTCTAGAACTTATTATATAGTCAGTTTGAAAACTCCTCTCATATACAGTAGAAAAAGAACTTGTTTCTTAATGCACTATAAGCAGACAATGCAGGGTTTTGACATTGACGCTAATGATAAAAGTGTATCAGTGTGTAGAGAGCAGCTGAGCAGATGTGGATGTACCATACCGAAATGATTAAATGATATCACTTAGAGTAGAGATAGTTTATCTTGGGAGTTTTTGACACACAAGTAGAACTAGTGTGTGACACTTCCCATTCATGATACCTTCTTTACAGGCAGGTTGCTTCTGCTACAAATGTTAAGGTGAAGACCATGGCACTTGGCTCTGGAAGCACCTTGCAAGGCTGGTAGCCAGACCACAGAGCTAAACTGGCTTGACCAATCTGAACATGGTGCGCCTGCTTTTCTGAAAGGTTGCTCTGGTATTTTCCTGGCTCTGGTGTTTTCACATTCTTTTCCTTTAAAATATTGAGGTAAATTAACTTCTATTCCAATTCAACATGTATTTTTTTGCATGGGACCAGACAGCCTATGTTTGCACAGAAAAAAAGGAGAGGTTCTAGGTGGGTGAGAATTTTTAGGAATAAGTAGACAATCTGGATTTTTGCTGTGAAATCTTAGGGTTTTGTTAATCAAGTATTCATTTCAAAGCTCTAAGCTCTTTGACTTACTTGATTTCCATCCCTATATTTCTCCCCTGCTCTGTTTTCACCATCATTTGCTAATTCAAAGCAAGCCCCCTTTAATAACTGGAAAACCTCCAACAATAGCAGAAACAAAAAAGAAGGAATAGAACAAGATTTAGGTAAGTTAGTTTTGAAGTATTTGTTGTATAGAGATTACAGTAGAATGTGTTCAGGCTTGAATTTGATACGTATTTGATCTCCCCAAGAACAGTACAGAATATCTAATGGAATTTTTCAGAAGTGCTTTCAGATTAGCTGTCTCTACAGTACTTCACTGAATTTTGAAAGTTGTTCAGCAGGTGACTGAATTTTCCTTTTTCCTTTTGTGCTTAATCCCTCCAGTCTTCTGTGACAGCCCAGCCCTCACTTGCTTTATTGTGACAGATGCTATAAAAATCCTCATAAATGTCAGAACCATTGGATAAGGGAATAAATAGTGACTTGCAGATGATTACAGAAGTTTTGGGGGTTTTCAGGTTTGATGGCTCTGATGGAGTCAGTAAAAATGGATGCTCCTTTTTAGCAGCTCTTGGAATACTGATTATACATTTGTTTTCTTCAGTTAACTTCTGTGGCTATTTCTGAAGTAGTTCAGAGATTGTATAAAAATCTGCAAGTTAAAAACCTTTGGTAAGATACATAGATTTGTCGGCTTTAGGCACTTAAGAAAGTGCATAAGACACTTATGCACTTAAGAAAGTGCTAAAAAATAAGCACAACTTTAGAATTATGTTTGGAATGGGAACTTTTAATTTCTCTGACCTATTTTGTCTGCAGTTACTCTGCAGTCCTCTGCAGTTCGGAGGACTTTCTGGCTCCATAGATTATATCACAATATTTTAGGAAAATAAACCAAAGTAAGGAACTTTTTGTTGTAATTTGGAGAGCAATAAAACTAAAGATGAAGGAAATGCTCTAACTTGTTCTATTGCTTGGAGGACATGGAAGACTTTTTAAACTGTGTATGTCATTGATTTCACTTGACAGAGTGTATACGAAGCTTATGTGTGTACAAAGCGTATGTGTGGTCTAAAACTTGAATGTCATTTCACATATTTTGCTGTAGCAACAAGAACTTTAAAGATTTGCAGTGGGTCTAGCACAGAGACTAGTTAGTTAATCTTTTTTGCCTTTTATTAAGTACTGTGAAGGAGATGTTAATTGCAGTAACAAGCTCTCTTTCCATAAAGTGAGTTTACAGATATAAACCAGTATGATGTTAGTTGTCTTAAGGAAAATGTCAGTTATATCAGTATGCATTTCTTTTCATAGGGGTGTCCTATTGCTGCTTTTTAAAAGCAAGAACTGAATTGTAACCAAGTGATTGTGACCAAATACACTGAGTTATTTCTACAGAGTAGTGTTTTCAAAAGTTCCAGACCAAATGTCGTACTCAGATAAGTAACACCCTTATAAGAATTCACCCGTGTTTCCCAGTGGCAATATTTTTTTACTTTTTAATCATGAGTCCACCAGTGTGGAGGCTTTCTTTTATTGATGGCCAGTCTCCTACACAGTGCTTTATAAAGAGCACACCTCAAAATGTTTGTGCCTTGTTGAAGAAGCAGGTAGATAAACTGCAATGACTCCTTGTTTGTCTCTCTTAAATGCCTCTACAAGCAGTCAGGTAGGGCTTGTATCTCTTCCCTATTACTGGAAGGATCGTGGTAATACTGGCTAAGAAAATGAGCCTTTGACTCAGTGTTTTCTCTTGCCAAATTCCATGTATTGTACTGGAACAGGTAATGTAGAGTATGTTCATTTAAAAATGGAGAAGTTTCTGTCTGTTTATCCTAAGAGATGGATCTGACTTTTACACTAATGACCTTCTGATGCATTTATTAACTATTGCACATGACTTTTTGCTTAATTCATTCAAGCACATATTTCTTCTACAGGCCCATTAAAGTAAAAAATTCCGTGCACCCTCAGCAGAAAGGTTATTGTGGTGTCAAGGAAATCAATACAAGATGCCTATTAGTGGATTAATTTTTTGTTTATACTTGGGTTTTTCTTTGTTACTTCATTAGTTTAAGATTTTGGCTCTATTGAGCATCTAGAAATGTGAGTGATGGAAAAATAAGAATACCGAGTTTCTCTTGGGTATATATGTACACTTGAAATGCTTCATTAGGTATAAATTGAGTAGAACAACATGTGTGGAAGTCTTTCAAGTGTCATCATCTGGGATATATAATCGTTTGAATGTTCTTAGTTAGTATCTAGCGGTCTGGAAACTAATGTGGTTGTCTTGGAAACAGGCTTTATTTTCCTTTTGTGAATATCTAGATATGAAATCATTGTCTTCCTTGACAATCTAGAAGTAATGCTTCTGAAAGAAATAACTGCAAATTTAGGATGCTTCTTCTCTATTTAAAGAATTGATACAGAAGTCTGTAAGAGATGTTTGCATTGTGAGCTTTAATTATAATTGTCTGATTATGTTGATAAAACAGTCTTTAGGGTTTCTTTAGGTAAAATGCCTGTACTTAATGTTGATATTTGTCTGGGAATTATTTGCTGTGAAACACTTTCCCAAGATTTCCTAGCTTAATATTTAAATAGAAATATTGCAGTATAACTGATGCATTGTGGAAGTTAAGTTCCTAAAAACAAACTGATATTATCACTTCCAGTCTTTTTCTTTCCCCTGCTTTAACAGTATGTGATAAATACTTGAATATTTTGTGAGATTATAGCATAATATTTGCCAGACAAAACATCAGCTGTAGACAAAAGTGCACAGAACAGCTTTTTTTATTAGCCAAAGAACTGCCACGCGCAGCATAAAATGTCAAAGCAAAATAGAAACTGAGTCAAGAAATTACCATCTTTCAAATTGCTGAGAGTTTATTGGGATTTGTATGAAAATATAAAACAATGTTCTTGAAATTTAACTTTTCTGGTCTGTAGTTATTTCTTCAGTCACAGTAGTCTTAGAGTTTGGTATTAGCAACAGTGTAATTTTATCATAATTTTTACAGATGAAGGTCCAGTCTGAATAATTTTCCATCTTTTGCTCTTAAGTATAGTCTAATGGGGTTTTTAATATACTTCTCTTCCAAGTCCTTTTGTCTTCAATACCAATTTAAAAAGCTTTCAAATACTGATATGTACTTCAGAGAAGAATGTTTTTTTTTAATTATTTCATAGAATAAGTATTTTTTTTTCGGTGCAGCTCACACTTTGAATGATACAAGCTGTCCAAGGATACAGAACCGTGATGAGATCTTGTTGAGCCATTGGCACCCCCTTGGGTGACCATTTCTTTCATTCTGCCTCCCATATTGGCATCCTTTCTTGTGCTGCACCTACATTTCAGATTGATCTCTCTTTTCAGGACTTAATTGGCCATTTTATTTTTGTTTAAATGTTGTTTTTCCCTCAAGTATGTTCCAATGGTTTTTTTCCTTTCTTATACCCTAGAATAAACTGAAGCTTTTTATTTAAGGCCTGAGATGAAGCTTATTAACCTAAGTGGAGAGAATCTTATGGCTGTTACCAGATGAAGCAAAAAGCTTTTAGTGACCTGTATTTTGGCCCTGATGTAACAATACTGGTGTAAGTATTGTGCATCCAGAAAGAAAGAGATAATCACAGCTTGTTTTTCAACAAATGACAGTAGCCTCTGATGTACTCTAATGGTGTTGTGTTCCATTTTGGACTTAATAGCGTTTATATATGCTTACCTTGATGCTCAGGCCATAAACTTCCCACTTTCACCTCAAATTATGATCTCATAAGCCTTACATTAAAAAAGAACATTAAAATACTATGTTATTTAAGCTATAAACAAAGCTGAGTTAGTCCTTGAGCTTTTTTCACATTCCTCTAAATAAATGTCATTTCTTCCAGTTTAACAATATTAGTTAACTGTGTTCAAAAAAAAGCAGTCCATTTTATACCTTCCTGATCAAATAATAATTCTCCATGCTGATTACTAAGTATTACATAATTATATTCCCTGGCTCCGTTTTAGCTTAACGATTTTTCATTCTCTCCTCCCAAACTGCGAACGAGCAAGCAACTAAAAAAAACCCTCCAAACCCCTTATGGTAACAGTTCTGTATAGTTACACTGTGTGCATCATTGTATTAGTGTGATCTGTTCCCTGGAATTTGGTTGATAATCACATACTTCTTCCTGAATATCCTGGGAAAACATGATATTGTTAAAGTTCTCTCCTGTTTTCCTTTCAGATTAGCTTTTAGTGAACTGAAGTTTTCTGGTTCTTCCCATTCCTTATGATCCAGTGACGTTATTTGGATAAATCTATTTTACCTCTGTGCATTGTTAGAAATGGTGACAGGGTCTCTCATCCCCAGAAATGAAAATATACGTAATGCATAGTTATTTCTAAGGATAAAGAGGAAAACTACAATTTTTGTTTTCGTCATGTGTTTCACTTCGGGATGTTGGTGAGTCTGATTTCAGAAGCGTTAGAAAAAGATAAAACTCCAGGGGCAAGATTGTAGATTCGCTCAAGGAGAAATGGTATTTTTGTTGCCTTGTTTAATTAAAAAAGGACAAAACAAAATAACTAATGAACACTTTCCTTTTACCATAAGCAAGGAAGTTATTGAGGACAATCATCTACAGCCAGGGATACATAGAGAGACACATAGTTGCTTTCGCAGTGATGAGACTCACGTCTCTGGAGGACAGTGTATCCAGTCAGCACGTCATGTTTTAAGACAGAAGTTCTCTCTCCAGTGCTCAGCACAAAGACAACCTACATCTATAGCTGCTCTTACACACATGACATTTAGGTGTAGGCAATCCCACTGCAAGTGCAAGACTGTTCCCGTGGCTTAAAATGGCCTCTGCAAAGATGGCCCTTCTGTCTAATAATGGACTGAAATACAAAACAGCTTATCCAAGCTGCTCTTCACACAACATGTTTCAGAGCTCCTTATAAATTGCAATTGTGTATATTTTTTAGAAAAGAGAGGAATTTATTTCACCTACATTGTTTTTCTTTTTCCTGTCTTTTCTGAAGTATCCCTGTAGTGGCTGCCTCAGCAGAGGGGCAGGAATAGTGGCTGTGAGTAACCAACTCTGATTTAGTGCCATTTTGGGATTTTTTTTCCCTTTGGGTATTCCTCAACTGCCCTGCTCGAAAGGTAGTAGTGCACAAGAAACTCATATTGGCAGGAATACAATTTTCACTATTGCTAGATTAGGAAAAAATGATTAAAAAATTATTTTTCATATAATGTGAAATTATCAAAATTTTGTATGAAAATGTGTGTTCCTTTAATTTCTGAGAAGTGTGCTTTTTAAAGTAAGCATGAATAGTGTTTCAGCATTAATAAAAATACTCTTTCTGATACCCTTTCTGATTCTTATTTATAGATGTTTTAAGTTTCTTCTTAGTCTTCTTACCACTGCTCTTATGATTTAAGCTACTCAGTCTGGTTTTTAAGTGTTTTGGCTTGTGAATAAAATGTGTACGAATAAAACAGGCATTTAATATGTTGTATCCTAACTTCTGCTTAACAGAACTCTTCTGTTATTATGGACAGTATCAAGGGTGGCTGAAGTTTGACATGTAACAGAAATGACAGATTTTGTAGCTTGTTTAAGGCATCTTACTCTTTACATGTAAGAGCTCTCAGAAGGTGGTAAACAAATCTCAGAACAGCAGCATCTAAAACCAGGTTGCTCTCAGATATAGGTAAATCATTCAGCAGGAGAGCTAATTACGTCTGTAGCCTATAGCATAGCCACTGTATCTGTCCATTAGTCACCCTGGTGCTTCACTCAGGCCAAAGAGCTTGTATATAAACAGTATGTTTAATTTGAACAACAAAGGTTTGTGTGTGGATCTAAGGAGGACTGGAATGTTACTTAAGCAATACCTCAGGATAAGTAGTGGTGAACACAGGATATGAAGAGCATTTGCTCACTTACCTCTGTTGTTGCAGCCTTTGTGGGCTGCAGCACCATCTCAGGCCTCTGATTTGTCAGCCACAGCTACCTTACCCAAGCTACCCTGCTGAAGGGCTGTTCATGACTTTCTTTAACATATCTGTGCTGGGAAGACCTTTTTGGTTTTGAAACTAGAACGCTTTGTGTTACTTTGCACAGCTCTGCCACTCTTAGTAGATATTCAAGATATTGTTGATGGAATGTGTGTGGTGATAGATATTATTAATGAAGGGGGGACCCCTGGTGGTCTAGTGGTTAAGATGCGGCGCTCTCATCGCCGTGGTCGCAGGTTTGATTCCCGGTCCTGCTTCAGGGACACTCCCCCGGGTAGATGGAGCTCGTCAGCCCCTAAGGCCATC
>JAWWLV010000088.1:24983960-24996468 GCA_035041135.1 Platyrinchus mystaceus
GTGCAGGTTTACTGGTGTTCCATTTTGTGTCTCCTGTCTCTGCTTTTGTGAGCACAGTGTGAACCATAATTGGAATAAGATGCCCTTGAAAAATCTGCTCAGGATTTGTGTCATGATTGACAAAGGTGTTATATTTGGAAGATGCAGTTATATGTAACATAAAGTGAAAAGCAGAAGGGAAATAATTTTCCTTGTTTGGAAAAGCTAAGCAAGTGTTTGTTGCAGTTCTGCTGGTAGGGAAGATGACACTGGAAAATAGTTAAGTTCTGTAACTATAAAGTTCTAGTGAAAACTAGACCATACATGAACCTGCTGCTCCTTATTACCTGAGAGGGACTGTGGTCATCATATTTTGTGACCAGCTATATTACTGGAAGTAAAAATGTTAGCTTCCCCCCACTTTTTTTTCATTATGCTTTTAAATCTGTTTCATAACTTTGGAGTTCAGCATATTAAAGTTCATGTGCATTTAGCAAAGTGGCACATTTTCTGTTTAGAACCCAAATCTTTAATTACTGTGTGTCATCAAATCATATAGTAGCTTTCCACAAATCACTGATCACATAATAACAGTATGAATTTCTGAAGTAGCAGTACAGAGTTAAAGAGTTAAATATTCCAGGCTTTGTTTGCTCCTCATCTGGAAACACAGAGAAAGAAAATGAGATATGCCATATAGCTGATCTTTGTTTTCAGCACCCGTGTAAAGGTTGAAATATATTTTCTTTGGTGCATCACTGACTTTTGGTAAAGTGAGGTGAGAAAGTTCCATTTTCTGTCACAAGCCAACCAAAACCCAGCATGTTTGCAGGGTCCAATTTTAAATTTTCATTCACATTGCAAATTGATGTGAAACTGCAACTACTGAGGTTTTCTGGCATGTACAGAACATTTGTTCAGCTAGAAAACAAGTAGTGGAAAAGAGCCAGTGGTGACAGTCCAGATGGGAGCACGTTGGAGTGCTGAGAAGTGGAACACCTGGAATCAGGGAAAGGGGGGGGGTACAGTCCATTGTTCTGTGTCTGGATGCAGAACATCTGTGAGAGTGGACGTTGCAACTTTGTTGAGAACCACCACTTTCAAGATCTGGATTCTTTTAACGCTGGTGCTCTGTGAAGTGTGATGCTTTGATGTTAGATGAAAAAAAATAAATTGCAGACTCTTTGCCAGTAATTAATTTGATATTTTTGGAAAAGATGATCTTCTGGTCAACAAAGTTTGTAAAATTATAACCACTCTTTAAGTGGACTTCAGTAATTTCTGGGTACCATAGCCCATGCCTGTAGCAGTAGCCCCAGGCTGCTCCCGGGTGGTTGTTCATTAGCAGTGGGAAGGACTTTTCTCCCGCTGCAGAACCTGCACAGGACATCACATGGAGGGGTTCTCAGGGTTTGTATGTTTAGTCAGATCTGTTGAAAAGATGTGAAGAGCTTCACATTGCTTGCTTTCAGTATGGTTTATTATATGCTGTGAATGTTGTTGTTTGGTATAATGAGAGTGTGGGGTTTTTTTTTCTTCTTTATTTTGGACTCCAGAGTCAGTACTGACTGGATTGTTCTGTGCAGAAATGTGAAGACAGAATGAGCAGGAATAGTTGATGTGTCACCATCGGTGTGTTACTGGTCTGTAGATAGCTTCACAGATCACATTTGTCCATCTGCCTTGATAAGAAATTCTGTAAATCACAAAGTTGAAGACTTAACCCATTGTAAGTTTTTATCTTGTTGTTACTACCTGATTGTTCAATCATCAGGAAAAAACAATTTAGTTCCCTCTAAACCCTATACCAACTCTACCATGAAGTAATACCACTGAAGTGTAGGTTTACTGTGGGGATTAACTGCAGTGTTACTGTTCCTGAATGCCTGTTTAATGTAAAAGCAGGAGAGGTGATGTTGGGAAGAACCTCAAAGAATCATGTTAGTTCGGAGTCCCTATTAATAAAAATGTACTTTTGTTTGCCCTGGTTTGTTTTAGCTGTCTATTTTCTTTAAATAGCCATGAATTACGCTTTGCAGCAGGAGTGATAAGATCTGCTGACTTCAGTGAGGCTTGACATGGTTCATTAACCATGTAGTGTATTTATATTAGTAAATGGTGTCATTTTGAAATTTATCACATGCTCATGAATATCATTCTTTCTTCTCACCCATTTCTCTGGAATTATTAGACAGACATTTGAAATAGTGTCTTCAGTTACTCTGCTAGTAATTGGATTAACAGTTCAGTATGCAGTAATGAGTTTTCTCTTAGCTGAAGATTGGGAATTCAAATAATGCTTATATCTCATTGCTATAATGCTGTGCTTTTGAATACTTATGATATTTAATCCTTTCTTTAAAAAAAAGGTGTTGTCATATAACAGTCAGAAAATGTTTTTTTAGTTCAGTTTCTTATACTTTATTCAGAGTTGTGCTTGAAACTGTAAAGATGCTTTAAAGGATACCTTACTGAAGTAGGATAGAAGCCTGTATTTTTTCCAATTAAAAATTAACTTTTGAAATTAATTTCTTAATTTTGGAACTTGTTTTTAAGTTCTTAAGAAAAAGGGACGTTTATGCTCCCTTCCAACCCAGTGTTTAAATGTGTGCTTAGCTTTTAAACATCCGAGTAGGTTGACTGACTTCTGTAAGTACACACACCATGAGGCTTTTGACAAATTCACTCCCTACAACTTCTCTGAGAGCTGCTGCAGCGGGGCTGGTGCTGGGCAGAGGGAGCTGGGAAGCTCACAGCATCCATGCTGATGGGCCTTGGACACAGCGGTGGCAGTGGGAGCACCACCAGGTGAATTAAATTTGCAGAACTGCTGTCCTTGCAGAGCCTCAAGTGATGTAATTTAGAAAAGTTGTAATGGTCAAAGATTGCTCTGAAGTGGTGAGAAAGCAATTTTCCAACTATGCCCACATTACTGGTTTGATCCATCAGCCACTTCCATTTCTGCTCTTGAGAAAGTTTTGCTTTTTCAACGGTCCTCAGCCTGGTATTGATGTGACACACACTGATCGTGTTGCCTGTCCACTGACATAAGTGCTGTTATCTAGGTAAACGTGGTCCAAATGCTTTCTGTTACAACAGGATTGTAAGTAAGTCTGAACAAACTTAAATATGTTCAAAAACCTGCAGAAAGGGAGGTTATCCTTTTTTTTCCTTTGGGGAGTGAGTATGCAATACAGAGGTATCTCTAAGCTCCTTCTTATGCTCACCTAACTTTTCATTTTTTCAACTAATTTCTTCTAAAAACTGGCAGAATGACAGAAGTCTCATAGTTCCTGAATTCCTACTGCCTCTGGAGCAGTCCAGTGCTGGATGCAGGTGACCTTATCAGTTCTGAGAAAAGTGGTTAGGCAAAAAGGCTTCAGGACATCTGTCTAATTACAGATTGCTTTTTCTAATACATTTCAAGAATAATACTTTTCCAGATGTGTCAGTTTACAAAGTGAATCCTATTGATATCCTGCTAGATAGAAAACATTATTTTAGTTGTTATATTTGATCTATAATTAAATTATGTTTTGTTTTCAGAAGTAGTGTACGATGGGACATAAATTAATCTGTGCATATATAGTATGCATTTTGAACTAGTTACTTAAAATTGGTGGTAGATGTTTTAATGTAGAAATGTTTTAATAACCTTTCTTATAAAAAGTGTAGTTTTTTGTCATTTGGTGTTGGTTAATAGGCTGTTGTAGGAGAATGCGTAAGAGTATGTTATTACAGTAAACTGCTGTTGAATCCTGCATTTGTCAGTTTTGTAACCTTTATATTTCTATCTCATTAGAACTATGCAGCATTGATACAGCAACAAATCAATGAGGACAAACAAAACTTGAGAGAAAAGACTGTCTATGGAATCCAGCTCACAGAAGAAAAACTTAATGACTTCCGTGATGAACAGATTGGGCAGCTGAAGGAACTGATGGATGAGGCAACCAAACCTAATAAAAAAATCACCATTTCTAAAGACTCAAAATACAAAACCTAAAAGATTTTAAAAATTGTTTCAATGCATATGGAAGCATTTTGAAACTTCCTTTTTCCGTTGGATTTGAATCTGGTTTCTGTGAAATAATGGGCGCTGCTGATGCCATAACTTGTCTGGCTATTTGGCTTTTTGTGCAAGAATAAATGTAAAATGGAATAATCACAACACTTGTATATTAATTGCAGTATTTTTTTCTCCTAATGGAAGGTGAAGACTGAAAGATTTCAGTACAAGTAAAGTGACATTTTTAAAATATAAAGTTGTTAGGTTTGCTTGGTTTGGTGGGTTTTTTTTTAATTTTGGCACCTGTAGGGCAAAACATCTTCCTCTTTGTGTATCATCCTCTTCCTTAATGGAAAAGATGCAATTATAATTTATTTTCTGGCTTGGATTCAGTAGACAAAGGTAAGGTACTAGAGTCAGTTTGTTTTAATGGAAAGAAATGAGCAGTATTAGAAAAACATACTGCTGGTGAAATTGTTTTTCTTCTTGAGCTTTATTGTGAAATGTGCTTAAAAGTAAAAGATGTAGCTCACTGTTAAATTAATCTTGAAGGAATAAGATCATTGTTAATATCTAAAATTTTTGAAAACCTTTTATGAGTGGGTTGTGCTGTAGTTAGAATTCAAAGGTTCTCTAAAAGGTTGGTGTCCCATATTATCCAGTATTTGGTATAGACCAGAATTTGTAAATGCCTTCAGTTTCAATCACAGAAATTATCCTGTTGATAATACTGCATGACAAACATTAGTAATTTATTTCTAATTGGTTAAGTCTTCAGTAGGACAATGCTTGTCTATTGTAACATATACTATTTGGACTAAAGAAAGATTTTTGTCTGTTAAGAAAAAACACATCCTTTTCTGTGCAAAAGACAGCTTTCATTTCATCTTCCAAACTTAGTTTTATATTATTAGTTTTGTTCTATTTCTGGACCTTTCGCTGTCTGTTATCCACAGCGTGTTCAAGACAACATAATTTCTTTGCTCTTGAGGGATAACAGCTTTGACAAGTAAGCACATTTCCATCTGTCTCGATTGGGAAAAACGTGCTGTTTGCCAAAGCTGTGCCCCTGGATCCTAACGGGGTGGGGGAGCAATCTGGGCAACAGCCTTTTTCTTTCTCCCTTATCTCTCTTTCCAATTCTTTGGTGGGATTGTAGGTTGCAGGTTGCTCATTTCTATTAAAAGTTCAATTGCAAGACTCCTGTGTGAGAAACACTTATGGTTGCTTTGCTGCATCTTCCTCTGGTACCCCCAGCCTTTGTTGCTTGTGCTGTGGGAACATCCTTTAGCCTCAAGCACCTAATCCAAACTGGACCGAAGGGCAGAGATGTCATCCAGACTGCAAGGCTGAGGTTCACAAGTCCTGATTCTTGGTGCTTCAGGGGCATGTTTGGAGAGAAGGGCAGCTCCCTTCTGAGCTGCTCTGTACCTAGGTCCTGCCACAGCATCCAGGTGGGAAGCAGATGGGATGTGCATGCAGGGAGCTTGAAGCAGTATCAGTCTCTGATACTGCCATTTACACATTGCTTAAGCTTTTTTCTTTTTAAAGTTCAAAGTCTGTACAAATCTAATCCAACTCCGGAGTTGAGGACATAAGGATGTATTCTATTGCACTTCCATCAGATGTACAGTCATCAGTAATTACATCATTAAATCTATTTGGTTTTTGTACCAAAAACAATGTTTGGATGTTGACAACAGAATTTGTTTCCCTCCTTGACTGCTAGTACACGTGTCTGCTTTGCAGTCAATAACCAAGTTGCTTCAAATTTATTTCAAATACTGCAATTTAAAGCACAGTTACTTTTATCAACACATTTGATGAAACTTGTTATTTCAGTGACTAGTTAGAGTACTTGTTTTGCATCTGTGTACCCATGTACGCACCTAGATAATGCACATTTTTACAGCCTAAATTAATAATGGAAAATTGCTATTTGGTATGAAAAACTTAAGCATATAATGAGACTTAAAGAGAGTTGGAGGTGAGGGTAGACATCTTAACATCCACAATCCCTTTTCTAGTAAATCCAACAGCTTTTTTCTTTCATTCCCCATGGTATTTTGTACAATTTTTGTACCTTGTTTAAAACAACACTTACAAAAGCCAAAATTCCATAATAGGAATGAAGCATTTTTAAAGATTGTTGGTTTTAAGACAGCCAGTGCTGCTAGTAAGGCATGCTCTGATCTGAGTAGGGCTTATGCAAGTGGTGGGCACAAATGGCCCCACAGAAGCTTTGTGATGCCAACACTGCTGTGCTTAGTGAAATTCTTTGATTTACAAGAATGGTTAATGACAGTTAAGTTGACGAAGGTGAAGAAGACAATGGGCTTCTCATCTTGACCACAGAAAGACAGAATGACACAGATTCTGTTTCTTTACTTTTGAGTTATAGGATACTTTCTGTGGAGAATTTTACACTGGGATTGAAGGACAATGAACAGACGAAAGCATCCATCAAAAATACTTCAAAACTACAAGCAGCATGCTATTTCAAATGGCAAAAGAGTTGTTTAGAAAAAAAAAAGATGCTACTCACCTTATCATGAAAAATGGCTCTGATCACGTTAGAAATGAGTACAGAGTTTTGTGTTTTCTGTGTGTTGGATGGATTGCTGTTATACAGCTCACCGCTGAGAAGCTCCTACCACCCTAAAAAGCCTTCTCTCCATTCAGTTTATCCATTAAGAAAGATCCTTTATATTTTGTTGATCTTAAATCCATTTGGCTCTTATAGAACTAAAAGAGAGTGATAAAATTCACTGCTTGATTTGGCTGAACCTTATCTGTGGTAACATTTTATATAATTGCCCAGCAGCTGGTAGGACTTGGAGGGAGCAGAAGTTTTAGGTAGCTGGAAAAGGCACGAGCGGAAGTCTTAGCAACACATAAAGAATTTTCAGAAATCTGTCTTATTAAAAAATTGCCTGATATGCAAATACGAAGTTATACATCTTAAAAAGAATAACTAAAAATGCCATAGTTCCAGTGTTTTATGATGCTTTTTTTAACCGTCTGTCCAGCAAGAGCTATTGGGACCTACTTCTTCCTTAAAAATAAATTAATAATGTAACATAATAAAAGTAGGATTTATGAAGAAATTTCTCAGCTCTTTGGACTTTAATCTTTTTGAATTATTAGTGCACATCCTATTTCTTCTTCTTGGATATGTATTTATGAGATGCTGGCTATTCACTGAGTCAGTGGCCAGATTTTAATCAGCTTCTAGGTGAAAATATTGAACAATTAGTGAAGGAAACATACCTTTCCCTGCGTGTTATAATTTTTTTTAATTTTTACTTTTTATAGCTAAACTAACAGCAGAGGGAAGGTTGAATTTCTCAGCAGACTGATTTACTCCAAGTGTGACCACGGAGGATTGATGTACCTTTGATGTAGGGTGAAAGCTGAGTCACTTTAAAAACCAGCTCACATTCTAGTGCAAAAGATGTCTCTAATGCTGTCCTGCTTAACTGGTGATTTTCAGACCTCTTGGAAAGGGTTTCAAGGTAAGTGCTTCCTGCTGGAGGGTACAGATGCAGCAGCAGAGGTTTTGCAGGGCTTGTTTGGTGAACAGAACTGCCTGAGCCACCTCCTACTGCTCCATGTCCTGGTGTGGGACCAGGCGTGGTGTGCCAGTATTTGAGAGCCTTACGCTGAGGAATGGTGGTGCAGAGAGGTCTTCCCCACTGAACCACATCAGGAAATTTGTGGCAAAGACTGGCACAAATGAAATTGTTGGTGTTAGAAGTGATAACATTTGCAGCTGTAAATGATCTGCTCTTGTTCATGGAGGCCACGTATCTGATGCAAAACCACTGGCTTTGGTAGGAACATTTTCAGCAGTTTCAGTGTCCACTGCTCTGCTCTGGGAACAGCTTTGACAGTGCTGAGTCCTTCCAGTTTTTCCAGTGGTTTCTATCTACCAATTACGGCACATGAAGATCACAGAATTTAATTTCATTTGGATGCAACCATTACATAATACAAAGTATTCTTTGTTCATTGAAATTGAGAGCTATAAGTCAGTGCATAAATTCAGCGTATAAATGACTAAGAACTTTTTTTTTTTGCCACTTATAGCAGTGTGTTATGAGTAAATGTCAGGTGTTTCAACTAGCTCATTTATGTGATGTATGATCCTGCACAACCGATACGTGTGTCTGGGGAGTTCAGTGTTTATTCTGCTCTCTAACAATTTCAAAGCTAGTACTTGAGACTATAAAACAAGTGTCTTCATTTAATAAAATGACCTTTAGTTACTGAATATTTTTCAACTTGTTATAAATGCTGAGAAACATAGAGACAAGTGTGTATTACAACTATAAACCCCTCATTAAGTAGTTTGTGGAAATACCACTATTTGCAACACCATTTCCAGCACAGGTGAGCCTTCTGTTTTATGCCAATTACATTCCTTGAGGGCTGAAGTGAAATTTCAATCCTGTGTTAAGCGAGCTAACATATTTACCATTTTTCCCCAAAGGTTCCTATTTCTGGTTGTGACTGGAGAAACAACTACTGTAGAATCTGAAGTAGTGGTATGTGTTTATCGTGAGAGATTACCAGCAAAACCAGAAGACTGTAAGCTGGCAATACACAGCTGGGGTTGTAACAAAGGCAGCATTTCACTTAGCTTTACTGTAGTGGAATATTGTATGGAACCTGTAGCACAGAAAGTCTTCCAGAGCAATAGAAACTGGCCATACTCTTCCTTTGTACAAGGGACCCACATAAAGAATAGCATGGTGATAGCAGGAATTGGTAAGTAGCCCAAGGGGATGACAGACCAATGTTCCAACAGGCTTTGACAACCAGACTGGGGTTTAAACTGCACGTGGCAAGCTAGGGAAGCCTTCTCCTCCATGCTGTAGGAAGCTGACCAGGGATGGCACAAGGCAGGACAGTGGTACGTTGCAGCAAGATGCTCAGAGAGCATCTGTACCAAAAGCTTCTTCACACCCTCTGCAGCCTCTTATATCTGTTTATCCCCACCCCTGGCCATGCCCAAAAGGTGATCCCATCACCCCAAAGGTGATCCCTGTGCCTGCCACCTCTCCACCTGCTGAGCAGATGTGCTTTTTATGCAGCAGATGTTGCTGCATGCTTGGTACTTGGTACAGGGACTTAGAATCATTAAAAAAAATAAAATGTTTGGGGCTTGTTGCTAATATTTATTAAAAAGTTCATTTTTTATTTAAAGATGTGGCATTGTAAGGCCATGCTCTTTAAAATATTGGTGTTACAGGCACTATGCAGTGCCCAGAGGCTGAAAAACGCAACATCTAAGCAGCCTATTCACACCAAAGTATCTGAGTAATTTCCAGAAAGGCTCACTAGCAGTCCAGGACAGATGGTACAAAGGTTCCTTCCTAATCCTCTCTGTGGTATGTTAAAAATAATTCAGAAAAGCCACATAGATCCTTCAGAGTAATGACAGAAGCCTCTGCGCATTTGCAAAGAGGAGACCTTTAGTGCAGAGGCCAGTGCAGTGGGTCCTGAGCTTCCCAGAGCTTCTGACATTGCAGTAAAGTAACATCAATTTTAATAATCTTAACCAGGTTTGCAAACCGTAAGCAGGTTTTCTTATCTGCAAAGGGGAAGAGCTAAGGACTGTCTTTTTTCCAAGCCAGTTCCATTTTCTCAACTGAAAAGCAAACAATTCTGGTAAAGAAATGCCACCCTGGGACCGGAAATACCACAGTCGAACAAACACATTTGGGAACAGATTTTGTCTGATGCAATTTTCGGTTTCTTCCATTTTGTTTTTCCCCAAGGGAAAGGAAAAGGCTGGCTGTGGGCACACCACTGCAGTGAGGAGATGCTTTGCTGCTGTGTTACATGTGGAAGAAATGAACCCTTTGCATTCCAAACCTCGGCCTGCTGAGGACAGCGGGCACGAAAACATCAGGATTTCCCTGTGGCTTGCTGTGCCATGCCAGAAGTGCCCTTCCTCACCATGCAGAGGATGGAGATGGCTGCCCTGAGCCCCCTGAAGCTGGTCACAGTGCCTGGGGAGGAGTCAGGAGTGGGCACCATGGGGAAGGGCCCTGGGGACAGGTACCCCCTTTCCATAGGAGGACATTCCCTGGCTCCCGCCAGCACAGGTACTCCTTTGGACCCCAGAGGATGCTGCAAGAGTGCAACACCTTGTGATACCTGATTTAGAGGGAAGCCAAATGAAAGACAGAAATTGTGGTTTAGCTTAATCACAGCTATGCATCATGCCTGATATTCCTGAAACATCCATGCTACAACAATATCCTTTTAAGCATCGCAGCTATTGGAAAATAGCAATTTAATTCCACTGGCAGCATTGATATTTCATGTTTATAGCTCTCTCCAGCTCCCTCTAGGCAGGGAACAAAATTCTGCCCTTAAAAAAACTACCATTACGTAGTTATCAGCTTGTACCATTACATAGTTACTAATTATGCAGTTATCAGTTTGTTTTAATAGAAGGGTTATGTGGTAATAATGAGACCCAGAAGTGATTATACATCATACATAAGGTTCATGTGATGAAAAGAGCTGTACAGGCATCTCACTAAATATATTATGTTCAGGAGTAATAAATGCCATTATGAATATTCTAAGCCTTTCTGTTTGTTGATTTTTGTGGCGTATAGCCCTGGCATTTTCAAATTTCTAAAGTCTTAGTTACTTAAAAGAACTTTTTTGTAGTGGTCTGAGGAACCCTTACCATCAGTTTTTGCAATTATTCCTGAACTTGAAAAGAAATAGCTACAATTTTTAACTCATTGAGTAGTTCTTATGGTAATAAAGAGACTAATTAAGCAGAGTGAAATACAGAACAAATCACAGAATTATTTACAGTTGGAAAAGATATCCAAGATCATTGAGTCCAATTATTAACCTAACCCCACTAAACCATGCCTCTAAGCACTACATCTACATGTTTTTTGAACACTTGCAGGAACATTGATTCCACCACTTCCCTGGGCAGCCTCTTCCATTGCCTGACCACCCCTTAAGTGAAGAATTTTTTCCTAGTATCCAATCTAATCTATGAAGAGTAGCAAAGCTGATCACCTGTACTCCATACCAGAAGATAATATCAACTCTGTAGAATTAAACAAAACCACCACCCCAACCTGATAGAAATAACCAAGAAAACAGGCTGGGTCAAGATGAAGTTACTTACCTCCAAATTCACGCCACAACTATTCAAATAAATTTAGCAAAGCAGGTTTCATCCTGCAGAGTTTGGGATTTTCTCTCAGAATACACCTGAGTCCCTGGTCACTCATGAGATACAAAGACTTGCTGCAGGAAGAGCAGAAGAGACAGCAGTTCCAGCCTGTGTGTGACCTGCTCAGCCTGATCCACACGACAGAGGAAAAGCACCACACTTAGCAGCGACAGGCAAGAACTCGCTTTGAGCCAGCATCAGTTTCTTAATTTGGATTTAGCATTTGAAGACACTCTGGGATTTAAATGATCTCCCAGATTCCCCTTCCAGTTCTCTAGAAGTTGTCTCAGATGCTCCTTTACTCTCCCTTCAAGATTGATTTTTACATGAACTTTTAGAGTTCATCCTATATTTGAGATGGGTGGAGTTATATTTTGGCCTATAAACTTTCTGAAAATTGGTTTCAAAATAACTGTACACATTGTAGGATGTCAGTAACATCTAAATAGCTTTTACAGAATTGCCTCTAACTCCAAGTACCCCGTTGGCACTCCGGGTCGATATTCCTTGCTTATTTTGTCTCACTTTTAGTGAGCTGCTGTTGTGATATACAGTAAAATTCCTATGACAGTTCAACATTAGGGATCAAACTAGTAAATTCCTGTAACATGTCCCCTGTCCTCTGTCATCTAATTTTTTGGTTTTGTTTTTTTTTTACTCTGAAAGCCATTATCCAGTCTTTAAATGACTGTCAGTTAGCACACAAGTCCATATGCCCTCAACGTGGCTGCTCTTAAAAAGAGGCTATGTAGATGTCAAAGAAACAGCCATTAGAGCGCCTCTTGTTTTGGGAGCCAGATGCAGCTTTGCAGAGCCCATGTGAACAGTGAAAAAGAAGAGAAAATAGAGAAGTTAATTCCATCTGATTTACTTGACCTGGAGCATCTCTGCTTGCTGGGTAGCTGTTTCTGGACTAGCACACAGAATCACAGGATGTGCTAAGTTGGAAGGGACTCACAAGAATCATTGAGTCCAACTCCTGGCCCTGCACAGGACCATCCCCAAGAGTCCCACTATGTGCCCAAGAGCATCATCCAAATGTTTCTTGAACTTTATCAGGTTTGGTGCTGTGATCACTTCCCTGGGGAGCCTGTTCCAGTGCCCAGTCACCCTCTGGGTGAGGAACCTTTTTCTAATATCCAACCTAAACCTCCCCTGACACAGTTCTAGCCATTCCCTTGGGACCTGTCACTGGTCACCACAGAGAAGAGTTCAGTGCTTGCTCCTCCTCTTCCCCTCACAAGGAAGTTGTAACTGCAATGAGGTCTCCCCTCAGTCTCCTCCAGGCTGAACAGACCAAG
>JAWWLV010000088.1:25011009-25025305 GCA_035041135.1 Platyrinchus mystaceus
CATAGGTTGAATATCAGCATAAAGGACTACCCTGGGAGATCTGTGAGCCCATTTGTGCATGTCCTGGGAAGTGTGGCAGTAAAATGTACTTCACATTTACATTTCACATTTGATGTATACTTGAAAGAAGTCAAAGATATACTTGGAGAGCCTTTCTTTCTGCTATGAACTAACATCTCACATCTCTTCCACCAGCATGGCCGAGCATCTGTTTCACCAGTATGCACAGACAATTGATTCTGAATGAGTAATTTTCCAGACCATTAGACACTGACCAAGCACCAGCTTGGGTTTTTCAGAAGATATATTTTAAAAGAGTTTTCAAAGCAGCAAATTCAACTACATTTAAAATTAATAAAGGGAACACTTATATTGAAAGGCCTCATTTACCATCTATGGGACTTGCATTGCAAATTTAGAGGTCTGAACAAATTCTGAAGCAGATCTTCAAGCACCTCACTCTTCTGTAAGAAAGCCCTTCTAGACTGGGATTCACAGAAGGAAAAGTATCTATAATTATTACCTTGCAAGGTAATAGAGCAGTAGAGAGAAAAAGTAAAACAGTAACACTAATGGCATGAAAGCAGGTGATAAGTTCAGTCTTTGTGTGAACAAGTCTTTTTATGAAGCTCCAAGGGAAATGAAACTGCAGAGAACAGTGAAGTTGTTGATGGCAGTAGAGATGCTCATAGTTTTTCTGCCATTGCTTGTGGCTTGAAATTACCAAAGTTACTGTAATATGGATTTATAGAAATATATGAGGCTTGCCTAATGGGAAAAACCCACTGAGCTACAGGGTAAGTTAGTGTCTCCCCTTGTAATCCAGTTCCTCAAGAATTTTGGAAGGAATGCTGTTGTTGTGGTAGAGTGCTTTCATTTTTAAGGAATAAAAACATAGAAATATTCCGATTATTTATTTCTGCTCCCTCTTTTTCTGACCAGAATCGTTAGTTCAGTGCCAAACTTTGGTCACCAGGCTGTAGTACCTCCATGCAAGCAAGCTGTAGCAGGAGGTGTAAAAATCCCAGCTCAGAGAAAACAGGGGAGAAGGAGTCTTGAAGTGATTTTGGTTTCTGTACTGGTTTCCTGTGGCTGGGTGGGTGGGGCCCAGAGGAAGGATGCTGGATTCTGGCCATGATGTGTTTCTTTAGCTCTTCACTCAGGGTGGTCCAACCTCTCTCTGGGCTAGCAGAGGATTACTGGTTGTAGAGACTCTGATTTATAGGTGTAAACACTGGGCTACAGAGAGTTGCAAAGGACTTTTGGGGTTTTACCTGCTGCTCTAACAAATGGTTCTCATCTCCTCAAAGAAAAGGGTCATCATGGATGGACAATTTCCATGAGGTGGGTGACACCCACAGTCTGCCTATGGGACCACCCTGGTTTTCCCCTTTCACAAATGTTTCACAAATCAACCAGAGAACAATAAACTTTCCTAGAGTTAGTTGTTTGATATGTAACTCCTGTCCTTCTTCCTTTCAGAGATCCTTCAACCTTCTTGTCTGAGCAGGACCCACTCAAGTATCTATCACCTGCTACATGCCTTCAGAACTTTCCAGGGGATTGAATTCCCTAAATTGGAGCAGCTGAAAGGGAGGAAGTGTAATTTTTTGACAACAGTTCTCTCTTGCAAGGCACTCCTCTAAATGGAACCAAGAATCTTAATGAATAATCTTTCATAGAAACCTGCAATTTCAATTACCAGTCTATTGTAGGAGTTTCAGAGCACAGTGAAATCTCATCTTTGCAGTTCAGTGCCATCCCTCTATAGCCTGTAAAAAAGTTCAGCCAGGAAAATGCCAGGCACAAAGAAACCTGTGCTGAATTCTGGTTTGCTGCTATTCACTTCCACATTGATGGGAGCAGCACAGCCTTATTGTGAGCACTCTGGGAGGGAGCAGCAGATCATGACTGACCTCATCCATGAGGATGCTACAACAGCAGTGTGTGCCCAAGTCAAAGTTACTGCAGCTTATTACATCCCTCAGTGTGATTGTTCTGATGCCTTTTGGGAGCTGGTGGCTGTTCAGGTGTGGGAATTACCCAGATGGGTCAGAACACTGAACTTTCTGATGTAGAATAATAATAATAATAACAAGGTGACTCCCAAAAGTCCCCTCTGGTTTTCTTCTCAGAGAAGAAGGTGTAGTTAAGCATACAACTCATGCTATGTGGCTTCCTGCCAAGCTTAGGTATAGGGTCATGTACTCATCTATTACTCATATATGTCAATTTTTCAAATAAAAACATAAAAGTAGGAATTCAAGGAAATATTTATTTTTAAAGGCTATTCAGGAAAAAAAATCACATTGAAAAATTTATTGTTGTCTTCTTCCATCTTTGAAACTTTATGGTGTTCTTAACTACACAGGATCAAAAGATACAGAAACCATAGGACCTGCTTGAAATATTGCAGTTCATTTGGCATCATTAGTCCCCAGTGAAAAAGGAAATACCCAATAAAATCCATGGGATAAAGCATTTTGAAAATGTGGTAGGAAAAAAGAACATAGTTAAATATGGACAAATGAACATTATTAAATACAAATGGATTAATTTTGGCTCTATAAATTAAAATTTGGTGTTTAGAATGGGAACAATGATAAGAATTATGAAAGAAGCTAATCTCATTAGCAGTGCTGCTTGCTAGTGAAACATCTTGCTTCAATTTGAATGTAGTAGGCATACTCTGAAAAAATTGTAAACCCTAGAGACTATTGTAATATACAGTATCATGGCAAAAAGTGCAGAGAATGTAAAAATTCTAACCCTTGATTAAAAAAAAAACAACAAACCCCCCACACTTTATCAATGTAAATGCACTCTCAGAGAATGAGGACTAAATTCATTTCACTGAACTGCCAGGTGTGAGCTGGCCAGTCTGGCTGTCGCTCCCAGTTCCATTCAGGCTTCCACCGTGAGTTTGCTCTGGTTGTGTTGGTGCTCTGGTTGCACAGCTTGTCACAGCAACTCCTGAACAGAACTGGGAAGCAAAGCCAGACAAGTCTAGACCAGATGTTGAATTACTTTCCCAAAGGGCAAAACTGGGTTGTTCTTATTAATCTAAAGAGCATTATTCATCATTGTGTCCTCTTTCACTTTATCTCCCTAAGACACAAATATGTATTGCTGATTTTGCTCACTTTTGCCAACATGTATTACCTGTGCATTTCAATTACCTTCACATGATCAGAAGTCTGATAGGTATATCTGTTTCTTTACCAAATGCTGTAATATTTTATTAAAAAGCAAAAATTCCTCAATAATTTCTATAGCTAGTATGTAGTTTTGATCCAGGCAAAAGCAACACGGAGGAATTTTCCAAAGGATTTGTTTGTGTCATGTGCTGTGACAATTTGTATTGTTCATTGCCTGTGGTTTTTCTTGGCAGGAAATATTTTTCACATTTAGATGTCTCCTGACTTGAAGTACGATTCTTTGGATTTCAGAAGAATTTAACTGATGTCCCTGAAGGAAAAGATGCAAAGTCTAGATGGAATCTACTACATTCTAATGGAATCTGAAGCTGTAGCTCATGGCTGTGTTTTTGAATGTGAGTGTGGAAATTCAGTTGCAATTCTGCAAGCACTACAATGCAGGACAGTTTTACCATGGCTTTCAGCAGGATCCAGAGCAGGAAACAGGCTGAGGGCACAGACCCCAAACAGGGGGAAATAACCACTGTCTGTGTGGATACTATTAATGCTTTGTTCTCTTTGCTAGATATTTCAGTCAACCAGTATTCTCATAACATAGCAAGAAATACACAACAAAAATATGTGAACCAGGTATATAATCACTTGGATATGCCAGCACACCAATTTTATAATATCTTCCATATTGTCCTCGGAGTTATCAGTGTACTTTTTCCTCTTTTTTTTATAAGGATATAACTTGCCGAAATAATGATTTTCATTGTTACTTCTACTTTTTTATTGTTGAGATTTTACTGCCAGGAAATTTTATTTTGTTGACACATTCTTGTCATCAAATCTAGTGTGGTAGCAATTCTGTCCAGGAATCCTACACAGCTGGCCACAGCCAGTGGTGAAAGAAAACAGTATTTCAGTATGTTTACTGTTGCTTTGAGATAGTGTCTTGGGGAGTACATTGTTAATGAGGCAATTCCACCGTCTTTACAAATATAAATTTGTTTTCTGCTTCTGAGGAGGCAGTCACTCTGAAGTATCATCAGACTATAAAAACACAATTCTTCATATTTTCAAGCTTCTCAAGCAAGGTAATTCATCTAATGGACTCCTTGCATATGCACATTCAACTTTCTAATGCTTTGTGTTTCAAGTAATTTAATAACATAAATTTCACTTTGGCTTATAGAAAAAATATTCCTAGGCACCTTTAGATCTGTAGTTTTGGCTATCAAACACTGGAGTGAAGACGAAGATATATTTTCTGCAGAGGAATATTTACATTTCTATCCATAATATGTATTCTAGAGCTTTCACAGCCACATAACTTCCAAGGAAAAAAGAGAGAGCTTAAATTACCAAATTTAAACTCACATGGAGTATTTACATTCCACACTGTGTATAGGAATGTTTTTATTTTGTAAAATATGCCATGGGTTTAGTAAATGAAGAATAATCCTCTAATAAATAAGGCTGTAAGAACTTCATTTTAAAAGCCACCTTCTGTGGTGATAATATCCTCTTGAAACAGAGTGAAAAAAATTTACTAATTGGCAGAAATAAGGTAAATAGGATTCATTGCATATTTATTGAGTCTAGTTTGCTTTCTAAAGGAGACATTTAGTCCCAAAGCCATCTGACTGGCCCATGAATCTTAGACTAGCCTTTAAATGCAGCTGAAAAGGGGCAAAATTCTTTGTTTCATACCAAATTTTTTGCATCATTAGGCCCAAAGTTTAACAATCACATATCTGTATTCAGAAATTGTAGCGGCAACAAAAAAGGATGTTAAAAATATTTGAAGGTGGAAAAAAGTGCTGTTGTCATACAGGCAGATCTGGCACTGTGGCCCTCCTTGGGTACCTGTACTGCTGATTTGGAGTGAGGGAGTCTGGGTTCATGGAGATCTCAAGGTGATTCTCATAGATCCTGGTCCCACTGGTCACATTCCAAATTGCAGACATCACTTTATATGCCAAGGTCTCCTATGAAATATGAAGTAGAACCGCAGTGAGGTTCCCATCTCATGACAGTGGTATGTCTGCCTTGATAAGGCTCAGTTTGGAGTACAGACAGATATCTATTTTACCAATTTTCTGTCTCTGAATTTGATTTCTGTTCAGGTAGAGAGAGTCTGCATTATTTTCAACATAAAAGTTATAAACCCCCTGTAATTCTTAACATTAAGTTGACTCTTACAATCCCTTGAAAAATACAGAGTGACAAAATACATATAGTTTTTACATATTTTACACTATGTTAAAAGGTAAAAGTCCCTTCCCACTGAAAGAAAAGTCTGACATTTTTCTCCCTACAAGATGATCAAATAACTTGTCACATTTATGATCACAATAATTTACACCATAAAGGGGCAAATGTATCTGGAAGAAACAAGGATTAATGTAAGCTGCCAGCCCACCTCACACCCTTTGCAGCAAGGGTAGTTCTCTGGGGGACTTGAGGACTCTGCCTTTAGAGTTTGAAAATATCTGATATATTATCAGAGAAGTATTTTTGGTACATTTCTTCTAGGACATGCTGGGAAAGTCAATTAGTCCTACTGGTTGATTAGTGCAGTGCCAGCTCATGTGTTTAATTCAGGCTAGGCTTAAAGAAGGTGTCTCTCCAGCAGTGCTACTGAAAAGCTTAATCTGCCTTAAAGTTAAATGCTGCAGAAATATCACCCTGAGTGCACAGACAAGCCAAAGCAATGTCTGGAAGAGATGCCGGCTGAGGCCAGGTTTGCATCCTCAGGGAATTTTTTAGACTCACAGTCTGGAGAGGCCCCCACAGCCACTCAGGTGTCCACACAGTGAGGCATGGAACCCCTTCCCTGGCTGCAGCACCCACAGTGATGCCTGGGGATGGGACTGCCCCAATTCTGGCTAGGGTGGTGGGATGAGCCCTGGACCTCTGGAGGGCCCCCATGGGTCCTGGTACCCAGGAGCCCTGACACCCAAACTCTGCTCAACCTTGCACGTTTTATTTTCTGCAGTTTTTTCTTACCTTTAAGAAGAAATCATTGTAGAGCAGTTATGATTCATGAGTAGGTATTAATAAATTCATGTGGGTAAATATTTGGTTCTTTTCAGCTCTGTGGAAAACAATTAGATGATGAACAGATTGTGACTAAGTACAATTAATAGTGCCAGAGTGTGTCTTCACAGGGGAATAAATACAACAATTAGTGTCTTATTTTATCGGTTGTGTAGGTTTGTTTCTAATTATAATGGCATTCACAGAGTAGGCTAGTACAATACATCAGCTGAATACAAAACATCAACTCCTCTAAAATCCCAGGACTGTGTAACTTGGGAAGAATAAAACCTGGCTATGAAGCCAAAACTTTTTCTGGACTGGTGTAAGCTCAGAGACCATCTTTGCTTTTGAGAAAACTAGAGGATTGTTGATTGAGGAAATTTTTGAGCTCTAAGCCTGATCTCCAAGTCAAAAACTGATGACCATGAGCTCAAGTGACTGCGTTGTGCTGGGATTCAAGGGGGCACCCTAGAGGACCCAGCTGCGGGGCTTTCACACTGGTGCTGGCTGTGCCTTTCCCTGCTGTGCCCCAGGATGGAGGTCAGCTTCCTCTGCACTCTGTCAGAACAGGTGCTGGGAGTCATGGACAACAGGTTAGGATTCAGGAAAGCAAAGCTACAGCTTTAGGTGCTGTGGCTGCTCAGCATCCTAAAGTGTGTCCTCCGTGAGGTGCAGAGCTAGGGAATGCCCCTGCAACTGCAATTGGCTCCTGTTCAGCTACACACTTTGTCCAATTTTAAAGTGCAAGGTCACACTTCATATGGGATAACTTCTGTCAACTGAATCTTCTCTGGGTGAACCAAAGCAGGTATTTTTGGGGATGGAAGGAAAACTATCTTTGCCATGTACAGTCTCAAGTCAAATCCCTCAGGAAAAGTTATCTGAATTCTCAGAAGGGCAAACAAGCTCTCAGGAATGGCCGTATCATTTTCATTACAATTTCTTCTCTGTTTCTGCCTGTAAAAGCTTTGCAACCTTTTAGAGGAAAGGGACTGGATTAGGCTAAGATGTTGACAGCTAATACCAGATGTTACAATGGAGGGCACTGGATAACCTCAAAGGCAGGTTTCCACCAGCTGCATCAATAGGTATGAAGGGGAACACTGATGGGTAACTGGTCATAGGTTGGTCAGTAATTCCATATTAGCTCTTAATGTCAGTAAAATTTTATTTTATTATTGGAAATGAGGTCTCTCTTGGCTGTCCTTTACAGAGACAGAAAACATGATAATTTCTGTGTTCTCCACAGCTCCCTGACATTGTCAGCAGCACACTCACTTACATTACTCAGTCTCAAATCAATCCCTACTTTAATTGCTCTTGCACTTTCCTGTGCATTGTTATAGCGCTCAAGAATTACTTCAAAGGTGCTATTGTTTTTTTAAAATGTCTCTTACTGTTAAAAAGACCAGAGGTGTTCTATGCAAATGTTGCCATTCATCTTCTGCTTTTAACTTGATTGTTTTGAACAAGGTTAGTTAGAACTTTGATAACTTAGCTACTGTTCACGTGTAGATAAATCCGAGGTTTAAGGGGGCAATGGGTGCTTTCAGCTACAGACCTTTGCAACAAATAGACCACCAGCTGCAAGGGCAGCTGTGCATCCCTGCCAGCTCCAGCTGTGTTGGAAGGAACATGCTGTTGGCAGATGAATGGAGGTCATGTCCCCCGCTCAGCTTGTTAACATCTGGAATGGAGAAAGGGCTCTGGAGCCCATCCTACCCCTGCTCTTGTCCCGAAACCAGCCCCTCATGAGATATGGGGCAAAACCCAGGCAGAATTGCATGGGCCCAACCCCCTCCATCTGCCTCCCTCTCTCTCATGGTGGTGATTCATCTCTTCACAGAAACTGAAAGTTGAAAGAGCACAGAAGCAGAAAAAATATCAGGTGTGCTGTGAGGCAGTAACAGAACACTCAGTTTAAACAACAAAAAAAAAAGAAAGCTCCAGAATTTCTGCCAGAACTAGAAAGAATATATATGTATAAATTTATATATATTTTCTATACACCATCATGACTCAATATGCAAGATATAGCAATGATTAAACTAGTTCTGAACCTCACAAAAAACCTACCTTGAATTGTATAAAAGTCTATTATACCAAAGGTGATATTCAGGACTGAAAGCTGTTGTTCAACAAGAAAGAACCTTCTGTAATTTAAATTAGTTTGAATAGGCTAGAAAAAGTGTGTCTTAAAAAGACCGGGCTTGAATTCTTTTCATAAAGGCACAGTTGATTTAGTTTAAGAAATACAGATTTTTTTTTTCTGAGGCTAATTTTCACGGAGGCAATCTTTTGTATCTGTCTTCTCCAAATAAGCTTTTACAAATCTTCAGATTAGTTATTTGCATCCATATTTCCTGAAGTCTTTACACATTTTCTTTTCCTTATGAAGACTTACAGAAGTTTCAAAGCAGTGCATTGCTTGAACTTAAATTGATAAAAGGCTTTACATTTCAGGTGAAATATTAACAAATGGTAACATTCTTTTATTTTCTAAAATCAAAGCATTTTCTGCTGCTTTCTTAAGGCTGTATGCATACTACCAATGCTCTCATCTTAAATTTTTTTGCTTATATCAACTTGGAAGAGAACTGCTTCAGCTCTCATTTACCAGAATTTTCTTTTAATCTCCTTAAATTTTCTTTCCTCTCGTTGATGCTAATGTGTTGACTAGATTTATAATGACTATAATAAGTGCATAAATGAAGACCAGGCTTAATGTTTGCAGAAAACGCAAACCAATCCAGAAACATGTCCCATGCTGGTGTTCTTACATATTTCCTGTTGTTGGTCCCCTAAAAATAAAACACAAGCTATCCTTCACTTCATGTTAAACAAAGCAAGTCATCAGCAGACTTCAGGCAGATTCTTTATTAAACTTCATCCACAAAATGGAACAAACCCCCAGAGTCTTCTTTTTGTCTGGCCTCCTTAAAGATCAAGTGGTGGTTGCAAGTGTGTGCTGTGTCTTGACATTTCTATTGACTCAGGTAGTAGTAGAGCTAATTCACTCTAGTAAAGGCATTAAAATGAAAATAAAATAGATGAATTCTAGATTGTTTCCTGAGCCCTTGTTTGTTGCTGTAACCCTACATCAAATACCCTGAATGCTTTGCCCATATATGACAGCAATTCCCATCACCACCTGGTGAACAGGTCTTTCTTCTGCCAGAAGTGATTTTGTGCTGTTGAACCAATGAAGCTATGCATGAAATCTTGAATTTCAGGAGGTATTCTGCCTTCCCAGGGACTATAGAAGTAAACACTAAACCCATTAGCTTCTGATGAGCTGCTCTCTTCTATTGTCAAACAGCCTTGGGCATCCAAGATCCCTTCTACTCCTTCCCCCAGGAATCACTTTTATGTCAACATAAATTCACTTGACTTCAGTGAATTTCCTCCACTTACATGATACAGAGAGATCAGACTGGACCAATTGTCTTTAGCAATGTTTTTCTTTGTTGCTGGATAGATAGCATGTCCAAGGTTTAATTTAATAAAATCAGCGTATCTAGCATAAACCAGATGGACTAAGGTTTGTTGACAAAATGGATAGGTTATTTTCAAGGACACTGATTCATGGCCTTACAAAGAAAAATAGCATTTAACAGATTTGTTGTTGTTGAATAAGAAGCAGAGAAGCTGGGGAACGTTGATTTACCTAATGTTATTTTTATATTTTAAAAGTATTTTTCTGGGTATGCGGATACATTAGGCAAAAAGCAAACCTTTTGTTAATTTTTTTTTTTTTTTAGAATCACAGAATCATGTGGGCTGGAAGGGAGGCCAACCTCTCCAAGCCACTGCTCTTAGCAAGGTCAAGGTTGTTCAAGCTGTGTCCAGTCTGTCCTTGGATGCTTCCAAGGATGGAGATTCTACAACTTCTGGACACTTGCTCCTGTTCTCGACCACCCTCATGGTGAAATCTTTTTTCTTGAATGCAGTTGGCCTTTTCCTTTCTTCAGCCTGAGCTTGCTGTCTCTTTTCCTTCTACTGTGCAGCTCTGAAACCAGTATGAATCCATCTCTATGATTTTTCCTTAAACAACTGAAGAGAGAAGTAAAATCTATATTTAGAATTTCCTTTAAAGGCAGAGGAAACACAAATCTCTCAGTGTTTCTGTGTGTGCTCCACGTCCCTGATTGTTTTGATGGCCATTTCTCTCAGGCACATGATGTGGTTCCTAGGGTGTCCTTTGCATGGCCAGAAGTTGATTCAATGATCCTGGTGGGTCTCTTCCAACTCAGCATATTCTATGATTCTATGACTTTCTCCAATATGTCGATGTCTTTTACCAGGGAGCACCAAACTGCTTACTTGTTTCATAAAATTTTCTCTTTTCCTTTTATTGCACCCCCCAGCCCATGTTTCCAAAAACTATGAATTCAAAAAAAGTGCTGCATTTCTAAAGCTCTTCCAGCCACTAGCTACAGGCAGCCAGTCCTCTGCTGCAGCTGAGTTGACATGACTGGAACTTTAGCAGCTCTGAGTCTAAGTGTATTGGGTTGGCATAGCAAGGGATAGTGGGGGGCTACAGAAATGGCTTCTCTGAGAAGCTGCCAGAAGCTTCCCCCATGTCCAGCAGAGCCAATGCCAACCAGCTCCAGGATGGATCCACCGTAGGCCAAGGCCGAGCCCATCAGGAATGGTAGTGAGGCCTCTGTGATAACATATTAAAGAAGGAAAAACAATTATTGCACCAAGGTAATTGTGGCCAGAGAAGAAGTGAGAGTATGTGAGCGAAACATCCCTGCAGACAACAAGAACAGTGAAGAGGAATGGGTAGGAGGTGATCCAGGCACCAGAGCAGAGTCCCCTGCAGCCTATGGTGCAGACCATAGAGAGGCAGCTGTGCCCTTGCAGCCATGGAGATCCACGCTGGAGCAGGAACCCAGCTGCAGCCCCTGGAGGAGCCCCACACTGAAGCAGGTGGATGCCTGAAAAATGGCTGTGACCCTGTGGAAGTTCCTGGCAGGGACCCTCAGACCATGCAGAGAAGAGCCCACACTAGAGCAGGTTTGCTGGTAGGACTCTCTTCTCCCTTCTTGTGAGATGCAGGGAGGTTGTCAGTTCATGAGCCTGAAGCCTGACATTTTTTGTCTTGTTGCTCAGTGCTGCATCATCTTTCTGGTGTGCTTGGCCAGGCTCTCAGGGGCTGGGACTTGGCTTATTCATGGGGTTCTTCTTTTAAGGGTCCTGTTAGGAGTCTATTCGCTATTACACAACTCTGATGCTCTGCAAGCCTGCACAGCTACTTGGGTTGTGGCAATGCAAGCCAGGGTAGACTAGAAGAGAGGCTGTGGGGCACCCCAGCTATAGTTCACATCACATCACTTTGGCTTGAGCTTATGAGCCTGGCTGTGAGCAGGGGCACTTCTGACAGTGAGGATTAGGAAGGCAGAGAGCTTCATGAAATAGGTGCTGCATGGATGGTATTCTGCTCCCTGCCTACTATTAATATTCATGCTTCTTTTTGAATCTAATATTGATTAGACTTTCATAGGTAAACAAATGAGATGGCTTCCTTACAGTAAAAGCTTGATGTTCTTGAGAAGGGCAGGGCATTAGCATCTGTCTGCTGTTTTCCTCTGTTTGAATATGATCTCTGAGCACTGGCAGCATTAACTGAATCTAATATTCAAGCAATTTTAGGGTCGTGATATTCTAGCTGTTCCATCTATCTAGAAGACAGGCATTTCCAAGGATTCCATTTGGTGGGTTGGCAAAGCTGCATCTGTACAGAATAAAAAGCATGTAGATATGACATGGTATTTTTCATCTCTCACCATTTTGTCTTTTCTTTCCAGCAAAGTGCCAAACTCTGCTGGTGTTGCTTGGCATCACTGGCATTCTGCAGTGAGAAACAAAAAAAAAGACAAGCCAATGTAAAATGATAGCTGCAATATTCACAACAGGAAGGAACTAAAGAATATGTTCAGCTTTCTTCAATATTAGTTCAGCCACAGCAGGTGTTTTTCAGTCCCATGGTCCTGATTCCTCCTTTTCTGTCTCTTTCTTATGCAGGCAGCTTTATTGTTTTTGTGAACTGGAATCTTGAATTCCATCTGCTCAAACCTACAGTAGAGACAGGGCGAGATACTAATAAAGTTAGAGGGCGAAATGCCAGCCATGGGGGAGTGCTGCATTTTGTGTCAGCTTGATCAAAAGCAAACTCCTCCTCTAAAACATTTAATAGTCACTAAAATATATTTTAATTACTTATGAAAGGGCTTTAAAGGGCTTTTGTGAAACAAAAACTGACAGAGGAGTGTCAGTTTTTAGAAGCACTTAGAAACCCACGCACTGCATAAATGCTTTCAACACATATACATATATATATATATATTAATAGAGCTTTGAAAATTAGCATCTTTCTCACTCGAGGATCCTCACCAATTTCCAGAATTTTGCCCACAACACATTCAGACCTTATGGAGACAGTGCTGCGGAAAGACTTGGGCAAATGCATGAGTTGACAGTTTTGTTCCATTGTGCTTCAGTGGCTTGAGTTCTTGCCCAAACCTCCTCTCTGAGGCAGAGCACCAAAGTAGGTCTCATGCCCAGTGGAGCACTACATCAGGAGGGATGCAGGCTGCAAGCCAGGAAGCATGGATGGCTTTTCCACGAAGTGCAGTCTACGCCACCATGAGCAGCACACAGGAGAGCTGACGGGAACAGTTTGCAGAAAGAGTGTTGTGCTCAGGTAACTAAAAGTTATATTATGATGTGTCCAAATGGGTCTGGCTTTAAGTTATATTGGCATCCTTAGCTGGCATTCTCTAATTTCTGTGTTATTTGCTGCACAACTGGAGTGGTATAGTTCTATTGGGGTAGATCTTACGGAATTGACCTAAATACTGGCTCCAAAGCCTCTCCTAAGTTTCAGAAAACAAAGCAGAAAGCCTGGCCCAAAGTATCCTGAACAGGCCACTATATCAGCTCCTTCTACATGAGCATTAGCAAGAAGATATGGCTAAATAATCATGCATGTTTCAGTTTTGAAAGGAAAATGGAAATTAATAGGAAAGAAATTACAGATGATCCTTTTAGAACAGGATACCTGTTTAGATTTGTTTTGATTGAACACTCTATTGACCAAAAACGGAAATTCAGATAGGTTACACTGCAAATTCAGCTGGTATTTCTAATGTTGTTTCATCCAGAAAGAAATAACTAAAAGTAGGAAAAGGTAGGCAAAGACAAAGCATTTTGAATTATGTTTTTTAAAAAAATGTTGTTTACTTTTTCCTTAAGGAAGCAGTCACTTCCAAGAAAAAGCTGCTCTGCTTGGTGTCTCAGTTGGGATTCTTGCAAGTGGCATTATCCCTCTGCAAGCTTGCTGCTCTTTTAGACCTTTTAGATGATCAGAAATATGCATCTTTCAAGACATCATTTCTATCCTGGTAACATATTTTGCCATGGATGGTATAACTTTTCCCTATAATTAATAGTAAAAGTGGATACAGACTAAAAGGTCAAAAATACATTTACTTTTACTGTACAAGATAATGTTCTCATCTGGGCTACGGAGGCCTCTTAGAGGGAGCCCTCTGTGATGGGGCACAGTTTGGAACAAATTTAAGTTGTACCATAAGATAAAATACTGGTTTTGCCAGGGCTTTTATGTCAAGTGTGCTGGTACTCACAAACGGACAAAGGGTAAAGCTGAAGTAAGGGCAGTGTTTTGGAAAAATGGGGGGGGGGGGGTTGGTGTTTTTCTTTTTTTTTCATGAGTCAGTAAAAATTTCTATTTCAGAACTATTCAGGTTTTTAATCTATTCTTGAATTCATATGAAATTGGACATTAAAATATGAGCAGCAGTGCTATAAAAGTCAGAACATTTATTTCATCATTGTTAATTAAGGTAGTTTGGTTAAAAAAAAAATTCTACCTTAAAATTGAAATAAAAATAAATCAATTTGAGGTTGTACAAGCTGTTTCTTGACATACATTGTAGAAACAGGGAGGATGCTGCCTTTTACAAGATATAAAAATAAATTATTCATGCAGCCTAAATACAATGTATCTATTATTTAATATCACCCTCTTGTTTCAGTTTCACATTACTCACACAGCAAAAATGGAGGAAAAAAACAGACTG
>JAWWLV010000088.1:25025405-25127127 GCA_035041135.1 Platyrinchus mystaceus
ATCTATTATTTAATATCACCCTCTTGTTTCAGTTTCACATTACTCACACAGCAAAAATGGAGGAAAAAAACAGACTGTAATGTTGTGAAGGATAGTACAAGTTTGCCATGTTTGACCTCATAATAAATGTATTTTTCTGATAAAGTGGTGTGCCACAGATTGGTAAAGGAGGGTACGAGTAGTTAGAAGTGCTGTATGATAAAAAAGGAGAGTTCTTCCTTGTAATCCTGAAGAAGAAGCACTTTAGACTTGTTGAAGCTGAGAGCTGCTCTCAGTGGTATTCCTGCTGTCAGTCCAAGGCAATTCTGTTGACAAGTGCCATTGATTTTTCTAAAATGCCATCAGGCTGACTCCTGATGGCCTCTGTTCTCCCACAAAATGCAACCCACAGAACAGGAGAGGAGAAGGCACCCCAAAACCAGAGGGAGGGACTTTTGTCCCTTGGACAGACTTTTGCACCAGAGAAAATTCCTCAGAACTTGCAGAAGAGGTGGTGCTTGTGAGGAGAAACTCAAAAAGATGAAAGCATAAATAGTTTATATTCTGCTTTGTATAGAGCATCAAAACACAGAGAAATTTTAAGTAATGATCTGCTGAGATTTACTCTCCTCTGTCTTACAAATTGGACAGAAAAACCCATATCCTTCTCAGAGCCTGGTCCCAGTGGAAATACACACCAATAGAAGAGTAATGGGTTGTCGTGTTCCCTGTCAATCTGTCTTTAATCCATAGATTTTTATTGTCTCACTCACTTCTCTTTCCACAGTTGCATTCAATTCACTGCAAGTACTTTCATGCCAGGAAGCCAGGCATACACGGAGCAGAAATGCCTTGCCTACATATTTTATGAGGGCCCTTAACCACATGTGTGGAAAATGTTTATTTTGTAAGTGCAGAATTGTCCCCTGGGGATGTTTTGCTGCACAAATGAGCCTAATGAGCATTAGAAGAGCAGTTTTTCAGGAAAGTGGTAGGTTTATTCTTCCTTAATTTTTTAATTACAACCCCTGACCTGAAGGACTAGCATGAAACTGTAAACAGATCAGGATTACAAGCAACATGCCTTTTTAATCAGTGCCACCGAGAGGAATATACTGATGTGTATCCCTCACGCTGCTCAAGGGTAATGCAGGGTGAACTCCTGCTCTGCCAGGTGTCAGCACAGACCTTGCTGCTGCCCCCCTGGGAGCCCCTGTCCCCTATGCTCTTTGCCAGGGACCTGCCTGAGCTCACAAGCATCTCCCTAAGATAAGTCACAGGTTATATTGACACCACAATGGGGCATCTGTAAATGAACGGACTTCGACCCCTTCGACTCCCAGAAGGAAGGGAGCATCTTGCATACCATACATGGTTTTCTCACCAGGTGAGATTTCTGGTCAGTTGTAAATACAGCTCTGCAGAGATAGGAAAAGATAAAACAGCAAAATGTGCTCTTATGGTTATACTTAAAAAGGAAAACTCATCTCAGATGAATGGTGGGCTCTGCCCACTGCCAAAGGTGGTGACTGGTCTTCCCATAGCCCAGGATGGAAGGAAACTGTCCTTTCCCTCCTTATCTATTTGCCTTCCTGTTGTTCCCTCTGACTGACCACAGGAACAGTATCTTATACTACCACAGAAGATTATATAATTATTTCACCCTGCTCCTTAAGGTTAGTTGATTAATATGCCTATAGTGTACTGTAGTTTTTTCCTAGTGATACAGAAAACTGATCAGCATCCAAACCCTGGATTTTTGTCCTCAGATATGGTGGCAATTTCAGAGCAGTATCATGGGTTGCACCCATGAGTACCATCAGGGCAACCCTGCCCAGCACCATCCACAAATCTCCTGGCAAACATCAGTGTTGGCAGGTTGATTCCTCTGTTCAGGCACCACTGTTCTTTTCAACCAGGAAGAGAGACCTCAGAGCAAATGTCAGGCTGATTTTCACCATTAATCTTGTGAAAAAAACACCCCAACAGCTTTATCTTGCTGCTCCCTATCATGCTGTGAGCATCTGAGCAGTGGCCACATCCTTATATATGGTATATCTATTAGCTATCTATATCTGGGTATATCTATTTTTATCAGTAAGGGAAAAAAATGAAGGAACAACATTTTCGTTCTAAGCTGTTTTTTGCTTTCATGTTTAATTAATTTTAGTACAAATATACCCAGTGAACCTGACACATTATAAATGGGGGCCCAAAAAACCTCTGGTTACATATGTATATAAATATCTATGTGCATCTCTATTTTGTACATACACACAGGGCCAGGATAATCTATCTAGAGCTGTTCTCCTTGTGCATGTCTTATGCTAGGGATGTGGAAATGCTGAGACAAAAGAGAAGTGAGTGTGCTCACATGGGGACCAGAGGCTTGACTTTCAAAATGACTGAAGCTCTTCTGTCAGTGAAAGCATGAAAACAGTCAGAGCCCATGCCAGAACACAAGTATACATGCCCTGCAGAAACAGTCATTATCAAGGGAACATCAGATTTCTGCAGTATAAATCCATAAAAAGGCATTTTGAAAATGGAAAGGGGGATCCAAATATGATTGTGATTTTTGCTGCTGTCTTGAGAGTGCTTTATACTGTGCATTTCTGAAAACAGCCCATTTTATCCTAGTAGGAGAGTGTGTTACCCAGTGCTGACTTTGCTCAATGCTGTTTGCAGAATAGATGCCTTTTTGTTTGGCACTGGCTGAGCATACAGAGCACAGAGAATGGTTTGAATTGTGCCAGCTGTTAGCAACACCACGGTAATGTATCTGTTGCTTACCCTAGCAGAAAAAAAACCCCAACCCTGGGTGGTTCAAGGTGTTCCTCGTTTCTTTTCTGCTTCTGCCGCATTCCCTTTCATAATCAAAACATCATGTATTAGATGTCATAGGTGAGCTGGAAAAAAAAAAAGAAGTCTGATTTCTGCAGTAAAAATCTTAGTTTTCAAATTAAATAAACTTTGCAGAAGACTATGAAAGGGTGGTTGCTGTGTCACTGAGTCTATGTACACTTTCCCTTCCCAAAAAGGAAGTTTATGCTGTGTCCATAATGTTTTTTGGTAGTAATTATTTTCTTAACTAATATCGAGTAGGAAAGTATATGTTTTCTCTGAGAGAAAAAGAAAACTAGTTTACAGAACATGCTCCTTTCTTTGCTCAGATGCCATTGCTTATAGCAGCTCAATCACTTCTTACTGTGCTGTTCTGTGGCATGTGGGTCCTGCTGGGCCCCAATATGCAGGAAGATGGTAACTCTTATTACCAGAGCCATTACATTTGAAATAATATAAGCTATTATGTATTAAGAAGAAAAAACAGATTTTTTTTTAAGGAAGATTTGTTCCCTCAGCTGTAATTTTTATGGGTTTTTTTGTCTTATAGGTGAAAATCCTAATAAAAGGGCCACGTATTAACAGTTCCATGTCATAAGTGCCTGTTATCTTGCTTATACTTAAGTGATAGTAGGAACTTCCAGTATTTCTAAGACCTCCCCTGCTGTGAAGCAGTTAATTTTGACATTTTGTCAAAGAGGTGTCAACCCCTTTGAACAGTGAAAGACTTTTGATTTAGTATAGCAATGGCATTACTTCCCTACATAGCACCAAAGTGTGAATCTCAGGGGGAGACATATTTAGCACATCAGGAGGTCTTGATGGGATATTGGTTGGAAAAATGTTTGCATTGTCTAGAGAAGAAGGGGTTTGGGAAAGAAAAAGTGAGCAGATTAGGCAGCCTGGATTTCTTGTTACCTTCTGACCCTCTTGGTTCTGTTGCTCCTGAGAACTTGAGGGACAGAGTTAGTGAAGTATCTTAAATACATTTCCATGTCATCTCTAAATTTCTCCCTACAGTGCTCAAATCACACTGGTATTATAAAGCTGGCTTCTTCACCATTTCTTTTAATTTTTACCTTATCCCCATCATCTCATGACTTAACAGTGTGGCAAATGTACACTCAGTATGTAAATCTGTTAATTACCATGTGTTTTGAGAAGACTCACTATGAAAATGCCTTTTAAATTCTAAAATATTGAAAGAGACTTGGTTTCTCCCAGTAAGGGAGATAAGAAGTTTTCTACCTGGTTATTTAAAGTGCTTTTTTCCCCCCAGAGGTTATCATGGCCGGCATATTCAGTGGCTGAAAGCTGTGGGCCTCTTCCAGTAAAAAGTAGCTGTGATTTAGAGGAGAGGTTTGCAAGCAGCTCATGTCTGCCACATTCTGCGTGTTTTGTGGACAGAAAAGGAGCACTCTAAGTAAGACTGCTTCACAATTACAAGGGGTGTATACCTAACAGCTGTGTCAGTTTTCACACTTCCAAGGTTCATATAAATTCACTCAGTATTCAGTTATGTTTCACTGAAAAATATTTGTATCAGCAATTGACAGGAGGCTGAACATGAGCCAGCAGTGTGGCCAGCAGGACAGGGCAATGATTCTACCCCTGTACTCAATGCTGGTGAGGCCACACCTGGAGTGCTGTGTCCAGTTCTGGTCCCTCAGTTCAGGAAGGATATTGAGGTGCTGGAGCAGGTCCAGAGAAGAGCAACCAGGCTGGTGAAGGGACTCGAGCACAAGTCCTCAGATGAGAATAAATAAAATCTCTTCTTACAAGGCAGGGAATGTCCAGGTAGATAGATGAGGCTATGGAGGATCACCAGCAGGGAGGCAGATGGGAGAGAGGAACCTGGCAGGGGGCTACAGCAGCACTGCAGAGAGTTTCCCCTGGCATTAGCCATCATTCTAACCAGAAGTGCTGTAGAGAGGCCTTTTTCTCATAAAGTGCTTTTAAACATAACCATGAAAATGCATTCCCCCTCCTTTCCCCTGCTCCTGATACAGAACACAAGCCAAAGCTCATGTGCGGTCTAAGCTTCACAAGGTTTCAGCTCTCTTCCTTAATGCTCTATTTCAGTTTTGGTGATCTTTTTCACAGCAAGAAAAATAGTACATCTGACCAATTCAATCTTGTGCACCTGGGTACAATGAGTGGGGGTGATTCCTTTGAGCTTTCAGGTCTTAAAAGGAATACAGAGAAGATGCTTCAAAGATAAACAATCCCCCAGTGACGAACCTCCTCTTCACTGTACTGATCCTGGTGAAAAAATTTTGCAGAAAGAGGATGAAAATATGAGGCCTCAGAATTTTTACTTGGCTTCTAGCTTTGGGTGGTGGGCAAGGAAGCACCCATAAGCACCCAGGCAGGAAAAAAGAGAAGAAGAATTATCCTCCAAGAACACCCACAAAGAGTTCTTTTCCTACCCTCTATTTTAATACTGAGATGTAAATGTGTGGATACAGCTGGTCATGGCAGCTTTTCAGCACATTAAGAAGTTAAGATTGTTGAAGAGTCTTGTCATCTCTAAGTCCATCATACATTTGGACTCATTGTGTAAGAGAGATGATCACATGAAATTGGAGTGAAAAAGCATTTTGTCCCGTTTCCCCCTTGCCCTTCATAGCCTACTGCTCAACCATCTGCCTTTATTGTGTAGCAAATGCCTTCAAAGACAACCCTCTGTCTTAATCTGCTTTTCAGACCTCCGCCCTATTTTATTTTTAGCCATTGTATTTAGGCCCCTTTGGAGCAGGTCCTGCAGCATCCTAAGAACTGCAACATGCTCTGCTAGTGAATGTCAAGGCAGGGGATTGAATGCTTGAGTGCAACTCTGGGGAAAAGCAATGTGTTTTCAAGTTGTTTGGGCATTTTGGCACTAAGATGTGTTTTTAATAAAAAGCTGCACAGATTGAAGTTTATTTATTTTCCATTATTCATGTCCACTAGAGGAATGCTGCCTAAAGCAGGCTTCTTGGACAAAATAGTTTCCCCCTGATATGCACAGCATAGGAGCAGTCTCCTGAGTATGGAGGAATATACAAATAAAGGCTTGGCATTAAGCTAATTTTTCTTTGTTTGTTCATACTATAGTAATATGTGATGGGCTAAGTTGCTTTGGTTTCCTGAACAGCAGTTTTAGAGCATCCTGGTAGAACTACTTTTTATTTTTCTTTAGTGTTTTTGTGGTTGTTTTGGGATACACAAACCTCCTTGTCTTGAGAACTTAGGAAGCCAAAGAGATTTATGGCTGGACAAGATAACCTGAAGTAGTGAGAAGTACATATTAATACATCAATCTCACAAAAGTGAATGGCAGTGGCCTGCAGGACTGTGAAGGAGCAGCTCTTGGGGTTAGCTTCCAGACAAGTCCTCACAGGGCATCTGTTGGTTATTGTCAGTCTGATGGGCCACATCGTCATCTGGGGCTGTCTCCTGAACATCAGGGAGAACTTCAGGATAAAAGCTTCCAAATCCTGTTGTCGATGAGGATTATCAAGGTGTGTCTCTCACTACCTCTTCTGTTCTGTTCATTGCACAAGATATATGTTCTCTTCAAAACCTGGTGTTTATGCTTCAAGTAGGCACAGAAGAGATGTGAAACAAAGCTGTGTGTGATGCTTACTAGAACAATCTCTGACAAACTGGAAAGGAGGCTTCACCCCACAGTGGACCAAAGCTGTTCAATGCATGGCAAAACCTCCATTTTCTCTTGCACAGAACATGGAGTCCATCTCTACAGAAAATGGAGTGTCTCTGGACATGGGTTTGCAAGAGAATTTATAATTCAGGCTAAAATCTCTAAATTGTGTTAATTAAAGATAAAGCATGTAGTTGCTTTATTAAGTTATTAAGAGTTATGAACTATTATTAAGTTTCTAAATAATTTTGAAATGTCCATAAACTTCAAACCAGAAAGGTCACATTTGCTGGAGCACCCATTAATTTCTTTTCAAAGTGTTCACATTCAACAGGTCTGAAATTCAGGCCACTTTTAGTTAGAAGTCAATTCAAGAGTCTAAGTTTAGGTGTTCACTTCAATTTCATATCATACAAAGGACAAATGTCTCCCCTGAATCCCCAGTTGATAGTCGGATGGTACCTGTTCCACTAAAGCAATTTTCTTCTACATAGTCTTAGAAAAGATCTTACTTTTCTGACCAGAGTTCTATAAAAAGGGCAAGCTCAAATGTAAAGTACTCCTTTCTCTCTGTCAAAGTCAATGTGACAAGAGAAGATATCCTTCATCACAGTTCTGGGTAAAAGAAGATTGTCTTTACTAATTTGAGCTTGGGCATCTTCAAAGCTGCAGCAGAAATTTGAAGCAATATATTGTATTTTCTGCACATATGAGTAAGTACATAAGCTACTAACAGTGATTTAGAAAATATTGTTAGCAAGTCAATAGGATCTGTTATTCAACATGATCTTGTCCAGGCTGCATGCTTATAAGGTTTCAGCTTCTCAGTTTCTGGGCCTAAAAACCCTTTATGAGCACTAATCTCTTCATGAAAATTTCCAACAACATTATCTTCCCGATACATTGACATGGCTTTCTCTTACTATGAAACACTTGTGTTAAGAAATACCAGGTCTCAGTCTTGTCTGTTCAAGCTTTTCGAAGAAACAAACAATACATTCTTATAAATTGCTAATAAATTGACCGAACTGTGCTCTCTATTGTGCATATGAAACTACAGATGCAACTGGATAAACTCTGGTCTGGCATTATTGTCTGGCATTACTGCATTGAAAATTTAAATTTCCATAGGCAGTCCAGCTCTTCTTATTCAGTAAACACTGATATTTTTAAGACCTGACATTTGAGTAACACAATCCTCTAAATCAGGCACTCATGGGAAGACAGAAGGTTCAAAGATGCCCATAGGCTTTATATCTGACCCAGAGATAATCTTGGATTGTTATATTAAGCCAAGATACTGAAGCTTTCCACACATTTGGTAAAATTTGTTCATCTGTTTATCATCTGAATCAGGCATATTTATCCATTAATTCATGCAAATTCCCCAAATATCAAGTCACTGTATGGGAGCAAATGATTTTAATATTTATAGCTATGTGACTTCTTTTTCTGATTCAATGGCTGAGCGAAAGGTACAAAAAGCATAGAAACAACAAGGACTGAATGTAAAACCCACCATTTTCAAAAAATAACTGAAGTTTCAACTAGAATAATTTTGAGTACCTGTATCAAAAGAAAATACATTTCTCATCAGTTAATCTACATGAGTAGCAGAGCCTGGGGGAGGGAAGCATTGCCCATATAGAAGATAATTAAGTTAGGGACTACTTAAGCAAATTAGACATGTATAAGTGCATGGAATCATCCAAAAATGCTGATCAATGTCAACCTGAAATATTTCTCTACCATCTTTTATGGTCATAATCATCAGGGGAGTGTTATGATAATGTGTAGAGGGCAAATGTTGCGTCCATTTTCAAGTAGGGACCAAAGGGGACCTATAGACCAGTCAGCTTGACCTCAAGCCCTTGAGAGATGAGTTCCAGCACAGGACAGACAAGAAGCTAATTTGGACATCAAACATTTATTTACCAAGGACAAATCACCCCTAACTAGTTTTATTGCCTTATTGGCTCTGGATGAGTGGAGAATAGTAGATGTTGTATATATCAACATTTAGAACACCTTTGACAAAGTTTGCCATAATATGACCAAAGCCTAGCAGACGAAATAAGACCTAGATAAATGGATGATTAATTGGGTGGAAAACTGGTAGGACTGGCAGGCTCAAAGGGTGGTGTTCAGCCATAAGAAGTTCATTAGACAGACAGTGACTAGTGACATCCTCCAGGCATAGATACCAGGGCTGCAATGGTTTAAGATATTTATTGGTGATCTGGATGAGGGAATGTAGATTGGTCTCAGCAACTTAGCGGACAAGCTGACCCTGGGCAAGCCATGTGCCCTGGCAGCAGGGGAAGCCAACTGCACACTGGGCTTCCTTGGCAAGAATGGGTCCAGGAAAGTGGTTCTTCTTCTCTCTTTCCCACAGTGAGACCACACTAGGAGCACTGGATCCAGTTTAGAGCTCCCAAGTAAGAGAAAGATGTTACCATACAGCAGGGAGTCCAGTGGAGGGCACCAGGAGAGGTGGGGGCTGCAGCACATGAAGGGTAAGGAGAAGTGGGGAGTTTCCCAGCCATTCTAAGGAGCTCTTAATGACAGGAATTCTCTGCTGCCTTCAGCTGCCAACTTGGAGGAGACACAGAAGAGAGACCGGACTCTTTACAGAGGTACACATGATAGAACAAGGAGCAGCAGATTCAAGTTGCAGCAAGGGAAGTTCCAGTTAGAAAAACATTTTTCAAGTAGGAAAAATAAAAATCTACTATAAAGGTGGTCATTCACTGGAACAAGTGCCCAGAGGCACATCTGAGCAGAGACATCCTTGGAGGTACCTTGCCTGGACACTGCCCGGAGCAACCTAATCTAAGTTTGAATTTGGCCCTGTTTTGGGCAGAAGGTTGGGCCAGGTGATCTCCAGAGATCCCTCTCAAAGGACAGCATTCTGGATTTTACGTACATCAGTTCCTCAGGTGTCCTTCAAATAACCAGACATGTAACACTCTGCGAAAGTGTCATCAAGAGAAGGCGGTTGGCCAGGCTCAAGTAGAACACAGTGATTATATGAATGATTATGTTTATATTTATTGCCAATACAGTATTTAAATATTGCCAGTGTAGTATCTCAATCAAAAATCTATAATCTATTACTATAGATAATAGTATATATAATCAAGTCATGATCCCTTCTGTTGAGTCAACCAGCTTCAGTGAGACCCTCTTGCTCCCTAAACTTCTCATAGAAGTCTGGGTGTTATTAGGTCCACTAATTAGTCTCAGATTTGGTCAATAGCCTATGCCTAAAGAGTTATAATATAAGAAGATTCAGCTAGAAGCATACACATTTACAGTCCAGCTTTGCAGAATTCACAGTTGACAAGTGCCTGTGTAGCTACTTTAGGATTTTATCTTCATATTTGACTGGGTCTTAGTGCTTTTACTCACCCGTTCAAAAGTGAGCGTTCCCTGATTTCAGGCTCAAGGTACTCTGCAGGGATCCCTGCCAAGGTGGGGATCCACTCAGAATCTGCCTGCAACCTCCGGAGACCAGTCTGCCCAGTTGGCCCAGTCTCCAACAGTATTTTGTACCCCTATGCCTGCTGATGTGCACCAAAGTCAATTACAAGCATTTCAGCTCCCGCCTCTCTGGAATGTGTTAATTATGTGAACATTCAGACAGCTCATCCTGAAATACCCACTAATGTTCTTATCTTAGGACAAATCACATTGTCCATCAGAGACTGTGGAAAGAGAGAGGGGGGTGGGTGTGTGTGTAGGATGCACACAAAGACCCTACTATCTGTGCAGTAAGGCTCAGGGTCAATTCAGTAACCAGATGATGCCACATGCTTCAGAAACAGTAGGGAAGCAGTGACAAAAGCAGGGCTCAAGCAGAGATTTCAACTCCCCTCCTTCACCTCTGGAGCCTGTAACCCTGAAGGAGTATGGGAAGCCAAATTGGAGCTGCCCAGCCAAGCATCAGAGCTCAGGAGAGAGATGGAGAGGCCTGGCAGAGCGAGCGAGTGAGTAGGTGAACAGGCAGCAAGAAGGGCAGCCTGGCAGCTGGCCTGGATCTCAGCAGCTGATGTCCATGGATTAGGCACAGCTGGCTCCAGAAGAGCCCTGTGGATAGTCAGAGTGGCTCATACCTAGTGCATTATACATGCACCCCACCCCAAATGAGTTGTCACAGTTACACAGCAACAGGGATTTTAATTCTTTTGGACTATTTATTACCACAATTTTAAAGCAAAAACCAAACCAAAACAAAAAAGTTTTTTCTTCTTCAAAAGCATTTCAGCAGGCTAAAAGACTAAAAACATACAGCTAAAAATTAACTGTGGATTTTTCCATGGTCTGTTGAATGGATCTGCATGACTTACTCTTCCTTTTCTTCCTCTTATTCTCTATGAATTTATATTCTGGTCTCTTTCTACCAGGCATTTTTTCCACTGCTGTGATGTTGCCAGCCTGGCACTACAGAGCACATCATTACAGGGAAAATTCTTGTCCTTTTCACCCTTACCATCACTGCCAGGATGTATGAGCCCTTTGGCACTCGGAATCTGAGGACCTGGTGTCTAGTCCTCAGCCTGTCGTGGATGACAAGGGTAATTTTGGCCTGTGCAAAACACAAGCAAAGTCTGGCAGAGATTTCTGCCTGCACTGCTGCCTGTACTGAATAGAGAAAATACTGGTGAAGGCAGGAATACATCAGGTGAAAGCATTTCTGTGTGTATGAGGGTAATTACTGGGGCCTGAGGACAAGTCACCCCATGTGAAAAATGAGGTGGAGACATGTAATGGTGGTAACCTGTGGCTGTGCAGAACAACAGATCCTGTAAAGAGCCTGGATGGAGGCAGTGGCATGAGGCAGGAACAGGAACAGTCCCTGGCACGCTCCTGTGGAAGGCAGATAAAATCACAGTAACAGGACCTGTATGGGAGACACAGGAGGAGAGTGGTCTCAGCATGCTCCTGGGTTGGGATGCTGGATAGCGTGGTAAAATAGCAGGGACAATAAGAATTGCTAAAAGAGATAGAGGGACAAAGATTCTGGCAGATTCTGCTTGCCATGGAGTTAGTTTATTATTAATTCTTTGAGCCTTTCTTTTTAATTAAACATTAACTAGATGTCAAGGCATGCTGCCTCCTGAGCACACACACAAAGCAGCAGCCGTGCACAGAGTCAGAGGGCAGGGCTGCTGCTGAGGGTAGTGCCACAGCAGAGATGCTCTGAGGAATAATGCAGCCTCAGATCTTTGAAAACAGACTGATGGGAATTGATGTCAGCATGGAAGATGCTCTTACCCTTAAGATAACTAAAACTGAGGAATCTGTGGACAATTTTCTAGGGAAATTGCCCACTTTCTGGAACATGACATTTTTAAAAGGACATGCTCTTAAAGCCCTTGGAAGTGCACTGAAACAAGAATGCTCTTCGGCAGAAAATTTGTATTTTTAGAAAACAATTCCTGCATTAAAAACAAATGGTTATTTTTTACAAGGAGATGCTTCATGGATGCCTGAAAGTCTAAATCCTATTGCTGAAATACATCTGAGAAGGTGTCTAATAGGATATGAAGCAGCTGGGTCCAGTGATTGACCTTTGATGAAAGGCAATGCAGGCATGTAAGGCACCTGAAATGGATATAGTGATTTTTTCTCATGAAAATACTAATTTGTATGTAAAAAGCAGTATGAACATTGACATTTATGAATCATAAAGTGCCTTTGACTACAGTGAAAAGATCAATATCTAGGAAAAATGTACATATATTCTTTAAAGTATTAAAACCTTAGGGGAAATACAGAAAAGCCCCAAGGTTGCATGGGGTTGAGGGTGATTGTGTAGGGAAACATAAAAACCATGTAAAACCAATAGGTAGAACGAAGTGCAGAGAACCAAAATACTAAAGAAAAGAGAAAAAAAAGTATATTCTTCTGCTTTGTTTAACTTTCAGACAGAAACTGAAGGTTTCACAGAGGGACATCCATAATTCACAACTCATGAGGATTGTTCAGGAAAGTTTTTCTCTGCTCCTTGAGCAGGAAATGTGATGATGCCAGTATGGGCTTACAAGTAAGCCGATCAGAACAGCTTCCTTACTTCCAGTCTGTCTCACAAGGACACAGTTTTTCAAAACTCTCTAAAGAATATTGGCTCTTTAGAGACACAGTGTTCTGCATTTTGTATTCCACTCAAAGTAATTCTTGAATGGATTAAAGCAGCAGTGCAGTATGGCTGCTCAGAAAAAAGCCCTTGAACACGCCTTTCCTAGTTACTTTTGCTATTGTCAGATATGATCATCTTTAGTTTTTCCAATGTCCACACAAGTTATTTTTACTATGTTTACACAAAACAACTTTAGTATTAGCTGAAACTTGTATTTTGATATGGGTTGCCTGAATGATCAGTGGAGGAGGAAGAGTAATTCATCCCATCCAAAGCGGAATGAGCTGCTTTGTGAAAATACCTGTCCCCTCCCAAGTCCAGAAGAGACAACTGCCTCCCCTCAGGGATGAATGGGTGCTACAATAGAAGCAGCAATGCCACTGCCCATGGAGGCAGCATCACCCCACATAGCTGTGCTCAGCACCAGCCCCTGCCCTCGGGGTATAGCCTCACCTCCCACGTGAGACAACTGCCAAAGGGTCATTTGCAGATCCCCTGCCACCGTGCTAGTGATGGTTTCAGGTGCCTCCTAAGGGGACAGAATTTCAAGAAACCAGTGATTCAGAGTGCCTGTTAGGCAAAGCTCCCACATTGAGCTTCCCAATATGGCAGCCTTTGTTGCTAAACAAAAGAAAGAATTTTTCTTCTTTTAAGTCCTAGTTTCTAAATAATCTATTCCCTGATGTCATTGGGTTTCAGGCTAGACTTCATTTTATCTGTCAAGGGATACTCTCACTGCTCACCATTCCAGGACCATCAAATAAAATGCTTCTCAATTTCTAACTGGTATAAAAGATAGTTCATGACATATAGGATTATACACTGTTATTTTGATGACATTCTCAGAGTTACTGGCTGTCAGATTACACAGGGTTCAATTAAAGTTTTTTTAAGGCTCATTTCTGACCAGTGACTCACCAGCTGCTTTTGAAAGACCATGGGTTTTCTTTGGCATGCAGGCATACAGAACTTGTTTTATTACTTGTATCAAAACTGCTCTTTCCTAGGAAGGGACAAGAAACAATATGTGGAAATTAAACATTCTAGCTGTTTATCTCCATGCTGACAAATGTATTCCTTCAGCCTGGTGAACTGAGTAATAAGTTTTGAATTTGTCACCAGCACAGGGACAGTTAGAAAGAACCACCCCCTATATACATCTTCTGTACCCACTTTTGCAATGGAGTAGTCCAGGTAATTCCTAATTCTTATTTAATTCCATAAAAGTTTCTGATTCTTGTAACCAAGATTACATGGATCAATCCCTTACACATATGCAAAACTCACATCACACTCCAGGAAGGCAAGTTAACTTCTTCCGTACTCTGAGGCACCTGAGGCAGCATATGCCTGACACTGATAGGCAAGGATGTTGAAAAGAAGATAATTCAGATTTTAACCAGTATCCAGACAAGGATATGGAGCTGCTGCCTTATGCTGGACCTTCCAGGCTCCTTCTGCTTCCATGTAGAGAGAGCAGGAGCAAACCTGCACCAATAGCGACAACAGTTTCCTGAGATTCATCTGACCTCACCTGCGATAGATGATGCTATGGAAAGTAGGCAAACCCTGCCATGCTTTCACATCTGGCAGAGCCACACCATTGCAGGTTGGCATTTTCTCCATGTCCCCGTGGTGGAAAGCCAGGTGTTGCCCTTGAGAGACTTCTTGGTGGGGATGTACTGCTCAGCTGGGGAGAGTGAACAGCATTCTGATGGCAAAAGCAAAGAAGCCAGACAGAGCTTTTAAATGGCAACAGCCCAAATAATTTCTGTTTCCTTATTGTCATTCATTTAAGTTCTGGTATGAAATTACAGTAAGAAACATATGATTTATCTCTTTTTAATTTTTCCAGATAGGCTTCTGAAGAGCATTCTGAAGCAGGTCTTTCACTTTCCTGCACTGACCCTGATGCTTATAGAAACTAGCTATTCATTAGCTAGTTTCAACAATGTAATGAGCATTATAGCTGCAACAAGACAACCATAAAGCAAATAGTTTACTTCCCCACATTTACAAATTCATAGATATTTGTGTCCCTTGAAGCCCATTTTATCATTGAAAATCAACTTGTTCTGTTAACTCTTCCGTCAAAAGAATGTTTGCTCACAAAATGTCCAATTACATCTTTGTGAATTGGTTTGACAAAACATGACAATGAATGTTAAAAGAAAAAATCCAACATGAGCCACGTTCTCTGGTGATATAAATCCAAGTTGCTCTTTCACATCCATTATTGACATCATTATTCTCTCCTGCGGTTTCCAAACTACTGTGCCAATACCTGCAGTAAGAGATTTTATGGCCACTATAACTTGCAAATATATCCGGTTTTCTCCCATGTAGGCCTTTAGAGCATTTTCAGTCATTTTTCTGTTTTGTTCTCTGTTGTTGCTTGTGTTTAAGAGGAGTTTCTTCTGAATACCTACAGAGTCACTTCCCTGTTTTCCATGGAGGTTGTCCTGGATTCGGAACTTTTTGTAGTCATGAAGAACACACAGGATTTCCTGTGCAGTGATATCAGTGCCTTCCATGCTGATTAGAACTGTTCACTGCTTTTTGTGGTAGCTGTAGCTGTGTGTTGCCTCCTGTCTGTGTTTTGGTCCCAGTTTCAAAGAAATAAGATTGTATTTTTCCTTCAGCTGTTATGCACAGAGGGCCCTTCACTGCCATTTCTAAATGCTAAAATTATATGGATAATATGTTGCCTGAACAGGTTATGAAGACTTAAACTTGCACAAGTCATGGCACACAATATCCATGAACATGGATGAAATTACAAACATGAGGATTTCTTAGCAATAGAGAACTAAGGAACAGTAATTGACTTGATTAAGGTTTGGGGTTTTTTCTTGTATTTTAATATGTGTGTGACCTGCGGCACCCACAAATAGCCTTCAATGCCAGCTTCATACTGATGTGAGAATTTACTCTTTAGGTTTCCCATGCCCACTTTTTCGTTAAATGTCTTCATTTATATAATCATTTTTCCTACTCCAAAAACATTTTGACTATTTCAAATATTTTCAAGACTGGCAACTTATTTTCAGAGTATTTTCAACAGGCAGTCATTAGGTTTTTAACATCCTGGGTTTCGTGACATTCAGTATTTCATTTCAGATCTCAATAATGCTTGTATTATATACATTTTCAAGTATAGGTACATTAAAAATAATTTTTTGATACTTTAAAACACTTTCCAAAATCTATTTCTGAAATGTTGCATTTTATTTATAAACTCTTCCCATCTTCATGATCCCAAATTCTTTGTTTAAAATCTTAAGGGGAAAAAGAAAAAGGAAGAAAACTAAATAAAGGAAACAGCACTGTAAAAAACACAGAAACAATTATGGTTTAATGATGCAATGCTAGACAAATGCTACAGAGAAGAAAAGTCAAAATGTGCATACTTAATACTTTTTCTTACTACAATTCATTTTAGCTCGACTGATATGAAAAATCAATCTTGGCAGAAATATCCAAGGTCAAAGGTTCCCCAATTTAAAGGCAGACCTTACGTGACTGAAAAATATATTCAGCTTTTGTGTACGTAATGCTACCTCTGCTGTCCTTAAGCTAAGTGAAAACTAGCAAATGAATTTTTAGATGCTAATGCCATTTCAGAACGGACATAATTCTAGCTCTTAATGAAATAGTTCACCATTTCTCACTAGCAAAACCCATAAGATATAATAAGAGAAATACATATCCAATAGTCATAATTTTCAGTGTGCATGATACATACAGACTGGAAAGGTTTCTCTGCTTCTTTATCACTTCCAGTCAAAGGGCAGGAGTTTTCCCATTAAAAAAAAAAAAAAAAAAAAAAAAAAAGAGTTAAAAGACAATGGAAATAAAAAAGTAAAAGAAGGGGGAAAATAATATTTTTTTTGTGAACTGTTCCACTTTTTCTGAATTTACAACACAGAAGTTTTACAGCTGTTCACATTCTCCAGTGGCATTCACTGGACAGATTTTAATATGTGTTCTGATAAAAAGAGTCAAAGAGGAATTGGGCCATATTCAGAGGAAAAATAAAGAACCACTGTAGAGACACAGACAAATCCAAAAATCAAACATCTTAAGTGTACTTTCACATTAAATGACCAGAGTATTTTTGAACATATTAATTACATTTGATTTCCTTACTTTTAACATCAAGTTTAATCCTGAGGTTGATAGTTGACCATCATTATCCTATTTTTTAATCAAGTGTAAGCTATGTGAGGTTTCACGGGTCTCCTTTGTCTAGTCTAACAGTGAAACATGTTCTTTGCCTAAATAAAAACAAGTAATTCCACACTGAGAGAGATTGTTCAAGCATGTTTCTCACCATGATCCAACTCTTCCCTAGTAACGAAATCAACTTTCTTCTAGAGTCACAGTTATTCTGAGGGCCAAAGTCCTTTCCAGTCGGAGTGGTGTGTAGATTACACAACAAAACATTTGCTACCCACACATTGCATTTACTTGGCTTCTTTCTCTGGCAGCCTGCAATAGTTCCTCAAGGCCCATCATTCTGGGTAAAAATTGGGGCTTTTTGGTTTTTCTTTTTGTGCTGTGTTTTTGGTAGATCCCCTTCTGTCTGACCATGAGCCATCACTGTCTCTTACAGCAGAGAAACCCAATGGCATCCTCAGCTGCTTTGGGCAGAGCATTGCCAGCAAGTCGTAGAAGGTGATCCTTCCCCTCAGCACCATTGAGACACATCTGCAGTGCTGCATCCAGTTTTGGACTCCCCAGCACAACAGAGACATGGGCATGCTGAAGTGAGTCCGGTGACAGGCCATGGAGGTGATTAAGGGACTGGTGCATGTCTCATATGAAGAGAGGCTGACACAGCCGGCACTGCTCAGCCCTCAGAAGAGACAGCTCGGGGGATCTTATCAATGAGTATAAATACCTGAAAATAGGGTGTAGGGAAGATGGATCCAGACTCTTCTTGGTGGTGCCCAGTGATAGGCCAAGAAGTAAAGGGAACAAACTGAAACACTGGGAATTCCATTTAAACCTAAAAAAACCCCTTTTCCCATATATTAGTGTTGGGCGAAAATCTCCCCCCTAGGAGATACTCAAAACCTCACTGGATACAAATATTCTGCAGCCAGTACTGCTTTGACTTAAACTTCTTGGGATGACATTCATAAAGTTTGCAATGCTCTGGAACTGCAAGAAAACACAACAAATCTCAATCTTTATTTCCTTTAGATACACAGTATGTTGTCCAGACTCCACCAAATATGAACATTAAGAGCAGCTGCAATAACAGAGTGAAGGTTTAGTTAACCCATAGTTGAACACTGGCCAAAAAGGGATGTGAAGAGAGCAGTACAACATAACAATATTACAGCATAACAATTTTGCTGTACCTCTACTGTATACTAAAATATATCTGCATTTGTGGAATGCCAATTTCCAACAGCTCGCTGCTCAGAAACTTCCTGTTTTCTGTTTAAGAGAACTCCCCAGATTTCTCTTCAAGTAACTTCTCCAGTTGCCACTTCAGCACCAGCCAACACTTAGCATCAAGAACCTCCTGTGGCAGGGGGTCCCACAAGTTAACTAAGCATGGTGGAGAAAACCACCCACCTCTGGGAATCAGAGCACATTTGTATCAAGAGAGTGAGTAGCCTAGTGATTGCTGAGCTGAGATTCTTTCTTAATCTTATCAAAATAACATGAATGTCGATGCACTTTCTCTTATGATACATTATGTTTTTGTCTTATGTTTCCTCTGTTTTTCTTGCTTCAAATCCCTATTCTTCATTATACCAATACTTTTTTGAGTTTGTTGGGGTTTGTATTCCACTTTTTCTTTTGATTCTTCCTACTATTTTTACAATAAAAAGAACATTTTAAAACACTAATAACTATTGAATTATAATTTTCAGTTCACATGAAAAAAATTTCATTCAAAGTCAGACAGATGATGACTTACCAAAACATTTGGCATTCTTTTAGTTCCTTCTTCTGCTTTCCTTATTTCATGGATTTATTCTGAAAAGGACCTCAAGTCTGGAGGCCTCCCATTGAATGGAAACTTCATTATAGTAGCAAGTACTATACTGAGTTGTATTAGCAAGAATGTATTTACAAACAGGAGGAAATAAGGATGCAAATAAGAGGAAATGAGGACAAAAATAAAAATAATGATCATATAGTTACTTGTCACTGTTACCACAGAATTTGTTGCACTTAAACCACGTTAAGCTTTGTCTAACAAATACATCTAACTATTTTCAGCTGATATTCATCCTGGGTCTCATTCAGTGCGTACTCAGCGATTTGATACCGCTTCTCAAATAGTCAGCCTGACATAATACTACATGGCAGTCTTTCATTTTGTGTCTATTTGAATGCATCTCTTAAGCCCAGACTGACTGAATTGGAATAAAATTTATCCTGAAGTAGACAACAAAAACAATGGTCATGCATTTGTCCAGTATCATTACGGAATTTAACATGCACAGTATTATCAAGGAATAATTACCTCATTGAAATTCCTTTCTTCTACAGATAGAAAATGCCTGAACTAACCCCACAGATGTGTACCTGCTGCTCTGATGAGCCAGTCAAAGACATTAGAACTGATGAGTCTGCTGAAGGTTTCCCTTAAAAGAAAAGTGATTATAAGCCTACCAACCGCTGTGGAAGAAAGGTTCCAATGGGACCTGAAAGGCTTACAGCGATCTGAACACATTGCTCAGATACTTGATTTTTGGTTCTTTGTGGCAATTATATACATGTTTTGAGATGTCATTACAGAGATAGAAAGTATGATGATTTTAAACAGTTTGGACCACCTAACTATTCCAATGACATTTGGTCAGAAAGGTGAAATAACTCAGGAAGGCAACCTTTTGTTAGGGCTTGATGATAGCCCCTCAGAGTTTGGAGGACCCACAGTCTCATGGGGGAGGACGTGGTAAGAGCAAAAGACCTCCAGACCCAAGAACACTGGGGTCTCCAACAACAGGGAACTGAAATTATGTGAAATCAGGCCACATCACACAGAGGTGCCTGATTTTTCTCTCTAAATATGAGGCTAGGTTCACCGAGTCCCATATACAATTGATGCAGACCAAAATGCACCCACAGGGTTGTGCGGGAGTCCAGTGTGGGGCTCTGGCCTTGACTGTGATAGAGAGGCCTCTCTGTCCTCCAGGAAGAGCTGCTGTCATGTTGCTTGATTACTGGCTGCCCACCTGAGCCCTTCCCAAACCCACTCCACTTCCACCTGAGACCCTGCTGTTCTCACCTTTCCCTCTGCAGAGCCGAAGAGCTAGCTGTGATTGTGAGATTGCTAATACCAAAAGTAGCCACTTTCATGAACTAAAATGATGAATGTGAATTGCATTTGTCACCTTAGTTTTCTGCTATTTGACTTCTGTGTATGTGTGGCTGAGCAGCTCACTTTCCACGCATATTTTCCCCTCTACTTTGAAGTAGAAAACTACTGATAGAGTTACCAGTTTGGTAACAGAGCCTGTAGCGGATTGTGAATCTATCAGGCACCTGTGAGTAGAATCTGTGGAAACATAGCAAAACTTCACAGTTGCAGCCTGAAAGGAAAGCATACTCTTTCTGCTTTGGAAAGACGGGGACATTAGAACTGCAGCAGTTCCAGTGGGTGTAATGACACACCCCAGGGGATTATCCGTGTGACTTGACACCTAGAGGAAATGCTGGATAATTGCCACCCACAATTTTGAAACGATGTATGACTAACAAACTCAACTGCCACTCAAGGAGACAGTTTAGTGGGAAGTATGATTCACATGAGAACATTATCACTTATTCTTTTTTTTTTTTTTTTGGCCTACCAATGAAGGTGGTAAAAAACAGGCAAAATAGTCATTAGTAGCTGAGACAACCATGAGTTATAAAAGGTCATCCCAGTCTTTCTTAGTGGCTGCTGGTTGTTTGCAGTCCTTATTGGAAAGTACAGAAGCTTTGTGAGTCCTCGGGTGAGAGTAACAAGGGCACTGTGCAAATATAGGGAGTGATATAACTCCACAGTGACTGATATTTTGCTTGGTTTTGTAAGGACCAAGTATGATTTTAGGACAGCCATGTGCTTCCCACCATGTAATTTTATCTCGTGTCTGCTCAGGTCCATGACTCCTTGTGTGTACCCTGTGTAGTGTTGTTTAGAAGAAGCTGCTTTTATGGTAAGTATGCAAGAGCTACACTCACCACTGTAGCTAAAACTGAAGTAAATTACTTATTCTGGTTTTGAATAGCCTTTAAACTGTACTCAAAAGCCCTCAACAAAGGACCACCAGTGTGGCTTGATACAGGCAGCCTAATTTTTTCCAGTAGTAGTGTTAATTCTCATTATCAACCTGAAGGAGCCCCATCATGCTCTTTTTGTAAAAACTTTGAAGTTTCATGCCTGTGACAGGTTTATTCAATGTTGTCTTTGCCAACATTTCTAAATAATGGGGTCAAAAGCTGGAAACTTACATCTACACTGAGATGTTGCACTAAATTACAGTGTCAGCTGCTGAGAGGAGTTTCACTCAGAAATCAAGCCATTTTTAGGAGGTGAGAAAACTTCCCCTTTAACAATCTGTAAGTGAGGTGTCTAATCTAAACTAATTGTCCAGGTGGGAGGAGTTGGCTCTTGACATCCCATTTCTGTCTTGACTTTAATAAAGAGTCCTTGCATGACAAATTACGTCAAACACCTTACCTATATCAGAAAGAAATCTCACACCTACCTTCTAGGTATGGGGATGCTTGGGGGATACATTTTAAACTGTTGACTGCTGCATTCACCTGCAGATACTCTCCCCTATATATATATATATATGACCATCTGCTGGTCCTTAGAATAGAGATTTTCTTAGTATCTGTGACAGTGTGAGGTTTATGGTTGAACTTGATGATCTTAAGAGTCTTTTCCAACCTAAAGGATTCTATGGTTCTGTCCTCACACTTTGACCCAGATGGCAGCAGAAAAATGATACCCATGTTAAGGATAACATTTCAGAGGCCCCAACACCTGTGAGCGCAGCTAAGCATCAGATTCCAGAGTATTCTTAAAACTACATAAGACTCACTTCATTCTTATATGCCCTATAGTACACAAGAGGTGAAGAGGAAAAACCTCATTATATGGTATAACTATTAGTAATATCTCCGACAGCTTTTATTATGCTTTTTTCTAGTCTCTGATCCCAAATTCCCATATTTACTACTCTTCCTCCAAGTGAAATATGCAATCATCTCATAATTCACAGAGAGGATGTGATTAGAATGGGAGTCTGAGAACTTAATTTCTTCTGAATTTCAATTATCACTGGTGCACAGCCAGATGCACACAATCTGTTATTGAATATAAACACTCTATTCATTTCCCTTTCCCAAAATTACTTGCATCACACTCAGAAACAAGAAATCAACTTTTCAAATAGGAAAGTGAGTCTCCTAAATAGATGTTTTAATTTTAATTTTGTTTAAAATCACTGAAGAACTACAAAAAGTCAACACTATAAGATATAAAGAATCTGATTCAGAAGTTTCTATATTTTTAGTAAAGCAGAGAAGAGGTTTCATTAAAGTCAATTTGCATAAATTGCTTGCTGAAGCAGATTAATCTTTACTACTGACTATGGAAATAAAGATTCTCTGCAATTAAAGTATTCTGTTGTCAGCTTAGTAAAGCCATTAAGTATATGGTTAAACCCACATTCTCAGATTATATCCATGTAAAGAGTGGATTAAAAAATATTTTCAGTATTTAACCATGAGGTAAATGCTACATTGATTCAAAGACTGAAATTAAGATTTAGCATCCCTATTTTGAAGCTAGATATAGTTAAAGCTTTAATAATATTTTTTCACCCAGTGCATTTAAGCTTATTTCTGTAAGTTTCAAACAATAACTTTTCATCCTTGTATGCTTTTATTTTATTCTATTTTTTCCTCATTATACACTTGCAAGAACCATTCAAATATATGGATAAATTTGTAGTTAGTCCCTTTCTATTTCCAGTACAACACATGCAAATCCCACCTACCTGTTTGGCAGTGAAATATGTTTGGTAAATTTAGTATGATGTAATATGGCAATTGCATAACAAGAAGTCAAGGTAGCATGCCTGTCAGGATCAGGAGAGATGAGGGAGGAATGACAGAGTTACAAATGACTGTCCTCAGCGTGGGGTTTGTGGTCGTTTCAGTCAATTTTAAATCTTTCGAGCCTGACGTGCAGTGAAGAAAAAATACAGCATAGCTAAGAGGAAAAGCTCTTTTAACTTTGCTGTATCTAAGCTTGAAAGGTCCTTGGCATTCAGAAAGTCTAGTGCTGTTGAAAAAAATTCTAATTCAAGGATAATTTGAGTGTTTATCTTGTCTAAGTTTAATTCCATTAGTGCAAGTCTTATACATTTTTTTAATGTGGCATAGAAAATATTTTCTGGTGCCATTTTTTTTCCCAGTGCTTGAAGTAAAATTATCATCTGAACAGACCATTTACCAGGTCATTTCCATGGTAGTGTTATTCTTAATACAAAGTGGAAGGAACTCTATTCTTTCGAGCATCTACAGGCTGATGAGAGTAATGGACTGAAATTAGTGATTTGGCTCAAAAATAGAGCACTCTCATTAGGAGGGAGCCTCCATTAGCAAGCCTCCATTTGCCTATTAGAATCAGACAGTCTCTCAAACTGTCCTTAGTATCCTCAGCTGTCAAACAACCAATGGATCTTCCACTTTAACCTGGGTGCACTTGGTGCCTAATGCTGACACCATTAACCTGCTGCTGCCTGTGCCATCCACTGGACAGCAGCAGCGTGACAAAAAGCAACATTGCGTCCGAATCTGGGGACTGTGGAAGGTCAGGCATTTTTGCACTCTTAAGCAAACCTCTGGATGAATTCTGGTATTGCAGAGTAACAGGACCCCTTGGGTACACAGTGAGCCTTTTCAGGTGGTCAAGAGAGAACAGGTTCTAGATTGTTTTCTCAAGTGAGCACAGGTGTCTTCCCTTTCCCTTGCCCCTGGGTTCTGGTGATTCTGAAACCCATAGAAATGTACATACAAACCAAGGATATACAATTGCCTGGTGCAGGTTGCAGGAAGTAGTTTGGCTTCTCTTGAATCAAATTAAAGTGAACAGGAAGGATGCAGGCTCTACCCCTGGTAGCAGTAACTCTCTTTTTCCTCCTCTGGGATGTATCCAATGATATTAGCTAATACTAACCTGCTGGGCTGAATCTCTCCCAGAGCTGCAGTGCAGAAATATATATTTGTTGCAGTAAGAAAAAAACCAATTACTAGAAACAAGTTTTAAAAAATAGAAGCAGGGAAAGTGCAGGCAGCACAAAAGAAAACTTAGGGGTTTCTTTGTCCTGCAGTGCCACTCTAAAGTAAGAGAACCCATGGGGAGCATACCTCCTACCCATCTGGGAAAAGGCCATGGACCCCAGAGTGACAGGTGGTTTTGAGGTGTGTGACTCTTTGATACTGGCCATGATGGGTTGGTGCAAGGACTCCCTTTGATGAAGCCTCCTTCTCATTTAAGACCCAGCTAGCTCTCAAGGGTGGGCAATGACAGGCTCTTTTCCTGTTCCATGGTATGAAGGGCACTGGCATGGGCAGTTTGAATGGAAAACAGCTCCCCTTGCACATGGGAGATCGAACATGCATGGAAGCACTTTATTTTCAGTATGGAAACCAGGTGGAGCTCTGGGAGAAGGCAAGCATACGTCATATATTGCTTGCATTTGTTGTCTGAAGATAATAAAGCTGTTTCCTTGTACTGCTCAGAACAGCTTCTTAGAGAGTATTTCAGTGCACTGGGAACCAGCACTGTAATATCATAGCATAGGTGGAAGTAGTCATATGGCACCATTTGTGCTATGATGTTCTATGTATCTGAATGCACTCTGTACGGAGCAGAAACACAGTTGTCTAGCAAAAGACACCATCAGACAGAAGTATTTTTCAGATATAATTTGTTAGGGTTTAAGGATCTATCCATTAACTTCAGAACCTGACCGTACAATGCCCCAGGTGATTTTAGACATTTCCTAGATTGCTTTGAGGTACTTTCTCTGCTAGTTATTTTATTTCCCAGACTGAATTATATTACACTGATCACTGATTACTTGGGGGCTTTTTCCCCCTCAGGGAGAACCATTGTTTGAACAGTTTCAACATGTAAAAATGAAAGTGAAGTTAAATGGTACATCTTTGACTAGAACTTAGCTGTATAAATTTAAAACAACAACTATGGATCATGTTAACATGAATTAATAGGTGACTTCCAGAAATCCTTTCATGTGAAGGATAATGCAGATTACTATGACTTCTTCATTTCATTCAGGGTTTATATCTTTGCCAAAATGTGGGTAAAGTTTGTGAACTTCTGATTTGTACAAGTTTCAGTCAAAATTCTCAGTTCTGATTTCATTTGACAAGTCTTCTTTTGACATGCAGAAGATAGGAAAGTATGGGGATCACACACTTTCATTTAGTATTTTAATTGCTGAGTCTATATTTGGCAGTGTCTCCACCTTAATGGAACTTAATGGTACTGTAATTGCTTGGTGGTGTCAGGGAGAATCGATTCCTGATTACATTCAGGAATAGCACTTTCAAGTCTCAACTGAATTCAAATACAGAGGCACTCTTGATAGTGGAGAAATACGCCACAAAACACCTCTTCTTCAGCCTTGATGATAAACAGTGACACTAATGCCTTGATAATAACTTTTGTCTTTTTTGCAACAAATATTTTCTTTACAATTTAGCACATTTGATTAAACTGCTCTCTGGAGCCTGAGAAGCAATTTTATGTTTCTATAACAGTAATTAGCTTGCATATAGTGTTAAAAATTATGTGTGCTTGAGAAATTCTTGTCTTTATTATAGCATACATAAATCATGCTTTATTATGGTTTTCTTTTAAGCAGAATAATTTCTTATGAAACCAACTACTTTAAATTAGAGCTGTTCTTTCCAGAGGAATTGCCTCACAGCAAATGCACTGATTTGATCCACAGCTGAGGAGGGCAGTGAATGTTAAAGTTCAGAGTTACAAAGAGAAGACCTCTGATCAAGAAAAGTTCAAAGTGTTGTTCTCACAGCCATACATTTTGTGGCTTGCCTGGGGGCATTTTTCTGAATTGAAATATCCTCAAATTTTGTCAGAAAAGGATTCAAGCATCTGAAAGCAGCCTGAAATCTGAACTATGTAGTGTTAGTGGTGTCCTTGGTGTAGCACTGACATTTGCAAATCAATCTCGTTGACTGCTGGGACATGCAGGTTCACATGGCATCCCTAAGATGGTTCACATGGAAGAGTGTGACAGGCTGCCTCCTTCCCAGATACCACATCCTTTCCTGAAGAAACACAGTGTGTGGTGTTGCTGTAGTCCTCTGAACTGACTCGGGATGAGCTGCATTTGTGAGCTGGGAGTGGACTCACACTGTTATAGTACTTGGCCTCTGGAAAAACTGATCACTGAGCAGGTCTGCTGAGCAAGACTAAAGGCAGCATGTGCTGTGGCGAAGAATGAAGATGTATGTGGAAGGGACCAGGCTGGAAATGAAGACATCAGTGTGGTATGCAAACACTTGGCTGTGATTAGAAGGAAAGCAGGGCACCATGAAGCTGGCCACTGCAGTTCAGAAGAAGAGGGGTCACTGGTGGAGCTTCTATGACTGATGAAGGCAGTAGAAATGTCTCAGCAGGCTGCAACATAAAGCCTGTATAGCTTTAAGTGCATTAATAAAATTAATAATAATAATAAAAAAGAAATCAACCCCTGAAATTAGGGGTCAACAAGGGAAAAAACTAGGTAGAAATCTCATTTCCTCTTTCTGATTTATCTCTTCATGAGCCAGCAGACAGACATCTGAAGACAAGATCAGTTCCTCATGTAAGTGTAGTGGTACTTGGAAGCAGCTGAGATCCTGGAAGTAGTTTTGAAAGGCAAAGAAAAGCTGACATTGCATATGTCACAAAATGCAGTTCTGACATGCTTTTCCTTGATGACATGTCTTTGGAAACGGAAGATAAAAGATGGAAAAGAACACAAAATTGTGAGTGAAATGCTTCATGTCCTGCATTCCTGGGGTGATCTAGAGATGTGTTTGTTCATTTTGATATAACTAGTAACAGATCAGGTGCCTCATGCATTCAATGAAAGAGATAGAGCTGCTTAAATATTCCAAGCTGAAATTGCCATTTCTCATGAAGCCAGCTGACAAAGACATGTTCTGGTGTGATGAGTCTTTTAGCACTCCCTGTTGGAAGCCTGTTTTCGACTTCTTGTTGAAATACCTTTATTGTCTTACCTTTTTTGAATGCAACTCTTTGTTCTCCCACGGGATGCTATCTGCAAATCATCCAAATTCCATGCTTCTTTGATAAGTAGCTAGCTTTTGATCAGAGGCCAAGAAATAAAAATGTAAGCCCTGCTATAAAGTGAAAAGAGGAAGCTGAAGTTTTATAGGTGAGAGCTAGAGACAGTTCTCAGCTTCCCATAAAGGGTCCAGCTTCAGTGCTAGTAGATATTTTCAGCCTACACTGACTGAGAATCTGGTCCTTAAGCTGTGGCAGAAAAGATGGGTGGAAATATATGGAAGCTATTTTTTGCCCTGGGTTGAGAAGCACTAAGACCATCATTCTTTTGGTCTCTGTAAAGATCCAGAAGATGTACATGACTTTGTAGAATTCATTGGCTATTTGACACGATAACCATCTGTCTCCTGTCTCTGTCTATCCTGTCACTGATTGGAATCTTTCCCCCTGTGCCTCAGGATATTTAATCCTGTTGCAGTGCAGGTAATAGAGTTGCAACACAACATGCAGCATGATGGATGACTTTGGTCAAAACAAGGGAGGATCTTCATATAAATGAGGTACATGGGATTAGTCCTGTTGAGTGAATTGCAGTCAAACACTTTGATCTAAGCCTAAGGCTTTCAACTGCATATTTAGCTGCATCACTGAGAAACTGAGGCCTCTAGATTCATGGGAGTCTGGGAGTTAGTTTGTTGTGCCAAGAGAGTTTATTGAATTTTCAAGACCTAAATTTAGTCATGGCCCAAAAAGACATAACTGAAGTTACTTCAAAGAATCGAGGGAGAAGTTCTTATTTAAAATTAGGTTTTTAGTTGGCAGAAGAGAATTAGGATAGATTTTTCTTGATTCTTATACCATGTAGCATTTAGCGTTTTCATTTATCACTATTTCAGGTTGTCAGGTATTCCAGATGAGAGGCAAAAAAGGCAAACTGAAGATAAATTATGCCCTTTAATTCAGTTATACATTATGTTTGCATCTACAGAGGCATTTGTGTATGCTTATTCTGCTCATTAGTTACAAGTGTTAATACAAAAGACAATGATAAACTGTACATTTATTTTGATCCTAACCATTCACATTCAGATGAGAGACAACTCCCTGTCTGTAAAGTCCCCCAGGAATTAACCAGTTGGATGAACTCAGTCCACCAACGTGGAATCAAATCTGGGAGGTGAAATTACTTTGCAGATGGTGAGTCAGAGTGACAGCCATGGCCTTTCTCATTTCTGTTACGGTATGTAATGAGAGCATCGAGATGAGACACTGTGGGTCCTGTAAGATCTTCCTGGGTAGGTTTCTCCTTTTTAGGGCAGTGTGAAAAGTCCTTTCACTATCTCAGCACATTTCTAGTGCATGGGTTTTTTTGAAGTGCAGGAAAATTCATCGTTAACTCCTTGGACCACAGTGTTTTCATTGTGGAAACAATCCTTCCCTCTTCTTACAGTAGGACTGTCTCCTGTAAGAGCCAATCAAAGCCTCTGGAGAAGACTCTTTTATTCACAGACCACAGCTGCCTCTCACAGTAGTCCCATTGTGGAACTGTTCCTACAGCAGCTAATCCTGAAGAAAAGGAAAGTGTACACCGGCTCTCCCTCTACTTCACTCCTACTCTGTTCTACTCTGCTCTACTCTGTCCTACTCTAATGCTGCTCTGCACTTCAGCTCTTTACTCTGAACAAATTCTTATCTTGAAACACATACCAGATCTACTTCTCTTTGGGTTTGCTTTTGTTTTCTTTTTTTTTTCTCTCTCATATTTTAGCCTGTGTATATGAATGTAAGTATGAGAAGTTGTAATAAAGCATTTTCTCATTATAATTATATAAGCCTTATTTCTCACTGTTGGAAAGAAAGTGAACATTTGCAAACATGTTTGCAGGTGGTTTATCAGTCTGACTGATTCATAGCCAGCAGGCAAGGGTTAGTACAAACCTTTCTACAGACCTTGTATGTCTTTGGAGGGTACCTTGTAAAGCACCTGAGTTGTCAAGACAAGAATAACCTCCACTCCTGCTTTTTTGTGATCTCAGACATATATGGAATGCTTGAGAAAGAAATAGGGTGTTGTATATGCTGCAAAGCTTCTCCTCTTTCTACAGAAATCATAATAATTAATAACTACACTGTTGACTTCAACGACTTTGAGTTACAAAAAGGTCTTAGCATGCAGGGGATACTCTGCATGGATGCACTGTTGTTATTTTTCAAGATATGCATTACAAAGATTCAGCAAATACTTTTTGGCTCTCCTTCATCTTTATTACTACAAGCATCAGAACTTTCTTTGGAATGAGTAAACTCAGAAAAGTAATGTGATTCTCCGTGGTCTTGGTCAATTCTGATAATTTAACAAGTTCAAGCACTGTTCTGCAATTACTGTTGAGTAAAGATTCCAAGTCTGGACCTACATTTTAATCACTAAAAAAATTCAAAAGCACACCCATATTTTACACCAACTTGTAATGTATGACTGATATTTATGTAGGACTTCTTTACATAGCTGGAAAGTGTCAAGGATACCAAATCACTTCAGTAGTGAATATTTGTTAAGCAGAGACCTATGGGGCTTGCCTCACTGAAGGTTGTTGTCCTTACAACTTGCATCATTTGGAGATAGCTACTGTCTAAAAGGAATTTTAGTTAATACGCTTTTTGCAATGAATGTTGTTAATTGTTACTCTTTATGAAATTTCCTTGGTATTTCTCTTTGGAACGTATCAAAAAGAGCAACTTTAGTATAAAAGAAAATACTGTGTTGGTACTTTCTTAAATGTCTAATGTTGATTACAGACTGCAGCTGAACAATTCATGGACAACCCATCAAATACGTCTTCATGAAATTATCTCCTTGGATTTGACTGTAATTGAAGAAAATACATACTTCAGACACTGCCTAACTTTAATTATATAAAAAACCCCTTCAACTCTAAATCAGCAACTCTTTCTCCTTGACTGTACAACATACCTACAGGTACATAGTTGGCTTTTCCTTGTATAGATTAATTAGTGTGATTCCTGGTATAAGAAGTTTATTGCAAGCCCCAAAGTAGAGCTGGATGGAAATCTCATTGTTCATTTCATATTGATGTTATGATCTGGAATATTTCCATTCCAAAATGTAATCAGGAAAAGAAATGTACACCAGTGAAACAAAGTTTCAAACACATAGTAGCAGAGACAAAGCTAAATCCTTCCTTTGAAAGGACAAAAATAATTAATTCCAAATTTGATTTATATCCTGCTCTGCAAAGTCATTGAATTTGACATATAAAATGGCCTGTTGTTTTACATAAAACATGTAACTTTTTCAGAATGTTCAACTTCTTTTTGTTCCTGAAGAGAATTTCTGAAAAACACGAACCTGTTTATGCAAAAAATTGTTAGCTTTCAACAAAAACTAATTTTTCTAGAAGAAAACCCAAATTTTTAGTCAGTTGATAAAAGATCCAAAGAATATTGTCTAAGAGAAAAAAAATCTTTTCTTAAAAATTCCATTCATTAAAAATTTACCATATCATTTAGCAAGCTGTTGTATTGCAAGTAATTTATCTTGTTTTCATTATGATTTTATCTAAGTTTGATTTGTCAGTGCTTTTTATTGTAAGCCAAGTTTTCTGGCACAAAGATAGAAAGAGATAGCAGAACCAGACAAAATATTTGTAAAATTGCCTTATTGATTCTGTTATTATTGATATTTCCCACATTATTATTTTTTTATTAATAAAGTTAATAATAACACTACCCATAACAACAGCAAGGAAATGTATCTGGACATTTGGCCAATTTAATCTACTCCATCTAAAGTGATTTTTAGGTAATAATGACATGAACAAAAGAAACCTTTAGAAGACCACCTGTTTCTTTCAAACCTTAACCAGACCTCTTGAGTCATCAAAGTGAATCCGGAAATATTATCAGAATGTAGTCCCTAGTGCAATTTGCAATCAAGCCTGAATGTAACATTACCAGTTAATTAGGAACTTTCTTATGATAACGTAGCATTTCTGTTTCTGAGAATGCTGAGGGAGATAGAAAAAGCATTTTTTATGTAATGTTTTGAATATCTATAATGTCCATATTTTCTTGGATGACACTTGATTTGTAAGACTGGATCCATATGATTAATTTCACTAAAATAACATTAAAAAGATAAACTTTTCGTAAAAAATAAGGAAAAATATAATGCTTAGGAAAGCCCATTGCCTTCACTGGTTTCAAATTTGATTTTAAAAATAATTTTCTCTCCTTCATTTTTCTCAGTTTTTCCAAAGAGAAAGATAGAAAGTCCAAATGCAGAAGAAATAACCCCATTTTCATTCTTCAGATTTTTCTTCTTCTTAAAGAAAAAAAACCCCAAACATATATCTTTTTAAAAAAAAACTATGTAAATCCAGAGACAAGCAAGTAATTACAGCCACGTATCTTAGAAAGCAGTGTCAAAATATTCATTACAGTAACCAGCACTGAAACACAGACTCCCACAAGGAAAAATATTCACAAAGATCTTGCTGTATTTCCTTGCCAGAACAGAAATACACACCACACTTTAGTGTAATTGGTCTCAGAACGTGCATTTTCAGTTGAGAAACAACAAAATATTTGATTTAAGAATTAATAAACATGTGAGACTAGGAAAAAATTAAAGTCTTTTATCTATAACAATGGAAGTTAGTGAATCAAGCCTGGCTTTGTTGCATGTAAATGCTCTGTTATTATTAGGTGAAATAATCTGTTATTATGTTATACATAATATACATATTATATGTTATTATGTTTATACATCTTCACTGCATTTGGCTTTTCATTCCATAAAGCCCTCTTACTTTTTCAGGGACCCTGCTCAAGCTTAGTAAAAGCTGCATTTTTTTCAAGAGCTTAATAACTGAATAATTAAAAAAATGCTTTTAGCATTCAACACAGAAAGAGACTATGGACAGGCAAAACCTGGATAGCCATTTGACGAAATAATGGTATCCTGGTTCTGGATTCCAAGTCAGGTAATGAAACCCAGTGGAGGTGGTCTGGTCCCCTTGCTGAGTCACCGCCTTGCCTTGCCTGGAGCTGAGACATTCACCTGTGAGCTCAGTCTTCAGTTAGCAAGCAGGAATGAGAAGGGCTGGTTTGTAAGACTGCTATGCCGGATGGTGCTTGTGAATCAGCAGGAGTCTGCAGTGCACCGTGTCGGGACAGTAGCACAGGCTTCTCCCGCCTGTGTGCTACGAGGTTTGCAATTCCATTTAACTGCTCACTAAGACAGCCTTTTGCATGCAAGGCTGAAGTCTCGCCTCTTTTCAGGGACTAATGATCTAATGAACCTTTCTTCAGTAATCAGATTGTTCATCTGCAGACAGGCAGGAGGGAATCTTGTCACGCATTTATTACCATGGCTTAGTGTAAGTATATAGTGGCAAAAACGTTAAAAGGGCAACGCCTGTGGAGATCTGCCAGCACACTATCTCTGCTGCTCCTCAGGACGTGTGCCATTCCAGCTGTCATCCAGCTATGCTGGCACCACTCCCAGAAGAGATGACTGGGGAAACTCCTAGGACAAAGTGAGTCAAGGACAGAGGGATTTTCTGACATGTGAGAATCAGTGCTAAGAGGAAGATTGACAACCTCTTGAACAGTTTTTGTGACATAGGTATTTGTTAGATTTTAACTGTTACATCATTCAGCTGCAACTAACGTGCATAAATCTTGAAACAACAAATTATATACAAAAAAGGCTTTTCTTGAACATCTTTGATAAAGTTTTAATTCCTTAAATTGTTAGAATTATGTAGGAAGTTTAACTTTCAGTAAGTTAAAAAAATCAAACATTTTCATCATTGAAGAGATAAAAACAGAATCTGGAAGGATGTATAATACCAGCAATATCAAGGGAGTTGATCTTCAGATGACATTTTCCTTCTTGTCCTCATTTATCTTCATCGCCTACATCACCAGTATATTTTGCCCATTGTATAACATCCTAATATCCATATTATTATGGTGTGACACATAGCATAAGAGTGACACATAGTATAATAGTAACACAAGACAGAAGAGAGCTCACAAGCATTATTCCTGGTTCCTAACATTTTCCTTTTCTCTTATTGGGGCTATACTTTAAAACACACAGATCATATACCACTTCTTCCTCTGTGATTCAGTTCCTTCCTTCCCAGATGTGAGTTTCCCCAGCACATACAATTCATAACATTTTTTCTTCTTCAGGCTTTGTTTGGCATCAGAAAGGCCTCTCCATGATCATCTCCACTCTGTGGCCAAGCAGAAGCTCACATTGCCTTATGGGAAAGAAAGGTGAAGGAGATGCAGAGGCTAGCTGTGAAACCATAGGCAGAAAACAGTCTTGCTTGAAGCCACATCTCATGAGCCCCTCAACTCTTCTTTGGCACTAGAAACATAGACAAGTGCTCTATGAGCCTTCAGAAATTACTTGCCCAGGTGTAACATTTTGCCATGAGAACAAGTCCCCTGAGTCCTGAAAAATTACGACTAGTAGGAGAGTACCCTTGGTTCTTGCTCTTTAAACATGATGGGGTTATCATGGCCTTTCCTCCTACTCTATTTGAATTCTGCTCAGCTGAGGCAGAAAACGGACAGAGGGGAAATGGCTGTTAGCCTTGTTGCTCAAAGCCATGTCACCTGCCCACCATCTTCCCACTTCATTGTGATTTATTACTTATTTTCCTTGTAAGTCCAAATCTTCTATTTCTTTTCCCACAATTTCTACTCTTCTGTGAGTTTGAGTCTGTACTTTTGAGAAGAATAAATCCACGAATGGCTTTATTTCAGCTGTCAAAGATTTTATTGAGAAATATAAATAAAAAGTTCCAGAAGAGTACTTTTTTCCTTCTTTAAAATATGAGACAAAGCTGGAATGAAACAGATCTCACCCACTGGAAGACAGAGCCCACACACTTATAATGATTCATTAAATCATCCATCATACTTTCCTGAGAGAGTCTATGGCCTTCCAGCCACGGAAGCACATATCCACCTCTCACCTGCTTGGTTGGGATCTAAATGTCTCCTTCTTAGATTCATGGAATAATTTGGGTGGAAAAGTTTGCCAGAGGTCGTCTGGACTACTGCAACCTGCAGCCCAAAGAGAGGCTTTTTCAGGGTTAGCAGCAGAGGATCGTAAAGCCTTCTGAAGCAACAGGGGACTGTCAACCCCACTGGAGAGCTTATTGACCATGGGAGCAAATTGCATTCTTGACTGAAAGGAAGGGACACAAAGGCAGTACCAAATGAAGTATTCGGAAAGAATGACAACAGGAAGCCAAATTGCAGGAAACAGCACTTTTTGTCTGTAACGAAATCCTAGTGGAAAATGTAATAAACCCAGGATCTTTCAAGCTATCCTACCTCCTGGCCTGTCTGTTGCCAAATGCATCATTATCATCGTCATCACTGCATGTGACTGTCATCTGCTCCTGCCATCTCAGAGTCTTTTCCACAAAAAAAAAAGTTCTCATTTCTAGTAAGGAGGTTATTGCCTTCATCAAGAGCTGAGTGCCTGAGTAAGTCCCAGGATGAGACATTTAGTTGGGTCTTCACAGAGAGCTCAGAAAGGGCTAAAGCTGGTCAACGCAATACCCAGCTGTTGCTGTTTTTGGTGAAGATCCAGCTGAGAAGCCATGTCCTCAGAGGGAGGAGTACTGGGAAATTGCTTTGTTAGACCCAGTGCAGCTGAAAAGACAGATTACAAAAAAGTGCAGATCAAGGCAATAAAAAGTCTTTAAAGCCAGATACTTACGATAGAGCAATACAAATACTTATTCTGTTTGAGTTACCTGGTTTTGTCCAGCAATAAAGTGAGGCCACACACACTTCACATATTCAAACAGCCTGAACATTAATTGTACTGACATGATTAGCCAGATACAGTCATCATGCTGATATCTTTTTAACTTTCTTTTACAAGGCCACAATTAAACTCCCTGGCTTTCTGAGCTGGTCAGCATTCAGGGGCCTTGCAAGAAGTACAGTGTCATGGTTTAACTCCAGCCGTAAACCAAGCCCCATGCAGCTGCTTGCTCACACCCACTGGTGGGACTGGGGGAAAGAATTGAAAGGGTAAAAGCTAGAAAACTCCTGGATTGAGATAAAGACAGGTTACTTGGGAAGACAAATGTCATCACTCCAAACATCCCCCCCTTCTTCCATCTTTCCCCCAGCTTTATATACTGTGTGTGATGTCATATGGTCTGGAATATCCCTTTGGTCTGTTTGGGTCATCTGTCCTGGCTGTGTCTCCTCCCAGCTTCCCATGCACCCTCTGCCTCCTTACCAGCATGGCAGTATGGAAAGCAGACAAGGCCTTGGCTCTGTGTAAGAACTGCTCAGCAATAACAAAAACATCTCTATATTATCGACCCTGTGTAGCACAAATCCAAAACACAGCCACTAGCCGCTATGAAGACAATTAACTCTGCCCCAGCCAAAACCAGCACAACAGGGAAAGGAATAAGATTAATGGGAGTTCCTCATCCACATCAGTGCTGCTCCTCCATGCCAGCTAATTTGGATGCAACTTTATGCAGAAGATAATGTCACTGACAGAATTACAAACAGATCATCTGCTTTGTTCTAACAGCCATTTTAGTGCCAAGCAAAAACACAGACTTCTTCCCCTGGCCTTTGAAGCTCATAAAGTTGTTGTTTAAGCAGCTGAAACTCACAGAGATGGCCAGTGTTTCAGCAGTGAAGCTATATTGGAGAACAAAACAGTGCTTCCACCCAAGTCGCATTCCATATACCCATACTGTACAGTAGATATTCCCATGTAGTGCTGTGGACTCCTGCAGCAGCAGAGTCTGTAGTACAGTTTCCTGCTGGTAAGCTGTTACACCAGCAACCCCACCACAATTAATAGAGGGTGTGTCAAGGCCTTTCTGACTGCTGTGAGTAGTAGCCAGGTAAGCTCAAAAGGGTTTTGGTTGACAGAAACTGCTGTGTTAATGACCCCTCTGAAGCCTATGGATCAACTCACCTTCTGGTAGCTCTGTTGATGCTGATGTTTACTTTTGTTCCAGGGTTGCCTATTTTGGATACGAAAACTTCTCCTGTTCAGTTAGCAGGCAGTCTGTCTTTCTGTTTCTTTTATTTAAAGAGTACAAGTGGCTTCTAAAGCAGTATTTTAAGAGTGCATACTCACAGCCAGGAGAAAATTGGCTTTCACAGGGAGAAGTCAGGCAATCAAGCGGTTAAATGGGCTAACTGGAATGCAGTACTAGTGCATGGGGGAAACAATTTGTTAAAATCTTTTTTTTCCAAAGCTGCTTACCGGAACATTTCAGTTTATCTGAATTTTCTTCTTCCCCCAAGCCACTTGTTGGTTTTAAACTCAGTTCCTTTTACCTTTCTACCAAGGCAAAGGTACGTGAAATCACAGAATATTCTGAGTTGGAAGGGACCCACAAAGCATCATCAAAGTGATTGGACTCCATGGCAGGTGGAGGGGGGCTCCCAAGAGGACCCCCAGAAACCTTTGATGCTTCTTGCTACCTCCATCTCCCTGGCACCAGCCTGAGCAATGGAGGGGCAGGTCTGGGGGCAGAGAGCAAGTGACAGCAGGAGTGCAGGCCTTGGACGAGCCTGCTGTCTCACTCCTGCTCTCTGTTAGCAACAACAAAGTAGGGAGAAATGTTTGGGGACAGCGAATAGAGCACAACCTAATTTTTCCAAACAACTCTCCTTGGGCTTTTTTATTTATTGAAAGATGAGGAATACTAATGGAAAACTCAAACCAAATTCACAACCACTACATTTTGAAAGTGCAACATTCTGACCAGTTCACCAAGATGGATTGTGTTAATTTGTGGCATTTTGAGACACATTAGAAGAAATGAGAGATGTCTGAGTGGATGTTTCTGATTTCTCATCCTTCTTCTACGTGCTTTTGTGTTAACTCTGGCAGTGTACTGATCATAGATGGGAAAAACATTAGAACGGCTTTTGCAAAAGTCATGCTATCCCATGGGAGTGAAGATGAGGGGGAAAATTAAGGGAAGAAGGAAAGAATGAAAATGTATAGATTAATTTAAATTGAGAATCTGACCAAGCATCAATTAAAAATGAAGCTCAGATGTTAAGCAGAAATTCTTCAATCTTCTTTCAAGTATCCCATCAAAATGACACAGGATGGAAATGCTGAAAATAAAAAGAAAACCACCTGCAAGCTTTTAACACAGTGAAATATTTACAACAGGACATCAGTGTTGAACACCAACACAAAAAAACTCTTGAAAAATGGCTGTCAGGGAGAATAATTTAGAAAGCTGGAGTGACAGGCAGTGTCACAGCCTGAGCAGTGCGGGACTGGAGAGTACAGTCCGTACCTTAGAAGGTGAGGTGTATTTGTTCTGAATATGTTGGCAGCTTTGTGGGTGGATGCTCTTAAAGGCCTTGTGGAAGATGTTCGTAACTCCAGCAGGCAAAGAAGTTACCAAACACTGGTAATGCCTAAAATTACTGGAGAAACCAGGTCCTGCTGCAGGGGAAGAGGGGAGAGGGAGGAAGGGACTGGGGAAAAGAAATGGATGGTGCTTGCCAGGTGAGGGTGGCCAAACACCTGCAGGGCTTTCAGGGAAATGTTAAAATATTTGAGCTGTAATCTACATCTATTGGAGTCGAAGGAAAGACTGATTTTGATGGTTTTTTTCCACACTCAATTCTTTATTCACCTGCCAATTCAGTTGTTACATTTTTATAAGATGCTTTTTGCTTATTGACATTAAAATATTTCTGAGAAATTCATAAACTCATCCTGGCAATGATGTTGCCTTCATAGTGTGTCAATATGACAGTGTGAGAATAGGGGAACATTTACTTTCATGGTGATTGACTTCCTACATCATACAAATCCAGTGAATGAAGTTCTACTTATTTTATACATAAACAAGCAAACAATTTAAAAATTATTAAGAAAATTTTATTCTATTTATTCAACATCACTCAGAGCTACCTCATATGTCTTTTCAGACCCAAAATAAAATGTGAATTGTGTTGCTTAAAATGCTAATCTAGTCTACAACTATGAACTGGACTAGTAGTTTTTGCTGTATTAAATCTGAAGTACTGAGCACCTCTTATAACATGCCGGGGACAAGCAGTTTCACTGGCACACACAGAAATTTTATGGGAACAGAAGTGTTCTTGTCTGACACTGAGTATCCAGACATCTACACTTCAGTACTACAGCAGAAATTAAAACCAGGACATCACTTTGAGGTCCTTCAACGACTTACACCACTGTCCTGGCACACAGGCTGTCCTAGCCCGGTGTAAGCAAAGAGTAGGCTGTATTCTCACTCCATGGCTAGGACTTCTGGAAAAACATCTGCTCTTTGCCTGGAGCTCAACTGAGCTGGTCTATCATTCCTTCAAAGATGCATGGCTCTCCACCCTGTGAAGGCTGCACAATGAGGGCTGCTGCTGGAATATTATCACTGGCTGAGAGGTTTATCTTGCATCCTCCTGGCGGTAAGAGAGCTGTCAGCCTCGGGCACATTCAGTCAGGCTTGAGTGATAGAACAAGTGGAAAAGTCCCACTAAATGTGAGTCATGGACTGAATGTGAAGTTAGCAAGGACATCATAAGCACTGAAAAGAAGCTAAAATTCATGCTGTATGATGGTAGGCTGTCACCTCATCGCAGAGCTGTCAGCTGCCACATAAACTATCATGCTGCTGGATGAACAGAAGGCCCATTGTTTAAGGGAAATACATCATCACATGCACCTGTATGCAAAATGATGGTGCTGGCTGAAAATGTGCCATGCTTAGGGCTATACACAACTATTCCATGGCAGAGGGAGAAATCCCTGGAAAAGAGAGGTGGTTAAAGAGGTGGTTAGCTATGCCTGTGCTTCCAAGGCAGAGCCGAGGCCACCATCCCCAGCGAGCAAAGGGGAAAGTGCTATAGGGCTTCTTCTGTCTCATGACATGCAAGGAGAGCAGACAAAATTCCAGGAGGCTATGGCCAGTTTTTCTGGGGCCAGGTGGCTACTCTTGGGGTGCAGCTTTGCCCCAGAAAGCTCAGCCCACATGGCAGCAGCTGTCTCAAAGAAGAGGATAATCAATCCTGGGCTACCCTGACACTCTCCACAGACCTCTAGTGTAGTTACACCCCTTGTTATATGTTTACCTAGTGCTAGGTGCTCCCAGGCAACATCCAAGGTTAGAGTTCCATCTATGTTTTGCATCCCACATGTGCCATCAGACACTGTGCTTCCTCAAGGTACGGGATGTCATCCTCGGTCCTTGAGACAGATACAGCTTCCTGTGCAATGCAGCACCTGGACTAGCAGATATGTCCCCTTTCCTTCAGGGATGCCAAAAAAAAGGGTCACAATCCAATACTAAATAAGGAAAGGCTATTTTTCAATCTTAATTCCAGTCCACAGCTTCTCGAAGATGCTGGGCTGAAGAAACCAGTGCCTTAAGTTCACTAAGTGTAAAAACACTAAGTGTGCCTCAGCTTTTGCCTCTATCTCTCTAACAATCTTAGACACCACTTTGCCTCTGAAGTCTGGCAACCCTTGGACAGAGTGTTTCTGAGATTACAAAGCCATAGGACTGTCTGAGTAAAACCTCATGTACATTGCAGCATGATTTTCAGGAAAAAAAAAATCTCATTTTGATTAAAGAAATTATGAGTGGATTGCTACTGCTCTAGGAGATCACTGCAAATGTGAATTACCCTCACTGATAAAAAATGCATTTAGGCTCATTTTTGCTTCTAGTTGTCAGCTTCTACATAGTTAGCTGTTTTGAAACACTGAGAAAAATGCTCTCCTTAGCCATGCACCAGAAAGTGTAAATGAGACCCTTTCAGTCTTGTAATTTTTACTGTGTCTTTTCTCTTATTTCTAGCCTGTTTATTTTGGTATACCCTCTTACACAGGGTATACTGAAGCTACTACAGCCTCAATTTTTATTTTCCATGATCATCTTTGCAGAAGCATGCATGGACACTGTCATTCTCCTGGGAGATCATTATCCATTCCTTAACATTTTGATTTAGCTTAGAGGATACAGTATTATGCCTTCTTGATTCTGCTTCTTCATTTGAATTTCCTTATACTCAGAAGAGCTATCTGTATACAGAGAATCTTTCCATTCTCATTCCATTACAAATAATATTTGGCATTTACATGAACTGACTGATCTTTTTCTTAATTTTTTCTTTGCAATTTCCTTACAAACACTCACTGGAAGAAAAATATTTACCTTGCATGTCAGTGTTTGTAACATATCAAATGAAGCGATAATTATTTGGGGCTCCCATATCCAGAGCCCTGTCACATAATAGAATATATCAGGGTGAATTTTCTATTTTTACTGCTAGAAAAACATAATGATTTTTAACTAGTCTTGAGCTTTCATTTACAGATTTAGGATTTTTTTTTCCCCTGAAATAGTAAACCAAAATAAATAAAAGCCAGAGCTCTTGAGAAAGCCTGCTCACCAAAGAGCCCCATCTTCCCTGCAGAAACTGTGCTCTTCCACCCCTAGCCTGGCAGGTCACTGAGGGCTGCTCTCACTTCAGAATCATATTTCATTAGTTCTGGCAGAAAAAATAACCTGAAATGATAAAAAGAATGGTGCTATGCTGTACTGAAATAAATGGGGGGTGGGGGGGGGGGAAGGCAGAGGAATTGTGTTAGGAACATTGCAGAATTTGTATTAAAAAAGTGGAGAAAAATTAATTTAACTTACACCTCAAATCATAATTTTTGTTATGAAAAGCTCACACTACAAAGAATAAAAAGCGTACTAAATTCTAGAAAAATCATATAGCATTAAGACAGAGGGGAATTTCAATTTTAAGTGCTATGTGGTACAGTCAATTGCATCACATGACATTCAGGTTCTGTTCTTAATACTGCTTAATACTCCAACTTCACCTTTATGCATAAACTTCCATTTTAATTTAAATAAATGTAGACACTGCAGATCAGAGAGCAACCCTGGTTAAAAAAAAAATCACATAGGGGAAGCAGTATGCAGGGAAGCATACTGCAGGAATGCAGTATGTTTTTTCTTGTGAGTTGAATTTTGGTCTATTGCTGCCCCCAACAAGTGTGACTTTGTGAAAGCTCCCCTGAGTCATGCTACCACTGACTGGACATCTCAGGTTGAAAGCTCCTTGTCTCACTACCTACCATCTTTCTGTTTGTCCACCACAGTTATGAGGAAAGTTCTTTCTATGCTTGGTCTAACAGATGAATATGAAAGTTGCAATAGGATTTTGGGGAAATGTTTTAACAGGATTTTGGGGAAATGTTTTAATATTAGATTATTTTTTTTCTTATCAATTTCTTCCTTTTTTTCCTTGCCTTTATTTCTATATTCTATAATCATTTCATACCCTATCATATAGTCAGAACTTTCTGGGGAATACTGGTGTCTGCTCACAAAATTTTTTTTCAGGTCAAACAGAAATTCCACTTGGTCTGTGCTTGCAATTATTATACATTTCATTTCCAGTATTGTCTGAGCAATCTCTGTGCCTACAGAAATTCCAATACTATCTTAATTATATGTTACATATATATTTTAAAGGGCACATATGGAAACAAAAATTCAAAATTTGCAGTTTATAATTTGAATAAAACATGCATGTTTCTTCCTTTTTTCCTAATGTCTTGCTATAACAAGATTTGACCTGGCAAAGTACTTAATATGTTTTAGAAGGTAAGGCTTCACATTTGAAATTGAGCTTATGATAGATTGCTTTGCTGGACTCTGAATCATATTAAAATAAGCCCAAAATATTAATGTAAGGCTTTATGTACCTTCCTCTCTGCTTAACATTATTATTATAGGAATATATTTTTCATATTAAGAGACTATGACTCAGGACCAAAGTTATTTCCTTTGCCTTGTTCATTCCAAGCTTCAACCTATAGTTCTAACTTTATGATAGAAAAAATCTGATCATATATTCTAGGCAAAAAAAAAAAGCCAAACTAGCTGCTCTCTCTTTTATCAAAATATATTCTACTAGAGGCAGAAATAATGTGTGCTTCAGAATATAACTGAGCAAGAGACAGAAGGTTTAGACCTGTAACAGGTTTAGATCTGTAACAGGTTTAGACCAGTAACAGCTGGAGAATAATTTTGTGTGTTTGTATGGACTTTTATTCCCATGAACAACAGTGTTTACAGGTATTTCTATTCTTTCTCTGCGAATGATGTTCTAGAACCGTGAGGAAATTGTTCTTTCTTGACAGTTTGCATGGTTATTTGATTGATTTGCTTCCCTGGAGCACTGGTGCCAGCATGATGCTGCAGTGGTGGCCCCTGGCAGGGCTCAGCATGAATTCTGCTTGACCAGAGCTCACACCCATTAGGAGACTTTAGTGACTGGGACTCCGTTGGGCACTTTTGATGTTTTCCTGCAGGTCTCTCCATGACAGGAGTTGGAGACAGGTCAGTCTGTGAACAGTGAACTGAATGTTTTTGCTGTGGCTGTGATGCACTGCCCATGCAGAGCAGACATATTCAGTACATCAAGATCTCCATCTAATTGGATCCGGTTTTCCAGAACATCAGTTTCTCTATTGATCTCGGTAGTCCTCATTGTCATAACATTTTAACGTCACCTTCAAAAGCTTATTAGCAATCAAATTTCCTGTACAAATAGTCCTAGCAGAGCCCATTCATTCTGCCACTGCTGGGGAAGACAGCATAGTCCTCCTCTGATTACATTTTCCTGATGGAAAGGCAGAGACCCTTGCTTTGAGGAAGATGTGATTTGACTCACTGTGGGTTTCTGTGGTGGACCTGTACAGACTATCAGTTGAGGAATGCCATTACCAGATTCTTTTTTTTTTTTTAATAAGACACAAAATCTTCTCAACTTTTTTTCTCACAGATTTTACTAAAAGACAAAGAGTCACTTCAAGCAAATTGAAAAATGGATTCATTGGTTTGTTTTGGAATCTTTCACGCAAGATATATCTGATTAGCCTTGATAGCACCACGTAGCCTTCTGTTCCTTCCAGAAGCTTGATCCTGCATGGGGCACAGCAGGTGGGAATGATGCAGACAGGGTAAGAAAGCTCGCTCTGCTATGCACAGGTGACATCAGTTAGAGTCAACTGTGCTCTGTGCCACATCTAATGGGAGAGACAAAGTTTTTGCAGTGACACTCCCCTTAGTTTCACCCAAGCCAGGTGTTCACTTGTAGAGCAGGAACACACTGAAATACAGTATATTCAAGTATATATCTTACCAATCATTTGTTGTCATTTCAGAGGGCTCAATACTTTGCAGAACCAAGTCCTAGAGCATTAAGACTTCATAGAAGAAAAAAGTTACAATTCCAGGAATTCATTTTACATTGCAATATTCTCCGAGCTGAGCCCAGCCAGAGTGCACAAACGAGATCTTTAGCTACTGTCTCTCGGTTTCATTCTTGTTTCTGATGCCCAGAATGCCTGCTATCACCATCAAGGAGACAGAAAGAAATTACCCAAATTTCCCTGTAATTCACAAACTTTAAACAATGACGGACATAAAAAAACTGACTGCTGAGAACTTTAAATTTCCCATTGATGTTAATCAGAGGAAGCATTGGGAAAATACCACAGATGGATGTTCAAGTCCATTGAATGATGCAGTATGGAAAATTTCTGCTCCACTTCCAACTTCGCATTGTAGTGGCTACCAAAAATCCTGCTTTTTTAAACAGGATTTGCTCTATGGTCATAGAAAAGTGTTGACACAAAAATATCCACAATAAGACATCTGAAATAATTTGTCACTTGGGAAAATTCCTAATTAAGAATTTATGCCCTTAAAGAAGGTTGCACTTAGAAATCTAAGTTAAAAGCATATTTTTAAAACTTTTTTTGCTTTGTTTCTTTTGTGTGTGTGTGTGAAATCTTTTTGCTTGTGACAATGATTCTGGGATGATATGTTAGCTGTAAGATACCTCGCATCAAAGATGTCTGATAATCAGGGAACCATAGCAGCGTTAATTTTATTATAAACTCAGTACATTGTACAGCTTACAAACAAGCAGCAGACCTCTAGGGACACAATAATTGCAGGGATTTTAATTAATTTATTCATATAAAAATGAATAGAAGAATCCTTTATGAATACATCTTTTTTCTTCTGTCATGTCCTGTTCTGCCAGTACTTCTCTTCTGCAAAACATATTTGTTTTAGCAGCACCATTAAGCAACATTCTGAAATTAATTCCAGCACTAAAAATAACATAACATACTTGTCCAAAGGTAGGCTGTAGCCTTCCAGTAGGCTTAATTAATATTTGATTTCATTAAGAGTAATGGACACACCAATCAGTTGATATTTAAAATACCTTATGTTGTTTAGATTTTTAATCTCAGAAACATTTGACTGAAATATCTAATAATTTTTTGTGTCTGCTCGTGCAAACGCTTCAAGAAACATGTAAATCACATTCTTAAAGTCTCTCTATTTCATAGAATTAAACAGGACTTCTCTCAAGGAACAAGCAATAGGACCAGAGGAAATGACCTCAAGTTGTGTCATCCCTGGTTTAGATTGGATATTAGAAGAAATGTCTTCAGTAAAAGCGTTGTCAAGCCCTGGAACAGCCTGCCCAAGGAAGTGGTTTAGTCACCATCCTTGGAGGTATTTAAAAGACATGTAGATGTGGCATTTAGGGACATGATTTAGTAGTGGGCTTGGCAGTTAACGATTAGATTTGATGATCCTAAACTATTCTATGTTTCTGTGATAAACCCCACATTAAGAAAATGGTGATATACCTTGCTATAGCAGTGCTTACTCTCTCAAGATGTGTTGGAAAAGGGCAAAAACTACCAGAGAAAAACCAAAAGGATTTGAGCAGAGGATGTTTGAAATCATCCAGATGTGTGTGTGATCAGGGCAGCCTCACTGACTTGCACAGGGGGCTCTGGTGATTTGTGCCCAGGTGCTGAGCTGCAGCTTCAGCAGCCTTGCCAGCAGGAGATCCACAGACCTTGTGCAGAGCCAGGAATGGTGCAGAAATGTAAAACTCATCTTTTATATTCTGACTCAGCCCCAAAATCTACCTTTTCACCTTCCCGTGGCCTGCAGCAATTGTTTCCACACCAACTTTAGAGGGAACGGCTTAAATATGAAAGTGGACGCTGGGTGAGGCCTTTGGGATATCTGACCTTAGAGAGATCTGATCTTAGAGCTGTCATGGTTACAGAGGAGCAAAAGTGAAACAGTCATTCCAGCCAATAAACAGAATTAGACAGAGTAAAACATGCTGTAGGTACACATTGACTCTGAAAATAGGTTTCTGTGTACGATGTCAAAACTCAATTTTTGGAGGAAGGGATTATGCAGTGCTCTATGCACAGCAGAGGAATGTGTAACACTTAAAACAGAAACATAAGGCTGATCTCTGAAACTTAATAAACTGCAGGTGCACACAGAAGTTTAATGTTGAGTAAAGTAATCCACGGGTCCTCTCAGTTTAGGAAGATCAACTCTCTCTCTCCTGGGGGAGGAAGTGAGGTTGCACTTGCCTTGTCTTGTTTTGCTTTGGGTTCTTAGTACCCTCTTCTGATATGTTTTACCTAGAAAATCTAGGAAGAAGAAAAACTGCCTCACATTTAGCCTACTCACAAAAAAAAAAAAAAAAAGCCTGTGACTATGATCTGAAAAACATTTTGCTGATGTCATATCTCCTTCATGGACCCAGACAGGGACTCTGCCTTGTGGCAAATGTGTTCATATTGAAACCTTGTTCTGTAGGAACTGGGAAGAAAACTTTCACTCGAATCATGTATTTTTACAGAGATGGTCTTGATGATTACTCCTGACCACAGCTCTATGTAACATTCTGTGATCTCCTGATCTCTTGTTAATTCAATTTTACTCCAGTCATTCTTATTCACACACAGTGTATTTGTGAATAGCCTTATTAATGCCACAATTTCACCTGACGGATTGTCACTTTGTGGAAAGCAGTTTTCTGTCAAAAGGAAATAAATGTCATTTTTGATGCCCTATGATATTTAAAACTTTAAAGGAGCAGATAACATGGATTGCAGTAATTAAATCACAGTTATGAACAAATGAGAAATTAAAACCAATCATTTCCCCACCAGCTGTGCTATAATTATAAGTTTATCTACAAAACCAAGTTTGCTTGTCATTGGGCAAAGGCAGACTGTGCAAATTTTGCTTAGCACAGCAGAGAGGAGAATCAGAAGCAGGAATCAGTAAATGAAAGCAAGAAAACCTCATAGGTCGAGATGAAGACAACTTAAAGTTAAGGGAAGAGCAAAAAACCAGCGAGTGATACAATGGCAATTACTCACCACCTCCCACCAGCAGAGAGCCTACCTGGTCTCAGAGTAATGACTACTTTGGAAAGAACAAATCCCCAGTTTTTCTGGGAACATCCAAAAAATGCAGGGCAGGCAAGGACTGGCACCTATGATGTCATAGGGTATGCAGTATCCCTTATAAGGAATGGAATATCCTTTTGGCCATCTGACATCCACTGTCCTGGCTGTGTGCCTGCATCAGATGCCTGCCCAACCTCAGCCCACTCACTGTGGGGGCTGACTGAGAAACAGAAAACCTTGACACTCCACAAGCACTGGTTAGCAATAACCAGGACACTGGTGTGATACCAACACTCCTTTTGGTCACAGATCTGATACACAGCACCATAGGGGCTGCTATGTAGAAGGTTAACTCCATCTCAGCCAAACCCAGCACAAACTACACTACAGTTACCACACTGGTTTCTCACACTAACTTGCTCTGTGCAGATACTATCTGTCTCAGCACTGTAGGAAGTCCTTCAATGACTATTTCCACTCCATGTTGAAACACCTGAAACAGATGCCTGGGGCAACCTGAGAAGCACTGTATAAAATCCTACTCCTTCCTAGGTGGGTTGGGGATGCTAGGTGGGCTTTGTCAGTTTCCATGGGAACAAGTAGATTTTGCTTATAGATGGTAGAAAAGTTGGATGGGAGAAAGATTTTGATTAATAAAGAAGGGTTTATATCTGTGGTGTAGCAGAGCTGCAGCTTTGATGACTGAGGATAAGTGTTAGGAGAATTTTAAGGGTGTGCCTTTGTATACAGATGAGCATTAAAAACCCCTGAGCATTTAGGCAGAATACTCAGCCCTATCCATGGGGGTGTCTAAAGATCAGTTCCTCATTTCCCAACCAAAATATTTCTCTCTAGAATTAAAGAAACTAGTCCACCTTGAATCAAACCTTGTATACCTAGAACTGTCCAGCCCCTGCTTCAAGTATTCTTAGACAAAGGCTGCCAGGAGGGGAACAGGAGTTCATTTTAGCTAAAGATGAGACAATACCATGTTTGGATGACTTTTGTTGTGCCCCTCCTGCTCTGGCTGACAGACTTGTCTCCCTGTACTTTGAACACCTAAATCCATGACAGAAGGCAGCCAGCCTGGAGAGGGCTGAAACAAACATCTTTTGTGTAATGATAGAACTGAAAATGCAAAAGAATCAGATCAGCTTGACAGATGCAATTGCTCACAAAAATAGGTATTTTTCTCCTATTTATTTTTATCTCTCTAATATATTCCTAGCACAGACTATTGCTATTCAATAGTAAGAAGGCCAGACTGACTTATTGAATGAAGCTACTTCTCAATTTGAATTCTCTAGACTATGGGAAACCACTTTTTGCCCGTGCAAGATCATGCATGGCTGATTTTCCCCACCTCTGTGCAGCAGAAGGCAAACCCAATGACAGGCAAACCCCCGAGTCAGCATACTCCCATCATTATGTGATGTCTGTGCCCCTGAAATTCTTGATGTACTGGATAATCAGTAAGACAGCTGACAATTGATAACTGGTTTGCCAGTGGAGAGCTCACAGGTTGTTGTTTCATCATCACCCTCCATCCACATTATAGTGCTTTCATATAGGAGAGATAAAAGCAGTTGGTGCTTCAGTCTCTGGATAATAGTTCCTGCAAGTCTGGGCTGCCCTGCAGACCCACGGTCACCCTGCCCTACAGTACCAACACCAGTGTCATGCGGGGCTCAGTTGGACAGGCTGCTTGACCAAAATCTTAAATGTCCTGTGCAGCTCTAATATTTGACATGAATATATGTCCACGTAAGGAGGATATTAATTGAACCTGATCCTGAAGCAGAGTGGCTCTGTCAGTGAGCAGAAAGCAGGGACCAGTATTGTTCTCCCTCCCTCCCAGGATAACCAGTAACATCTCTGTTGCAGAGCCAGGAGAATGCAAAAGGTTTGTGTTTTCGGCTGATGCCTCCAAATTAGGTACAATTCTACTGAAGCAAGGCCAGAAGATCACATCCAGATTAAATGAGATGATGAAGATCAGCTCTGCTGACCATAAATTCAGTTAATCTTTTCTGGAGCACAGATTCTTTGTCACAGAGATATCCTCTCTGCTCTATTTAAAATTGGAGAAAAGTTGCAAATTAACAAAAGAAGTTAAAACAAAGCCGCTCCACAAATTAAACCTTTATATTTCCAGAAAGAATCATGCAGAGAAAACCAGATTTTTCTGTCTTTCCCCATCATTTCTTCAAAAACAGAAGTTTTGTTACTATTTCTTCCATTCCTAATAAAGCAGCACAGGCTGATATATATCCTCTGTGAAGGGATACGGTCATAGATATTGAATAGATAAAGCATAAAATGCTTTACCAAAAATCACTTTGCTACACACACTATTTTTTTTTCCAACTAACAGCCACATGGTTTATATTAGGTGGCCCAAAGGTCAATGCTGGCACCCTTTTTAGTGACTACACTTGAAGTGATAGTACGGAGACTGGATGGTCTTAACCCATGTCAGTCTGAATGAAGAGATTTGCTCTAGTTTCTTCCGTGAGACACTGAGAAAGTGTCCCTGTCAAAGACAGTGTGATGGATCTGGGTTCTTCCCACTTACACATTTGCTAGTAACGGTATTCACATGACCAATCCTATCAAACTCAGCAGCCCTATTCCCAAGAGCAGTTACCCATCACACCAGCACCACTGTTAGATCATAACTGACTACTCTGTTTTTAAAACATCTACTACTTTCTGAATGTAAAATAATTCAACTTATTTAGTACATTACAAATCTTCACTATACAGAGAAGCTGTTGCATCTTTCAGAAAATACATTTTATATAATTTTGTAAATGTTATAAAACTAATGATGAAAATAATTTAACATAAAGTATTAATAGATTCTATGTAATTCCAATCTTATAGCAATATTTATTTTACTGTATGGATTAAAACTGCAATAAAATAGTTGCTTTGCACATAGTACTTGACATCACTTCCACAGGGAATTTTACTTCATGCATTAGCAACTGTATATCTAAGACACTGAAAGCAAACAATTTCTGTAATCTTTGGTGGAGTTTTATACATTTTTGAGCTGCAAGGAGTGGCTTTCTTGTTTCAGCTCAAGTACTCCTGACTTTCACCACCTGCTCCAACTTCTGCTTTAATGAGCCAGTCCAAAGCAATGTAAATGATGGTGAAAGCAACAGGACCTCTCTGGACTCACAGTTGCCAGATCCTTTCACATCCTTTTTTGTTCAAATAGGCATGACTGTCTCTTGATGGAGTTCATCTACAAATAAGTACAGAATAGAGTATGAAACAGGCTAACAAACTGCATCAAGTGCAGGAGATCACTATTGCAATGACTGAGAAAAGGTGGCATTATATGCCTTAGGCAGAGATGTTAGATATTGCCCACTGTGCTTCCCACATGAAGAGTTTGGCACCCCTTCAGCCATGTCATGGCTCTGCAGTATTACGGCACTGGAGGTTTGACATGAAGAGAGCAAACAGCTTTGTGCGAGGCCTGTCCCGTGGAAGAGCAGGATGCAGTTTCTGGGTATGTTCACTTCTTCTTATAAGAACAAAACAAAATCTGTCTAAAGGTAAAGGATGTTAATTTTTGAGTTTCCTCCCCTGCTCCTCTGTCTCTGTCTAGGACCATCGCAGCCTGAATCTATAACTTTGTGAAGGTTAATGGAGGTTATGTAATGTAATGTATCCACAGTGTCTCTTATAATTGTAAAAAAGTAGGAAGAATTGCAAGTCTAAAACCTTGTTGCTATATCCTCTGCTGCTAAAGGATGATAGGAAAGAGCCATTTGAATTTTTCAAAAGTATTATTCTTTTCTTTAGCTGTCCACAAATTGCATCACTTTTGCTCCCTGACATGTCTCGCATATAGTGGAGTTGCTTTCAACTGCCTTATAGAAGTTTTTCTAAATCTCATTATTGCAGAACAAAGACAATCAGAAAAGGCAGCTGATGGTCAGCTTCTAACTCCTAACCCATCTCTCACTTTAGGAAGATGCTTTACCCTTGTAGACAGTTACTGCTCTTACTTTCACTTAGCATAAAAGGCAATTCTTGAAAGCATTCATTTTAATTCCTCAAAATTAAAATGTGGGACCTGCCATGTTTCTAACAGTGAAGATAAAACTAAACTATAAAAATTACTCTGTGATCTTTGGATCATTTTGTCTTGAATCATTTTATCTTCGTTTCTGTTTCTCCTAAAAGCTTTGCAATGCTTGGAAAAAGGAAACAAAAAGAGCTAATTGTATGCCAAGAAAGCTTCATAATCACTTATTCCAGACAATAAAATAATTGATCCAACTTGGCAAGAGTTTCACACTCTAAATTTTCACCCAAAGTGGGTGATTAAGTGCTGCACTTTCCCCTAGACACATTGACTTCCAGTTATAGCCAGAGAAATGGGCCACCTAGGCTAGTTAGTACCTATAGGAAATAGCCCTCACTTCTCAAAAGTGCTGTGTATTATTGCACTGATGACAGCACTGCCTGGAGAAATAGGAGTCAAGGACATTGGAGAAGTGATCCTTGCTGTGCCACTAACTGAGAGCTGTTCAGCCCCCAGTAGGATTTGCAGAACATGTAAGAGGTTTAGAGGCTTCACTTGCACTGGGAAGTCTGCACAGGTGACTGTGTTGGTTGCTTTCTCCTGGAGTAGGGGAAAGGAGGTCAAAGAGGCTGCAAAGATGCTCAGTCTCTGCCTCCCCCATGGCAGGAAGCCCTGTCCTTGCTAGGACCTGCTGCACTTGGAACTGGGAGTATGAGCAAGCCCTTGGCCAAGAGGCACAGTTGGAGAAAGCTGAAGGTTTCCAGAAACAGTCTCTTGTAAAATAGGACCAGGAGCAGGCTTATCCTGTGCAACCCCACCCAAGCCTGCAGGACTGGGACTAGGGCTCTATCTGGACACAGAGCCTAAATGCTTTATCTGAAGTTGAACAGGGCCAGTCAAGGGTTCTGGAGCTGACACACTGACTTGCTGCAGACCAAACAGAGCTCTAGCAATGCTTCAGGAGGACTTTCCAATGGCTTCTGCTCCAAAACACCACACCTCTGCTATGACTGACTGCAAAAACAAACTAAAAAAGGCACATCTCACATGTAAGAGCTTGATTTAGCACCGAATAGCTCTGCAGAGCATTAAGCTAATTTAAGTCTGGTTTTATAATATTTTCAAAATACCTTTGTGCATAGTTTCAAGGGAGTTACAAAAGCCAGTGCTATGATACACAAACACTCAAACAAGGTTTGTCAGGCTGGTGGTAATAGTTTCCTAATCTCCCATTAACAAAATTAAAGTTAGGACCATATTTCTGGTAAAGGAGCAAGCAATTAGTAGCTACTATGGTTGTTAGCATTGATCAGCTCTGCCTGTGCTGTTTCCCTTTAGGTGCACCAGTGCTGGTGCTGCAAAATGACTTTATTAGCTCTGGTAAATTTTTTCTTCTCAGTAATAAAGCTAGAGATATGGAAAGAGAAAAGATGAGGAAAACAGGAAGCAACACAGCACTATGGTATGTTGCAATTAGAGAGAGAAGACACTCGGGTCTCTGTTGAGAGCACTAGAATTAGAGCTGCTTCCACCAGCAAACAACTGGGACTCCAGCATTTAATCCTGCTAGTAAAGCAGTTTTGGGGTCTACCTTGTTTCTTCTCCTGTCTCCTAATAATAACAGGCCAGAAGCTGGTAAAGATTTCATACAGATGTCCTTGATAATCTAACAACAGATTGATGCCTGATAAGCCCAATGTAGAGGCTTGCATTTTTGGTGATGTAGCACGGCTGATATGACACGGTAATACCACTTCTGTGGGTCCAGATTGTTGGCCTTTGAAAATCTTCCTTCCTTCCTTCTCCTTCCCTAGCAGTCAAAATTTGAACTGCACTCTCAGTTCAGAGGTAGAGCAATGTCACAGCCACTCCACAGTCAGATAATCCTCTGCCTTCATTTCTAACTACTGCTGGGAAAGGGGCGACATAAATCTTCGTCTCCAATCAAGCTGAAAAATAAGTATCAGAGCTTGGAAACGGGGTGGAGGTTCCCCACAGAAAGGTGAAATATTGTCTTCCCATTATGACTGCAGCAATTCAATCTGGGCTTGAAGGTAATGAAAGATCTTCATTCGTTTAATCAGATACTGATTGATTGCAATAACATACTATGTCAACAATTTCTGCAAGAGAGCAAGAGCTCACTGAAATAAATCAGATTCCAGCAGAGTCAGTTAGAAGAAGTAAAAATCATGTCAATATACTACAGGTTTGATGCTGGTGTTGTGCCAGAATTGTCCATCATTAATTTTCAGTACTGCTAAACATTTTCTTTATCAAAACCAGTACTATTTCAAGAGGCAGCAACATCTCAGTTTTCTTCCCATATTGTAATTGTTCTTACTTATAGACTATCAGCCCTTCATGTGGTCCTGTTTTTCACACTTATTAGAGAGCACAAGAGCTGAAACACAAACTTTTTTTCTTTTAGGAGTAAAATTTTGCAGTGTGTTTTAGTTGTATTCAAATAATCTGTAATCGGTTCTTGGCGCTGCCATAGCTTCTTGAGTTAAATCCTTTTCTATCTATACTTCTGTTGTCTACCAATTAAGTGTGTGTAACTACAGTCACCCTTTTGTTTCACCACGTGCCGATCTACATTATCAACTTTCTGCATGAAGATGTACACGTGGACAGATCTAACACTCTGCAGTTCAACCCTTGTTGCTCTTAAGGAGTATTGCAACATACAGCGTTATAAATAGCAATATCCTGAGGGTTTGGAATGCCAGTTTAATGGGAAATTAAATAATCTACCTTTGCACTTGTGTTGTGGAACAAATTATTTTTCAAAAATTTTACATTTTTCATATACTTTGTGAAATGATTGAAAATAAATTTAGTAAAAGAGTTATAAATGCCTAATCATAGAATCATAGAACAGTTTGGTTGGAAGGGACCTTTAAAGGTCATCTAGTCTAAGCCTCCTGCCATGAGCAATAACCACTCGTTTTTGAGTTTACTGAAGAGCAATGCAGCTATTTCTCAAAATAGAGTTCAATAATGCTTTTAAAGAGGTAAGCTTTTATAAATAAGCATGTGACTCTTTCAGTTCTATGAAATTAAAATTATTTTCTAAAATTTCTCAACTGAAAAATTAACTGTGAAACTTTAGTTTTATTTTGTTACATTTGGATGTGTTCATCTTGAATTTAAGCCAAGGCAGCTGAACGTTGGAACAGGCAAAACTCCTTTCCCTGAGATTAGAATCTCCTAGATGAGAATCTCAGAGGATGAACTAAACAGCCAATTTCGCCTTTACTTCATTCAAAAACCTTAACAAACACAAATTCCAGCATTTGAGAATATCTCAGCTGTGTATGAACTGTGTATGAAATGTAAGGAATGTAAGATACAGGGCTGTGGATTTGTATCCAATTATATATGGGATAAAGTCATCCTTAGGAAGCACAGAAACAGTCCTGAATGTCAGCAACTGCACTTGCCATGACTACTTCCATCTGAAAACGACCCTAAGTTTTACTGTGGTGTTACCTCTGGGGATGGGTTTGATTGAGGTGCTGTTGGAGCTGCCTCATCCTGGAAAGAGACCATACTAGAAATGAGCACAATTTCCCCCACAATTTTCAGGGATCAAAGATGTCAGAAATAATCATCCCAAATTGAAGAGACATAACAAATATTATCATCTTCAAAAATCCATTACTATTGTCTTGACTGACTAATTTTCACATATTGTAGAATTAGGCATCATGGTCCAACTTTGCTACGTGGATCAGATAATCGTAAAAAGACTGTATGAAATTTCTCTATGCAAAATTATGTGAATAAGAAAATGTCATTGAGAGCAATTAATTGGAAGCTATCACTGTTACAGACTTGATATCTGCAGTAATGATATCTGCTTTCCTAATGCAGGATGAGATGAATTAATTCTTCCCAGTATTATTCTGACCATATCTTTCAAATGCAAATGAAATCCAGATCTGACATACTCAGAATATTAAATAAACTGCAGAGAGCATCGATGTGCTGTTTAAATGCTCAACATGACAAACATGCTTTGATCAATGTATCTTGCAGCATTCATTTAGCTGGTTTTGATAGTTTTCCCCAAGATCTGAGCTTACCCCTTTTGTTTCCAGGGAAGTGCTCAACAAGGAGGACCTCCTTGTATTCCTTGTATTCTGACAACATGCTACCTGTAGCTATTCATAAGCTCAATCTAAATGTAGATTTTCTGAAATGGGCATGCAAAAATGATACCAAAGTGCTTATACAAACACCTTAATTCATGGGATTGTCCTCTTGAAGATAGTTGGCTATTCTGTCCAAATCTATTCCCTTCAGTGCTTCAGCCATTTGTATAAAACCAGGTATTTTTTGGCAAAAAGCCATCAACACAAATTACTGTGTCTGTGGCCTTCCATGTCTAAATATCACCTGTGTATCTTTGGCTTTGTGCAGTGTTTGGATGGCTGTGGGGTGGGACTGGTGCTCTGTCAAAAGCAGCAAGTCCTGGGTCTGTGCAAGACAGAGGTGTGTCCTTATGAAGCAGACTCTGTGTTAGCTGCAAAGGAGGTCTGATGCAGTAGCAACACTACAGGATGGTTGGAATTTTGGCTGCTTTTTTTGGTGGATTTTGTTTGTTAATTTATTATAATGGTTTTGAGAAATAATACATCTCTGCACTATCCTAGGAAATTTTGAATTTTTCACATTTTTTTCCCACACATCTCCCCATGAACAAAAAAGTGTCTGGTTTGTTAGCATAAATACAAGAAAGAATCAGGTTTGTCCCAAACAATCTAATTCCTGGTGGTTACACAAAGCAGGAGAAACACGAGGCCATGGTAAAGAATGATCTTCAATTGAAAAAAAAAAAAGAAGTAAATAGAAAAAACCGTTTTGCAATAACAAAATATAAATTTACAGCTTTTGAGTGTGAGTGGATTACATACATTATTAATCTGCATCCATATGAGAGACCAGAGAAAGGAATTTCTGCCAGTAGATGAGGCTCCCAAATATCAATATTTGTTTGGCTGCCAGAGAAAAGCAAATAATAGCAGCAAAGGGCATGAATTTCTTGAATTACAGCACTTTTCATTAGCTAATCCCCAGGAGGGTTCTTCTGGATGTGGAGAAATGCTAACTGTGTTCACATGAGAGCAGGGAATCGGAGAACAGAGAATGTCGTCTCCTGGATAGACAAACATGTCATGCCTTTGTTACCTTTCAGATCCAGAGGGCTGTTTCTAAATCAGAGAGGAAATAATGTATGATGGTGCTAAAACTTCCCCCTTGAACCATAATTGATTCATCTCAGCGATGTATTATTTATAAAAACTGAACACCATTTTTGTCATGTACTGTCTGTGACTGACATGTTAATTTTTCTTTCAGTGGAGTTGTTTGTCTCTGTTTTCTGCTGAGGAGGAAAACAAAGACTCCTGTGAAAGTACATATAGATGTCACAAGCTTTGTGGCCTTTGCACTGTATGCTATGGGCAAGATATTGCAGAGTGAAATGGAACATGATGCTGAATATGTTGAACCCATCAATGGGTATGATGCTAAAATGTTAGGAGGATGTAATTGTTGATAAACCAGTTACTGGAAGTATTCCCTCATCCCTAACCAGTATCATTTGGCAGAAGTGAGGCTTGAGGAGAAATTTGAAAAAGGACAATGCAGAGTCTTTCTAAATACTACAGTGGGATCCTTGAGTCATAGGAAAGGGGTTATAAGATGCAATGATCTGGACAGAGAAGCAAACAGACAATTGCCACTGCTCAGGGGGAAGGAGGAGAAATACTGACAACAGAGAATATTGAGGTGGATTTTAAAGTCCTGCCTTTATAAAATCCAGAGAAGGGCAACAAAGATGGTGAAGGGTGTGGAGCACAAATCTTGTGATAAGTATCTGAGGGAGCTGCAGTTATTTAGACTGGAGAAAAGGAGACTCAGGGGTGACCTTATCACTGTACAACTACCTGAAAGGAGGTTATAGCCAGGTGGGGGTCAGTTCCACCAAATCAATTTATAAGCCAAGAGACTCAGACAGAGCATCCCTTTCTTTACATTTCCAACATTTCTCTGCTATGGGCTGTAACACAAATTTGAACATTAATGATTTAGTGCTTGTTTAAATACAACTTGCATCTTTTCTCTGGCATAGGTATTTTTATCCATGAATATTTAAATTAAATCATTGATTTGCAACACAGAATAAGAAAATGTGTTTATTTCCCCCTCACCTACTGGTTTAGTTTGCTGATGCATTTTCAGGAAATATTTGTAATATTCTTTGGGAGCAATTCTACTTTGTTTAATGTAATGTTCATCTGCTAAATCGATTCTTGTTTCCAAGAGTCAACTTGCACTTCAACATAGCAATTTTGTGCTAGTAGAATTTTCTGTTTATGGTATTAAATAATCATTATAATGTCTCAAAGGATAAGTATTATACTGCAGATTGAAAACTCAAAACATATGCTATTATGGAAAAGGAAATACATTTCTGAAAAACAAGATACAAACCTTACTATTTTTCCAAATGCAAAGTAATCCTTAACCAAAGCAGAAACTAATTGCAGTGAATGTTAGTAATTTAGAGCATGATAACAGCTATTCACAGTCAAATGTAAATGAAATATTGGGTACTTGAATCACTTTCCCTGTCGAGAAACACAGAGCAAGCTTATTAAAATACAAATTGCTCCTCATACTGGTGCAAAGCCGTGGCTGGTAACACTTGGACACCTATAATCGGATTCTTCTGGACACCTTTTCATTCTTGAGTAGGATGGGTATACAGGATGACGAGTAGTCTAAACAGGTGCAAATTCTGTGTTACGAAGTTTAAAGAAGATATAATTTTAAAATGTGAGTACACCATTCCACACTGCTGATAGGTTTTTGTTGTCCTGACTGTTTCTTATTCCAAGCACTTGGTTTCACTAAAAATGAGAGAGGGGTATTTGTTGATGTTTATTTTTTAAGCATACTCTCAGTTATCAGAAATATCTATTACTCAACATGGGAAAAAAATGATAAGACAGTCCCTGCTGTATTCAAAGGACCAAGCACTTCAGCAGGAGCTGTGATTTTCTGGCATCAACAAACCACAGGAGCATTATTAGCACAGAGGCAGTGAACAAGGTTTCTGTCGCCTCCTTACTTGACATGTATGTGCTGAGAATAGTATCTCACACACACTTACTGACTTACAATCACACTTTCAAAGATTTCACACCCTTGTTTTAATAAAATATGTAGCAGTTCTTGCAGTTACTGTATGCATGGGAGTTCTCTTTTTCTTCTGAAGAATAATGACTGTGTTATGCATTTTGAGAACAGGCACTTCACAAGTTGGAACAAAATGAAAGACATACCTATAAATTAGAAATCCTCTACTCATTATAGTATTGTTCATTCTACTGGTTGGCTTTTGACTAACTGCATACCACTACACTGTTTTACAGCTGTTAGAATTTAACAAAACCCATTTCCCACATCTTGTGAATGAAGTACAGATTGATTTTTCTAGAGAATATGCAAAGAAGAAGACAAGACCAATTAGAATTTTTGCCCTCATTACTAATGAAGAAAGAAACCTCCAGAATGACTTTTGCTGTATGAATGCATGTGCGTGTGTGTGTTAATACACAAACTGGGGGCTTTGCCTGAAGGACTCTCATATAGGAGATGATAGCTTCTTAAAAGTGTAGTAATTCAGCTGCTTCCACTCACCCAGACATAATCTTCATGAAGCAAGTCATTGCTGGGCATCTACAGTGTATTTCTGAGCAATAGACAAACAAATAAACAAATAAATAGGGTAGGAAAAATATTTTCCAATGAGATGTAAAATAACCATGGTTTGCTCCTGCATAGGCAGACAGAACAGATCATGTTGGGAACAGTGTGTTAGAATGGTATACAAGAGGTGAATCCATCTTGTTTTGAAGGTACTTGAAATGATTCATTTGCTGGGAAGATTTTATTGACATATTATGTTGTGACATTTTGCTTCACTGTATGTCTCTTTTTTCAGCTTCCAGTGATTTCAGAACATTATAGTAAAAGCAACACTGAGTAAGACTACATTAAGTCTATTCATTCTAAACCACTATTTTTATTTGTTTTGTAAGTTTCTGGAGTGATCAGATAGTGGGATGAAGCGTGTCATGTTTCATTATTGATTTCTTTTTAAACTATCAGCTAAAAACTTTTCTGCTTTCTGGGATGAGTATGTGTGGGGGTTTTTTTAAATCCATGAATTCTGTTTATTTTTAATAACTTACACTGCAAAACCAAGCAAAATCTATCAATCACATAGAATTTAAAGCTTTAATTTGGCTTCTATGTGCATTGTAAGAAAGAGATGGAGGAAAAAGCAGCTATGCAAAAGATTGTGTGACTGAGAGATGCTCCAAGTCAATAGCCCAACAGTCAGCACCAATAAGTAGAGCTGAAATCCCAACAAGGAGGTGTAGCTTTACTGTGACAAGGGAGGAGAGGCTGCACATGACCCCCTACTTTCAGCAAAACATATTCAACACTGGACTTTCTCATTCACTTTCTCATCTTCCAGTGCCTTCCTTTTGCCATCATGTCTAGTTGTATCCAGGCTGACCATAAGCCTTGATCAACTCTTTCATCTGCACATTAATTTCTAATTATATTGTGCTTATTTCCAATTCTATAGCATAAGAAAAAGTCTAAATACATAAAATCATATCCACGTGTATGTCTGACAGGAAGGCATATTTTCTTGGTTTGTTTAGAACATGCTAAGAATTAGTCCTGGAATGGTCTGCCACTAAGATAAAGGCAGACTGTGATCATCCTTTCACAACGTGGTGGGAGCACCTGTCCAAAAGGACAGGCAGTACTGCACCAGATATCAACTTGTATTCTCCCTGAATCATCTGCCAAAACCCATGGAAGTCCTGAGGGTGAGCTCCCACTTCACCTCAAATAGTGAGATGGGAAATGATGACAGAAGAACTTTTCCTGCAGGACTAGACCTCCATTTGGGGAATTGTGTAAATCACTGTAGGAATTAGCCAAACTTGGGAAAGTCCTGGCTGAACAGCACACAGAATCTACCCTGAAGCCAAAACAGACTGTGAAATACCTAAAAGGCTCTCAGTTGCCATACGTAATACTTGATTAATTAAACTTGTCAGTTTTAGTGGAAATTAGGAGTAACTTTACCTGTACTTTGAAGTTTGCCTCATCCTCTTTGACCCTACTGCCTTTTTCCCCAGAAGTTTAAGCATGTTTCATTTGTATTCCTGGCCAGACCTTTGATATTCTGCATCTCTCTCCAGTGAGCATGGATCAGAGGATATTCCCTGGTCCAAGTCCCCACATTTGCATGTCTGTGTCATTGTAACGGTCCTATTTCTGTGCATTTTTTTGTGCCAGCTCTTGATCAAAAACTATTCAAACATCTTCATCTTGGCTGGCCCAATTCTGCACCTGCATGTGGGTGCCATCTAACATCAATACCAATTTCCATCCCTCATTAATGATACTGAATGTCATGGGAATGCTTCAGCAGCATCACATTTGGTATTTTCCTCAGAGATTCTTTTGTTATAAGAAAGCTATTTCCCTACTTTTCTCAGCAACAGCTGCAATCCATCCATTTACAATGATTGCTTCAAGTGTCTTCTATCCCATCTTACTTGGGACCACAGTCCTGTTTCCTGGCTAGGTGATCCCCAAAGTGTAATCAGACTGTCCCTAGATGTGGGTAGCCATGACAATAAGCTTTCACTTTGTATAGCAAGTGAGCCAACCTCTCTGTGAGCCAACCTTTTCCCCACTGGACATGTATTTGGCTGCAACTAACAAAAGGCAATTTTCATGGTTCACAGTGGTGTCTAGCTCCCCCTTCAGAACCTGAGCCTCTTTGCCATATAACTCCAGGAGCTAACCTTACATTTCCCCTGCTCACATCCTTTGCCATCCAACGTCAGTCCCAATGATTTCAACAGCAGTGAGTCATATTCCATACCAAATCATATTAAATTATCATATCGTGACTCAGAGATGAAAGGGAGTCATTTGCATTTTAGTGGGGTAGTGATTTTTCAGACAGCAACTGAGATGAAAAAGGTCTGTTACTAACTTTCCTTCAACTCTGGTAAAATTATTAGCATATATAAAAAATTCTGGCAATCAAATGGATTGGGTATTTTCATAGATATTATTACAAGTGTAGACATACTCCCTTGAGGTAATCCATGTTACTGTCCTACAATCTAGTCTTAGGACAATTGTGTTTACAGTGGCTTAGAACAAAAATCTGCCACACTACGTGACATCGTTTTACCATGCTGCATTTTTGACATGGCACCTGTTGTGACATACAGCATCCATATTACTGAGGTACTCAAAAATATCTCCTCAACAACCACAGCCATTTCAAATCCATCTTTCATATGCTAAATATGATTCATCTCCTGATCAATATATGCTTTTCCTGGATAGAACAGAGCTTTGGGGAATAAGGCGTTGGGCTGAGCTGTTTGCAGAGCTTCAAAAGATGGCACAGAAAAGACATAGGCCTGAAAATTTTCGTCTCAAGCTCCATTCCTGGCTTTTGTGCTTTGCAAAATGAACCTATAGCCATATTTCAAGGACTGTGTGTTACGTTTAATCACAAAGCTGACTCAGGGTCCTTTCTGCTTGGGGCAGCAGTCAAATCTCTTTCAAGATTAAAAACAACCTGTGAATTTCAAGACAAAAACAACACATTAAGGCATCTTAAATATCATTAATCATTCAGAAGGTAGGAAAAAACAGACATTGGAAATGTGATTGTGTATTTTCTCCTCTCCCTGTGCATGTTCTGTGTCATTAACTGTGTGATCACATACTTTTCTTAATACAACACAGTAATTTAATTGAACTCCCCAGATTACTCTGTGTGTGTGGATATGGTACCAATTACTACTTACTGCATGCTCCATCTCTCCTGGAAGTATGTACATTATTCCGGAAATCTGGTCATTTTCTGCAGACCTTCCTGGGCAGGTCTTGCCTGTGCAGTTTTCATTTTGTGTTTAATAGGAGTCCCTATGCTTGAAGAAACCTGATAACAGAAAGAGAAGTAGACAAGGCATGGGGCACAGAAGGAAATCATCTTCTCTTTGGCCATCTGTTCTGGACCATAGATGAAGTTGCCCCTAATGGAAACACTTCTCTGGGTGCACCCAGAGACTTTTGTTTGTTCATAGCCCTCTATAAGAATAGCTTTGTCCATCCCATAGTGTGCCAGGACTATCACAAGGGCAGGGTGACAGGGAACTCGCTGAAGACAACCATACTGACAGACTCAAAACATTTGTACTTCACGTGTACAGCTACAAGAAAGCAGGCAGGGAAATGATTCATTCATACAGCTCACAAAAGACTAGGGAATGACCAGTCTGAAAACCTGCTTCTGACACCACCTTACTTCCATGTGATCCTGGTCTACAGAGAAAGAGACACAGTTTAGTTTTAAGGTCCCAAACTGGAGAGCATTGTTCAGTCACACCTTGGTGACAGCACTGTGTAAAACCTGCTTCCTGCCTGTGCAGAGATGCCAGGAATTGGGGGATCCATGAGAGAGAACATCTGAAAGGGAACTTTTTCATGAATAGGAATTTAGCTGCTTTGATGGTTGTACTGTTTCATTGCTAAGGTGCTTGGTTGCATTTAAATGCTTGAAGTAATCAAGGCTAAAGAATGGAGAGAATGCTCTTATGATCTCTGAGTTGGGGAAAGAACCTGTCAATCTTGTTATCAGCAGTAACTTGGCCTGGTATGTTACTTCCTATCAGAAAATAAGTGGCCAATCTGTAAACCACTCTGTGGAATAAATCCAAGCTTTTAGAGGTGTAGTTTGGCAAGGAATAAAAGAGTTCTCTGGAACAACCCCAGGCAGGCAAAGAGAAATCCAATATAAATCCAGCAAAGACATTGCTTTACTATCAGTCCCTGCAGGTCTGACCATGATCTCTTGCAGGCTTCATCTCAAGTTCCTTTCCTGTCATGTCCTTTCCCATCTCCATTGCTTCTTCCTGAACTCACACCAGATCCTCACTGTGCAACTCTCTTGAGTTTGCTCCATTACCCCATTCTGGTTTAGACAGGTTTCCCATGCTGTGGTGCACTGAATTCTCTTCAGCGTCAATAATTAATGAAAACATTATTTCTACTTTAGACTCTCACTGTGCCACTACTGGATTTAAGTGGGAATAATGAAAGATCTGGAATAGACCTTGAATTGCTGGCAATGATGGAAACTGAGGAAACATTAGAAGTGATTGAGAAAGCAGCAAAATTATGTGAAAATACATGCACATGAGCCTTGTGTTTTGTTCTATTTTCATAATAATGGTTAACAGTAATAGCATATCAACATTCTCAATAGTAATTTAATCTTTGTAATTGTAAACAACTACTGGAATCTTCTGTGTGATGGAAAAATCAGGGCAAAAAAAATGGATAAACTGAGTTTTTTTAAAAAGGATGTCTGTTCCTTGGAGTGCTGTATTAAGTGTATTGTGCTCAATACAAACGGTGTTGACCATGCAAACAGCAGTGAAAGCCATAGCATATGCACTTGCTGATACGTGGCTGTAATTTTATTCTGTTGGCTATTCTCACTTGTATTCAGAAGCTTCTTGCACTTTATCCTTTTCTCCCAAGCGTCCTACTTTGCAGGCTTGCAGGATAAAATGTCTGTATTATTACTCACTTTTTTCCCATTTCCAAAATATTGTAGTTACATTGTAATTCATAAATGTTTTATTATAAACAATACTGTGCTCTACCTGCTAGTCTCAAGTAGGTTTCATGCATTGCCTTTTTGACAGCCTTTGATTGCATGCTTTGAAAGGCTGATTTTATTAGTTATGTTTCTTTGAAAACCCTCAAAGAAGGCAGCAATTGGCTAAATAGAGAAATTCTCCATAAGACTCAGAAAACGAGATAGCCACATTGCTTTTTCAGAATATATATCTCTGCTTTGGCAGACAGGATACAGAAGCTACTTCAGGCAAAAAGAATTCAGGGCAGCCAATGATTTCTTTGATTGAATCCTCTCTAACTCTTCCACCTGACATCCACTACATAGCAAGAGCAGCTTGTTTGGTACACAGTACATCGTCTGTGATTTTTGTCCATATACCAGTGAAAAGACTGTTGAAGAGGCAACACCTGGGCTTCTACTGTGCAGCAAACTGCTAAAGAATAATCATCACATTGTGTCTCACCTTCAAGGTGGAGAGATGGACAATGAAACAATGGACATCAGTAAATGACCTGTGTGCCAAAGGCTGTAAATCGTCAGCACATACAATCCTACAGGGTAAATCCTACAGGGTAAATCCTGCAGGCTCAGAGTAGACTACAGGATCAGTCAGGTTCTGGAAGATAAACCTGCCAGGGATTCATTGAATCCCAGATTTAATTCTTTCCTTTTTTCAAATGTTTCATCTAATAGTCAGCATCAGAAGCAATAGCAAAGAAAAATGGAAAAGTTAATGTTTCAAAAGATCTCCTTCCTGGTTTATATTTACTGGTATATTCTCTCTGTGAATCTTCCTTTAAAGACACCCTGGAATAATTTTCCCACCAATTTCCTTTTCTCTTTCTATAAGTTCTTTTACTGTGCTCATCACTGCAATATTTTGTGGTACTTCCAAGGAACTTGGCTAACTGTCCTTGCTTTCACCTCCCTTCTTCTGGGAGGAAAATGTGCACATTGGAGCCCTATGTCTGGAATGCTTTTTAGATATAATGTCAAAAAAGTGAATGCGTATGCCTGTATGTCTATAAATTCCTCTTAAATGCCAAGGTCAAAAAAATGCACATTGCACATAGAAGTGGGAGGTTGTGAGATTTAAGGGAAAGTGAGATTGTGCCAAGGAAGAGTATCAAATTTTATCTCAAATATTAAAATATAATTTTAAATGTTCAAGCTCCTAAATTATGTGAATGTTCTCAACACACATTCTCTGGGATCAATTAACAATGCTTAAGTAATAAGTTGTAATTTACTTTCTGCATTCCTTGACCATGAAGATTTGCAGCTGATTGTGAGGTAATAAATTATAAAATATATATTTTAAATGTACATCAATTCACAGACAAAGTTAATTTGTAGTTTAGAGAGCTAAAAATCTACATATGATACATTTTAGCTAAATTGTTTAGAGAAATAATATCTCAGAAATATGATCTATGTTTTGTGTGGAACATTACTGTAGGAGGGCAGGAAACACTAACAATTTAGAAATGTGTAAATGTTGGGATTAATTGAAAGGATGATATCCTGCCATCAGACCATCAGCACCGCTGCAGCCAGCTGCCAGCTGAGTTTGGCACAGAGGAAGAACAGAAGCTGTTCCCTTCTAATTTTATTTGTTGAAAGCCCATTCTCACTTCTGACTTTGAAGCCATGTTTTCTTGAATCACAGTTTGATTTGGAGTGATTTGGTAGTCTTTCTAATGATAAATGCTTAAGTACAGATCACTCAGGAAAAGGACTTTCTTCTGAATTGGTGGGCACAAAGTTTCATCTTCATCCCAGAGAAGCATAAGATGTTGAAGCATTTTAAACCTGCTTGATGTGGAACTTTTGTGACTTAAAAAGCAAGTTTACAAGCTGTGACACTGTAGAGATGTAAGTTGATCAAATATGCAAAGTAAAAGCTATAAAAAACCAACACAAGGTATAAAAGCTTATCATGGATTGAGTAGGAACTGATATTCTCATTCATAAGTCTCCTGAAGTTCTGTGTATTTGTGGAACTTTTGCCTAACACCTAAATGGATGATTTTTTAAAACTTTATTGCTATGCCAGTAAAATAGTGACACTAATATGAATTTTTTGAGTGACACTAATATTTGTTATTGCAAATGGTGAAAAATTGCCCAAAAGGGGATATACTTAGTTCTTAAAAATAACAAAAAAAAAACCCAAACAAACAAAAAAAACCAAACAAAAAAACCCCCAACAAAAACACAGAGAGAGAAAAAGAAGCTTCATTACCTCAGATCATTGCCTCATTTTTCAGTACAGAAAGAGCAGTTGATCCCTTACCTTAAGTTTAACGACTGCCATCAGTATTTAGCTCTTCAGTGACCTGCTGTGTTGCACTAAGATTACTGGCTTTTCTTTCTAAGCCAATATTTTTTAGATATCTGTGATTTAAATATATTTGTGCAAGACCTGGGTGGGGATGTGCAGGCAGTGGCCATTTTTGACCATGGAGCACTTTCCTGAGGTCGAAATCTCTGTGAGTGTCAGTAAGCCCTCGCCTCTTGAAGTTTAATATCCAGTTAAGACATGGGTAAACCCTTGCATGGTTCACATGGAAGTGATGTAGCCTGGCAGTGACAGATGAGAATTTGATTACTGCTGCCCCTTAAGCAAGATGGGAGGAGGAGATGGGAGCTGTGGCTGTATGGATAAGCCCAGATAGGCCCATCTCCACTAATACTTCTTGTTTAAAGGCTAGGGATCCAGTCTGAGCCAGGCATCTGGGTCCTGCTGTCATCAACAGAGGGAAACAGGTGCCAACTCCATAGTGACAGCAACAGGATTGATCTGATCTCCCTATGGAGGCATTGCTCTTCCTTCATTGGTTAGAAAGAAAGCCCAGACAGCTCTATCAGACTACACTGTTAAATTTCAGAAAAATGCAGTTGTATGAGATGGATCCAATCTTTCTTGGTAGCAATTAGTGCTTAGAAGGCAGTAGTGTTCATTTATCCAATATAGTTATATCCAGTAGTACAAAGCAGCTTCTAGATCTGTGTGGCAGAGGAGGACGGCTCCTTGCAGTGGCATCGCTCTCTGCCAAGATCCACAGAGTTGATTTCTTTCTTTAAAAAAAACAAAACCAAAAACAACAACACCAGAATCCAATTCTAGTCACAAACTTTGTAAAAGGTCTAAGTCTGAAGATGTGTGGGTATATGTGACCTCTGCTTGTTAGGGTCAGGGGGCAAAATACTGTTACTGGTAGAGAGTATCTAATTATAGTCCTTGTTCCATGCTAACTATGAACAGAAACCACTAAGATTCTTGCAAGGAATTGCAAAATTTCCGATTTAGTCTTACAGACTTGTGAAAGTGGATTTTTTAAATGAGATTTGAATAAGCACCTGGACAGACTACAGACCTATGAAATTCAGTGTGTCATTATGACATGACATCAGGGTTATTGATCTCCTCCCACTTTCATTTTCTAAGCTACAAACCCAACAATTTCAACATAATGAAATTTCTTAAATTCATTGGTTAAGAAGACAGTAAATCTCTTTTTCTCCCTGTAGAATATATTCTACCCTACGTTTGTCCTTTTTCGCTTTCAACCTACAATAAAACACATTTGCAATAAATTATTACACAACAGATTTATTAGTTTTATTTGAGTCAAGTTACCAGAGTGGCTAGTCATTGATATTTCATCATTTGGGACCTGGATTCATCTTTTCCCTTTTCTTTTTAACTGAATTATTGTCTTTAGAATATTGGTTTTTTTCTAAAGGAATTTTAGAACATGTGAAGGCTATTCCATAATAGGTTTTTTCCTTATATTTGCTTTCCTTCCCCCTTTTCACTGCATAAGGTAGTTCCAATAGTTTTTATTGGATTTGTAAATTTGTATAGAAATAATTTGTATTTATTCATTGGTACAATAGATACCAGAAGACCTCTGAGTGATGTCAACTTGTATTGCATCAGATGCATCTTGTTGAGATGTCCTAAAATAAAAGGGAAAATTATATCTATTCATTTCCCCTATAGGTTCAGTGAAGATGATCAAACTTTCAATATAAGTGCAATGTGTGTTAATACACATTTCATGTGCATTAATGCAGAATATTCTGCCAAGTCCTTTTTATTGATTTCTTAAGAAGAATTTTAAAATTTTTCATCTGGCAGGAATTTGTCATTTCCTAATTCAGAAGTCACATCACTTCAGATTAAAAATGCCCAAATTAAATGAGCTGAAATTAAAGAAATTAAAATTTAGTGATGACTGAATGGCAAGAAAGCAGAAAGGCCTATGGGAAATTACTTTGATCAGTCTGGTCTAGTGGAAGGTGACCTTGCCCATGGCAGAGCAGTTGGAACTAGATAATCCCTAAGATCCCTTCCAAAACAAAGTCATTCTATGATTTTATGACTTTTTCTTCCCAATGAATAATATAAAACTTTACAGAATATTCTAGAAGGCCTGGCTGATACGAGGTTAACACCAATTCCAGGCCTTGATTGCACCACTCAGCTGGGTTTAGAGGCCTCACTATGCTCACATAAAGCAAGCAGGTCTGGAAGATAGTAACTTAAAACTGAGGCTATAATGAAGCCATTTTAGCTTGAATTTACCAAATCACTGTGTAGCTCTTCCAGAATGAGCAGCAGAATCTGCATCACACCTGGTGGGACAAAGAGGTCTGCGTACCCCTACACCTGGGAAGTGTCCCAGCTGGCTGGCTCATGACATGACTGGATTCCAGTTGCTGCTTTTCCCTGAGTGAATGTCTACTTCTGGGAAATGCCCTGTGGTGACAACAGGAAGCAACATGACTTACCACTCCTCTTGCCACACGCCCTTTCTTTCATCACCGAGAGAAAAAAACACTTCATTCAGCTTTTCATTATTACTTTCCCAGAATCATACCTGCAGCCAACTGCACATTTTCCCCATGTTTATCCATTACAGTATTTACTCCTGTCCCTATTCTTGCTTGATCTCCGAGCAGGGACTTTATCTGGTGACGGGCACGTTATAAACATCACTGCTTACCCTGCAGTTTCTAATATAAATGGGTCCAGGAAAAGTGGATACCTTCTTGCTTGATCTTCTCTAAAATACATTAGAATCAGTTGAGCAAATCCCCACATCCCAGTTTGAAAACTGTGGGGACCAACTTGAGAAAGATAATAAGGACCTCAAAATGTTCAGCTGCAGCTTTTTTTTTTTTTGATTAAAGCTGTAGTTGCCTGGCTGACAGAGAGCAGACAGCAATAAGGCAGATGCTTCCCTGCCTCCCATATGTCCACTGTACAAAATTAAATCTCAGGTCCAGTCGGTTAGACGGGATTTCTCACACTGAGTGGTGAGAAATCCTGTCCTCTGGAGTTTTCAGCAGACCCACTTGCTCTCCCAGCAGCTCCCTCCTCCCTGTGCTGCGCCTGACACATAAGCAGAACTGCCACCGGGCTGCCCTGCTTTGTCCAAAGGCAGCCGCCTGCAATACTCATCTAGTGGCACCATTTGCTCCCAAAAATGAGGTGTGAGAAATAGTCCTGTGAAAGCAGGGGAGGAGCAAAGTGTGTCTCCTTAAATCCTCTGAAATACTCCACCTCATGTGCTCTGGCTTGGCTCAGGGAGCAGAGTTTTTCATCATTTCTTTGAAAAAAAATCATTGAATGGAACATCAAAAGAACAATTTGGGAGCCTTAGGACATGTTTGAAGGCTGTACAGATTCTTTATAGAGAACAGAGTGGTTGCTTATGTGAGGGCTTTATACCTACCCCTGAATGCTGCAAACATGGCACAAAAGCCTCCAAAGAGACATCAGCTAATAATAAAACTGCTCACTATAATCACACAGCAAGAGGAAGGGAATTATTTTCTTTCACAAATTGTTTCACAATATTAAAAATATTTCTTTTTCCCAAAGGCTTCTTCCTGCAGGGACTAGCTTCTGCATACACATTTGGAAGAAAGTGCCTGTATTTGCTGCTGGAGTAGACAGGGACAATGTAGCCAGGATCTTCAGAAAAGCAGAAGAGTAGAACCTGGGAATGTTCAAAGAGACTGAAGTCCTTCTGATGGCATTTTTATAAGACAACTCCCCAGATGAAGTGCTTTGAGCTGCTGTTACTATTATTTAAATGTGAGAATATTTTTTTCTCTTTCACTTCAAATACCCTTCACTGGATGTATAAATGCTGTAAATGTTGTCTCTATGAAACACTTTTTTTGACGGCCTTTTAATTATAATAATTAAAATCTGTTTACAAAGTCAGACAAGAAGAAGGTTGAGCTAGCTCAGCCTGTGACTTCGCCTGCCTAAAGGTTCCTGGTGACAGAGATGGCAATAGTTTTGACTGTGAAAGTCTTAGCTCTACAGCAACAACAGCCACAGCTTGATGGAGTGTTTTGTGTCAGCAGAAAATACTGACATATAATATTTTCATACCCGTGATAATATAAATGACCTTAAGCTTTGAATAAAATACAGTAGCTGGTATATCTGTTTAAATGATTAATCAATAAGCCAGGGACAAATCTCCCCTGTCATTTCTGTGTCTGCCTGCTGTGCCAAGTGCACAAAGAAAGCATGAAGACATCAGTATGAGATGCATTTTCAGTCAGGGAGCTTTTAGGGAAATTACAGGGTTCTGCAGAATTTCATTCCCCATTAGGACTGACTAGTGTTAAAGTGGAAAAGGAAAGATCTCTTATACCTTTTCCCCTCTGAGAATTTGCATGCTAAGTTTAGGCAGAATGTTTTATCTAATTGAGAATAATTACTCTATAAACCCAAGCCTGTTGTTTCCTTTTTTTGTGACAATCCAGTAACATTTTTCACTTTCTTGTCTATTCACTTCAAGCAGGTCAGTGTACATTGACCTTTATAAGCCAGACAAGACAAAAGGCTTAAGGGGAACATTTCCCAAATGCCTGGAGAGGCTCGCTGGCCATTGCAAGGTGCCTCGGCAGACACTGCACCAATCAGATTGGGAAAATCTGCACAGCTGACCCCTAAAAAAAATTTATAAAGAAAAGTCCTTTCTCTACTCTCACTGTTTTGTGCATTAGGACTTTAACTTTTAACTATTTCACATTTGAGATTAAATCTGGTTTTTAAAAATATAACCAAAGAAAACAGGGAGGGAGGGGAAGAATGACCTTGTGGTCAATTATTTGCAAGTCATGTGCTCTGATCTTACTCATATGACCACAAAAAATATTCTATCAGTAGTGCCTTATTCCCTTTTTTTTTTAAATATGTTTGCATCTTCATATGGCAGATATTCTTCCCCTCTCTCTAGTTCCTCCCCAAACATAGTTGTAAAAAATCTCCATAAAAGCACTTTGTCATTTACTGCTTCTAAATTTTTTATTACCTTCCAAACTCTTACTGCCAGTTGTAGTGAGACATTTCTGCATCAAGAACACACATGTACAGCCTAACTCCTTTTGAAGGCTTTCACCCAGCTGGTCCTGTGCTGAAGATTTATAGATTTGCTTTTTCAGTTTAACATTCAAAGCTGAGTTTGGAGCAACCCTCTGTCATGGCCAAAGAGTGCTTTGCTCCCCACTGCCACAGCCAACCTACCACAGGGGGAAACAAATCCAGACGAAAGCCATTATACATGAAAGCTCCATTTCCTTGAATATTAGCATACAGTTTAGATGCACAATGGATGTAATGGGAAAATTTGTAATGGTCACAAAGATGATATTACCTTGTGCCTCCTACAGTGGGCCAGTCTCATCATTGATAGTTCTCATCAGTTAAAAGAATCCCTTACTTTCAAGTCTGTCCCTGAAAGCAGGATGGAGTTGAGGTAGATGTTATCCAACATAATGTGTCATTGAGTGCCAGCTGACCTATGGCCCACAATATAGAAACTGTTTGACTATGGCATAGCATTAAAAATATGACTTGATGTTATTATTCAGGTTAAGAGTTATCACCCTGCTCTCAGCAGTGCAGCTCAGCAACACACTCAGTGCTTCAATATGTAATGTGAATACAGCATGTGTGGTCTGTTCTGAATGCAACTTCCACATCTACTGAGAAAAATCAGTCCTTGAAGATGAAAAGCCTCAGCTTAGTGCAGGATGTATAGGCATTCCCATACAGTTCAGCTTCATCATACTTCAATTAAAAATTAGTCTTTTCAGGACTTATTTTATTTTTCACACTCACCAGTCCTAACTTCAACACTTGCTCAAAGGCTATACTTTGGCCCCTCACCCTGGTAAGCCCCTTACAATGTGGGAAGGAAAGCTGGTGAGGGCTCATAGTCCTCACCTCATCCAACTCAGTAGCTGGCTGTGTGAGTTCAGGCATCTCCTGGGTGCAGAAACACTGTGTACAGAAACACAGTGCACAGCATCAGCCTCCTCTTGTAAATATACCTCCTTCCCCCCCGGCCCCCCACGATGGAGAAGTATTTAGCTCCCAACAAGAAGCCTCCTGAGGCCAAAGAGGCCTGCAGGAAATATTTTGCAAGGATCAAGGAGCATTTACCAAGCTCCTAAGCACCAGAGAGAACTCTCCTTCAAATTTCAGTGCAACTCTCTTTCAAAAAATAAAAATGCAAGCCTAGAATCTTTCCCAAAGGCGAAGTGGGCTAAAAAAGGCTTCTCCAACAGGGAAAGTTTGCACTTTGCATGGCAGCTTGACTAATCTTGGCTATCAGATGCGTCTATCAGCTTTTAGCTGAAAAACTAATGGTACTACAGACAGACAGGTAGGAAAAGGGCTTTTGTCAATGCCCATGGCTTTGAAGTCAGGTTTCAGACCAGCAGTTGCTTACAAACACTTTGCTTGATGCAGAAAGGTATCATCATTTTCACATTTCTGACTGAAAAAAAGTCCTGGGAGGTCTTTCTATCTTCCTTGTAAAATCCTCATAAAGCTCTGGAGTGTCCCCTAGCTCCAGTGGGCTGTCTCTCCTGCGTACTAAAAATCTCTTCCAAGCAAAACACCCCAATTAAATCAATGAAAGTGTTGCCTGAATGAGGATCTTCCCTCATGGATATTAAGCTGAGTGAGAAGATCTTTACATGATTGATTTCCCAAGCCTCTTAGCATTGGAGTATCCTGTTCCTGAATCCTCTGCTCAGCCAGAAGTTAATTATGTGCAATCTCATCAGCAGTGAATGGGAGGAAATAACTACCTCATGGTGCAACATGTGATAATGATGCTCACTTGGGGTATGTGCATTGTCCACTGCTGTTGCTCCAGATACATGTTTATGAAGTGTTCCTCAGCAGTGCTATTGTTCAAAAAATATCTTCCCTCCTTGCATGAGGGCTTTTGGTGTCATTCTTGAAACTGGGTCATCCTCAAGATCATTTTATGCACCCCAGGATCACGTGGTATTTTACATTTTGCTTTGGTTGTTTCTGGTTACCCTGACCTGCAGAGCTGGAGGGCCACTCACATATATCTCCTGGTAAAGAGAGGTGGCAATGGAAATGTTGTACTTTCCCTCCTTTGCAAAGTTTGCCTCGGAAGGGTGGTGGAGAATGAACTGGATAGCCACAAGAAATCAGCAACTGGTCCTGTTGTGTTGCTGCAAATGCATTTCTTTGCTCCTGTCTGTGTATTAAAGCCAGCCTCAGAACTTCAACATGGTAGTCCTGCTTCAAAAAGGTGCAGGCAGAAATACCGGCTGTCTCTGGCTGCTTCGTGTCACTGATCAGGCTCAGAAATGTCCTCCTCACCCAGTCCCTGACTTTTGAAAGTTTTACACAGTCATTCCAGGGCAACAATTGCCTTCCCTCATGACATAACAAGGTCTGAATGAATTATTCAGTGTGGCTCAAGACATGTTAATAATTAATCATGAAAGCCTAGGAAAAAACCAAACTAATACCATTGGTACTTTTCTCAACAATCAGGCTTGCCAAACAGAAGAGTTCCATGGAGGGAGTAGCAGAAATTGTCAGAGGAGCTGTGTATGGGGCTGGTAACCATCCTACTTCTGCCAAGCAATTGATGCTGCTACACCCCGCACAGCATTTTGGGAATGAAATCAAGGTCTCCCTCTTTCCAGTTGTTTCCCAAGGGCAGAGCTACCCACTCCCTCAAGATGAGTGGAAGCTCAGTACACTCACATGAAGGTAGATCAGCATCTCTCTACCAGACACACTCTGAACTGGGCTAGTATGCTTGCAGTCCTGACTTACTGGGCTGAAAATGGAGCCTGCAGCACAGGTTTTATATGAACACCAATTCCCAAAGAGCCTTCTGCAGTCTTGGTGGTTTTGATAGCTCTCCTGTGTCCTACAATTTCTTAGGCCCTCTCTTCTCCCCCTCGTATCTCCTCTATTCCTGTGTAAATCTGCAGAAGTAAAGGGGAGACACCCACCCTTGGACCCATTTCTCCACAGTAAGAGAAGCTATCTTGCTTGATGAGTTGGTTCCCATTGTCCAGAGCATATTTTACTTTACCAACAAGCTGATAAAGTACACAAGTGGCTGACACACTACAGCTGGGATGCCTGTGAGTGGTTTTCAATAAAGCCTAGTTTTACAATGCTAATGCTATTTCAGTTGCTAATACATTGGCATGATTTCCAAAGCATTGTCATGACAGGAAGCCAGATAGTTGATATTTATACTAGAGCTAAGCACTATATGCCATATTCTCATCATTGTGGTCTGTTTTCCAAGTAGGGCATTAAATGGAGTATTCCTGATTTCCTTTTTGTGCCTAGACTTGAGCCCTGTGCTTAGAGATGCGTTTGCTACTATTTTACAAATTTCAAACATTGTAGCTTGTGTAAGTGACTCCTTGTCCTGTCATATGCACCTCTGAGAAGAATCTGGCTCTCTCCTCTGTGTCTCCTCCAAGTAGACAGCTGAAGAGAGCTGTGAGCTCCTGGCATCTACAGCTCCTTACAATGACCGGGAATTTCCCTACCTCTCCTTACCTTTCATATGACAGAGCTCCCATCTATCCAGGTGCCCTCCACTGGACTTGCTCCAGTGTGGCAATGTCTTCCTCATGCTGGGGAGCCCTAAACTGGACCCAGTGCTCCAGGCATGACCTCACTGAGGGGAAGAGAGATGAAGGATCACTTTCCTGGATGCCGAGAGGTTTACTTTAGCAAAACAAGTGATTGTCTCACCAAACCCAGTCATGTCATCTCTTCTGAGCCAGCACTGCAAACTGCATTGCTTAGTCTTCCTGCCCTTAGTACATCCCCTTTTTATCACCCCCCTAAACCTCACAAACAAAGACAAGAAAGACTGTTCACCATTGAAACTGTTGACACTGCAACAAACTGCCATCTTAGTTGAGCAATGGGCTTTATAAGGACCCCGACCCAACAGGACCCCAAAGGCAATAGTCCCTGGAAGCACACTGTCCCCCCACACTCACTGCAGGCCTCTCTGGACCTGCAGCACTGACTGAAATCATGAGCTGATGGCTCAGCCCTGCTCTAGCCTAAGTGCTAAATGACTACACAGATTTCAGCTGCCCCTGGTGCAAAACCTATCACTCTTACTTATGTGCATATAATAAATGACCTGAGATTATTATACACATGCTCTAAACTGCCACATTGCAAACTATGACAAATCTGACTGTCCAACATAATAGATGACAGCATAACTCTCCTCATTACAGGCACTGTCACAGCTACTTCAGTGCAAAGTTGTGATTATGTTGCAGTGCAATGAAGCATGTTCCAGTTTGCTGACAGCATTATGGTCTCTGGTAATTATATTATTTTTCTTATCTCTGTGAGTCATAGAATAAATAGAATAAGCAGTAAGTGAGGTTTTGCAGTTAAGGTGGTGTTATATTGCCTTTTCTTTGACCAACCCTCTTGAGCTATGAGGGACATAGAAGTCCTTGGCAGAAATATCAATAAATCAATTTGATGAGCAGTTACTTAGTTGCTTTTATCTGCTTGTTTTATCCTTTGGTAATCAATGACATAGTTTAGCTTTGATCTGACTGTTAGTAAGATTCAAAACCCACTTTTCCCCAAGTAAAATCAGTACATCAAATTACAGATGATTTAAAAATGTGAAAGGATATAAAGTAAACCAAGCTCCTCGAGACTGAAGAGAGTCCTCTCTCACCCAGAGCATGTCTTTACCCTATAGTAAGTAATTCTAAAAAATTCTGAACATGACAGAAATCAATATATGAATTAAGTTAATTTTATTCTGTGATTTGAAGTTGTCTTAATCAAGCATTCTGAAGCCAAAGGAAAGTTGATGAAGCTGAAAGTCAGTGGCAAGTTTCTATATGAGCAGTACATTTGTGTTTCCAAGCTCTCTCTCTTTGCTGAGCTCAGCTTTGCTTCAGCAAGGTTTAGCTACTGTTCCAAGTCTGGAAAATTAAAAAGTCTGCCATTAAAGGTATATAGCCAGTTGTAAGAGAATTTATTTGACTAGAAATGAACATTTAAAGTTCATTTTGAGGTCTCTTATTATATGTGTTACAAAAAAATCCTAAAAGGACTTCAAGTGATGTTATTTCTACTAATGGTTCCATCAGTGACTAATGGCTCAGTTTAGATCCTGTTACAAACTCCTCATAATGCCCGTACAAAAACCTTGCTCAATGACACTGTGACCTTTGTTTATTACTTTTCTGATATATGTGCTGTTTGTATGAACAAACTTCTTTCACCAAAATTACCTGGAAGGACATTTCATAACATTTATAGTTTTTGTCTTCAGGAGAAAAGATATTGAATGTGTTCTGTCTAGCACACATTGACTCCAAAACGTTTCTTCCCTCTGCCAGCACTACACAAATCTTCATGGAGACAGATGCACCATTCCTTCACCTCATCAATTAAGTGCCAATAATGCTATAGGATGCTGATAGCTTCCTTTTCTTGTATTTCGAAAGCTGTATTTACTATGCAAGAGAAGTAGTAAGGGATAAGAGCCTGCTTTAACCACAACCTGCTTGCTTCACTTTATTGTCCCTGGGAATTTCAAAGGTTTTATTTAGCATTTTGAGACAGGTAAATAGTAAAGTACAGTGGCAATCAGAATTTTAATTTTATAGTAAATTTCACTAATTTGAAGTTTATTTTCATTCTGAAGCAGAACAGAACACCACATGAAAATTTCTATGAAACAAATATTTGAGGAAAAGGTTGGATAGCAGGTAAGTAAGGCAAAATGTTTCCCTTCAGTTTGCCTTCTTTTTCCATTCCTCCCAATATGATTCAACATATTTAGAAATGAAAGTCATTTCAAAAAGAAAGGAAAAGACTAAACGTTCCCAAGAAAAATAAATTGAGTTAAGCTACCCCACTAATAAAATTAAATTCTTCATTACATGAATATTCAGCTTTGCTAAAGCATATTCTCAAATGAGAGAATATTACTCCAGGGAAAATGATTCACTTTTCTATGATGCAGAACAATAGGATGCTCTGCCGCAGGGATGTTATGTGCTAAAGGAGAATGGAAGAGGCTAGGAGTCTTCTCAGCCTATTTGCTGTCTTTGGCTGATGACTCTTTTTTCCCCCAGATCTTGTGTACCTGATTGAAAAACAGTCAGGTGCAGTGTACTGGTAGCCTGGTAGAGCACTGCCAACAGCCCATGGGGAGAAATTACATACCATGGCCAGACAGAAGGGATAGATAAGGAAAAGATTCAAGAATTTCCTAGAATCATGAAATACAGGATTGGAAGGGACCTCAAGGATCATCTTGCCCAATCTTTCTTGGCAAAAGCATAGTCTAGACAAGATGGCCCAGCACCCTGTCCAGCTGGATCTTAAAACTGCCTAATACTGGGGGATCTACTACTTCCTTGTGGAGATTATTCCAGTGCCTGGTTATTCCACTGTGAAAAATTTTACTTTCATCTCCAATTGGAATCTCCCCAGGAGTACCTTGTACCCATTACCCATCATCTTTTCCATATGACTCCTTGTAAAAAGAGAGTCTTAACTTCTTTGTAGCCACCTTTTAAATACTGGAACATGGTGATAAGGTCTCCCCTAACTCTTCTGTTCTCAAGGCTGAACAAACCCAGCTTTCTCAGCTTTTCACCAGGCTTCTTCGTCCTTCAGTCGTCTTTGTGACACTTCTCTGGACCCTTTCCAGCCTGTCCACATCTTTTTGGCATAGCAAGGACCAAAACTGATCACGGTGTTTCAAGTGTGGTCTGACAAGTGCTCAGTGGCGTGGGATAATGATTTCTTTATTTCTGCTGGTGATGCCCTTGTTGATGCAATCCATAACTCCTTTCCCATTGGCTTTCTTTCCTGCAGCAGCACACTGTTCACTGAAAGAGAAAACAGGGAAAGAAGGACTTGGTGATTTTTAAAAATCCAGTTCATTTACTTCAGGCTGCAAAAAGTTTATTTATTTCCTGTAAAATTTGTTAATATGCTGGATAAAAGCCAGGGTACTGTTCCTCTAAAGTTAAAGGTTTTGGCTGTGAGTCTGGTTTATTCAAAACATGATCTGATCAGTTGCATAATGTCCTTACACAAACAGATAATCAAGGAGAAAAAGGTCAGATTTTCAAAGGTCCTTAGAATTTGATGTTCCCACTGACTTCTGGTAAGAGTGGGTAATGTTCACTGCCTCTCTAGCCATGCTTGAAAGCTGTGATTTTCCTCAATTTTTTTGGAGATTAAATTAATATCAATTCAATATGACTTTCTTATAAGCATCACACACTGATATGAAACAGAAGGACCTACAAGAAAATAAATGGAGATTGCCTAGGGATTGTAGCTATGGATGAGGATGAAGAGATCCATCATCATTTGTATTCACCTTTTGAAAATCTTTGGACACAAGCTCAATGTTACCACTGAAAGGGAGGTCTGAGTACCAAGAGCAGAGACACAGGCAGACACAAATGTGCACGAGATATGGGAAACTCAACATGAAGTGAGACAAAGGTGGTTTTGCAAGGCTGTATGTCTTTCTGTAACCAATACTTTTTGGCTGTCCTCTTTAAGGGGTTTGGACTTCAACACTGTTCCCAGAATAAGTCACCAGAGTCTGACTGGCCAGTTCTTCAGCCAATTTAAGCTCTTGTAGTCCTTCGAAGTCTGCAAGGAAAAACCAGTTTACAGCTGCCACGGGCCTGGCCCAAGGTTTCTAAATAAGAATAGACGTTTTAATTACATATGGAAACAGCCATCAATTCCAGATTGCATTGAGAGACAATGGTTATAATTTAATTGTAGTTTTCCACTTTTCATGACAGTCTGTGACATCAGCAGATTATTAAATTATAGATTTTTTTTTCAGCCCAGGATTCTGTGCTATTGCTCTCTAGAACACTAGATGAAATTAACTAAGAAAAAAGGTGCTAAATATTATGTCAAGATGAATAGGCCCACCTAAAAAAGTACTAAAATGTTACTGAATATCTATCAAAAAAATCTAATGCGATCACAGAGGCATCAAGTCAATGAAAGAGCTATGATTTGTCCAAAGTAGGAAGACTGTTTGAATGGTCCTCCATTTATTTTCAGTCTACCCCTAGAGCTTTCTTTCTCATTAAAGACCTGAGGGGGTACACAAAGTCCAGCCAATTTTTAATATGTTTGTCAGTTCAGCCTGCTGTAAGTCTATGGTTTTGCTAAGGCACTTGGCCTCAGTGAACACTTGTGTTTCTGGCTGCTCAGTAACAGACACATTCAAAGCCTTAAATAGAAAGATGTTGGCATCTCACATCAGGAAGTAACGGCCACAATTTTTTGTTTGCTTTTTAATACCCCCTCATGACTGCCCCAACAATGATATGATAGTCATCCTACTTAAACAGTAGCACTGTGTGGTACTGGAGCACCTCTCACAGACAAACCGTTTTCTTTTCTCCAGACAGAAGTTAATGCCAGTCTTCCACCACCCTGGCAAGTGCACACCTGCCATTTATAAAGCATAGCCAAAAACTTTAAAAGCTGCCAGCTGAGTAAAAGCATCGCTGCACATTAAAGCTAAAGGTTACATTAAGGAAAACATCCCTTCATGCAGAATTTACAAAGAAAACAAGGCCTTTTTTTAGAACCCTATTGTTCTTTCCCACATAGGGGAACAGTTGCCTTGCAAGTTTGTTCCCATTTACAGGCCTCAGAGAACAGAACATTTCTGCTTTCAAGCCTCCTAGCAGATATTTAACAAATACAATAACTGACAAACTACAGACTGTGCTCCACCCTTGAGCACATGCTGGGTGTGAGCAGGTGGACATTGCCTAACACTGCAGAAAGCTTCTAGCAAAGATCAGAATTATCAGCCTAATACCATCTTGTCAGGAAATTTGGATTATTACCAATAAAAGCAATAGAGAAGTTGATCTGGCAGGTCTGAAATAGCAGTAAACTATTGTTGCATTGACCTCACTTCAGGTTGTTAAGGAGGACAGAGACATCATGGTTTTCACCTAATTCCGTCTTCCATTCTGTCTAGCCCCCTGGGCATTCAGGAATTCCCAACAGGCACTTGAGAATAAAAAGCATCACAGGAAAGGACTTGGTATACACCTGCAGACAACAGACAATCACCCATCCCCAGTAAGTGGCTGATGCTGCTGATTACTTCAGCAGGAACTCCAGGAATGGAAGAGCAAAAGCTAACAACAATATAGAATACATAGAATCATGGGATATCCTGAGTTGGAAAGGACCAACAATGATCATTGAGTTCAACTTCTGGACCTGCACAGGAGAGAATTACACCGTGTCCCTGAGAAAATGTCCAAATGCTTCTTGAACTCTGTCAGGCTTGGTGCTGTGACCTTCCCTGGGGAGCCTGTTCCAGTGCCCAACCACCCTCTGGGGGAAGAATCTTTTTCTAATATCCAACCTAAACCTCCCCTGACACAACTTCAGGCCACTCCCTCAGGTCCTGTCACTAGTAAACACAGAGAAGAATCACTGCCTGCCCCTCCTCTTCCCCTCATGAGGAAGTTGTAACTGCAGTGGTGTCTCCCCTCAGTTTCCTCTTCTCCCAGATGAGCACACCAAGTGACCTCAGCTGCTCCTTATATGGCTTCTCCCCAAGACCCTTCATCATCTTCATTGCCCTCCTTTGGACACTCTCTAACAGCTTAATACCTTTCTTACACTGCAGTGCCCAAAACTGCTCACAACAGTCAAGGTGAGGCCGCACCAGTGCAGAACAGAGTGGGACAATCACCTCCCTTGAACAGCTGGTATTGCTGTGCTATTAAATGCAGGGAATTTATTTTTGTTCCATCCTGCCTGTAAGCAGGGTTTCCAAAACAGGTGTTGTTCCCAGAGATGTGTTATACTACATAAATAAGAGTTTAGGGCTTCAAAAAGTTAAATGGGGTCCTGGACTAAAGCTTTTCATTGTGACAAATACCTTGTGGATGTTAGTCTTCTCTTAAAGAAAAACTATTGTCAGGGCAGAGCCCTAGTGGAGCTGACACAGGAAATCTAGTCTGACCAGACACTTTTGAAAGAGCTTAATTACTGTATTTGTTATGCTGTAAAAAGGGAAGCAGACAGGAAAATAAAAGCTGATTCTTTTTCATGTCTTAAATATTTTTGTCCCAATCTTGTTTAGAAAAGGAGTTTCTTCAGACCTATCAATTCCTGCCTAATTCAAGAGACTCTTCCTTTATCATAAATATTCTAAAATAGCACAAAGCGTGCAAAAATTGGGAATCTCTTTTTTGCAAAACTAAAACACTGATGGCTTCCAAAAGGTCTTTCCTGCTTCCTTTCTCCCTTTTCCCTTACACACCTGTCTCATGGACATCTTTTGGCATGTTAGAACATTATATGTGTTTCTACTATTTGATTTGGGCTCTGAGCTTGATTTTTGTATAAGGCTGTTGACAGATGCTGCCAGATTTGTGGATATTCTGCTGTATTCTGCTTCAATCTGAAGCTATGAAAAGTGCTGGTTTAGGGGATGAATGCAGCACCATGCTGGGTTCAAGAGTACCACTTACATCATGAAAGAATCCTATCAACCCGAAGACATGCAAGTTTAAAGGCATTTTTTTACCCAAAATTCTCCAAATAACAACTGACTTTTTTGAGAACAGACGCTTTAATTGCCGGATTGTCTCTTACCATTTGTTACAGGAGAAAATCTTTTTGTTCTTTCAATACCTAACTAGAGGCCACTCAGTGTTGTGCTTTGATTCACATAACACCGGAGGACATTTTCGTCCCGCACTTTCCATTTCTACCCTCTGTGTTGCTAAAGGAATACTTCCCTTGATCCACAGGATAATCACCTCATGGTCCTGCCTGGGGGAGCCTCTTGCTCAAATATCACTGGCTTCTCTGGGAATGGTCCATTCCTGGTGACATCCCAGTAAGGGTCTGTGCCTTCAGACTTGTTAAAGGCGAATCATCTTTTGGAGGAGGGTTTTCAAGAAGTCCTTCAGAGTAAGTCTAGAAATTAGATTTGTGAATGGATTCTGGTACTGAAGCAGTCTGTAACTGTGTAGCCTTGTGTTCCACATCTACACATGTTTTCTGCAATAGACAGACACACTATTGTAAAATCCTGGTATCATTTTCAGCATTTTCTCTCTTAGTACAAGGTACACTTTTCCATCTAAAATGTTTTCTACATCATATCCATTGGTTTTAAAATCATATATTGAATTATATTAAACTATTCCTTACAAAGTACTTACAAAATACTTACAAAGGAAAATATTCCTTATAAAGTACAGTAATAATTTAATAAAGTCATTGCTTGACAGAGTAATATCTGGTATTATGAATAAAGCAGAGATTCCTACTGCTTCTCAGAATCTAATACACTCTCTACATTTGAGAAGACTTCCATGACATGTATTAAATATGTCAGTGGCCATTACATTTGTAAGTGCATTTAAGGGGAAAATAAAAGGCATATTATAACATATTTAAATAGCATACTTAATATAAACTAAAAATAAATACCTCTCTACAGAGACATACTTCTCTAAATAAGACCTGTGCAATGAAGGTCTTCTGTAGATTAAAAAACTCCTCTACTAAAGTCATTGCCTCTGAGAATATCTCCCAAGTAAAAAGTTGTGACAATTAAAGTGATTCTAGAAAATTATTCTAGACAAAAGACTGGATCCAACATGGAACATAAACTTTCCTAGATTCAGTTATATAGGACCTGGCCTCCATCTTCCTAGAGAAGTCACAGCCATGGCTGAATTACCTTGTACTCTCCTTGCCCTGTAGAGCAGGCATAGGTTTGTGACAATGAGAAACCAGGACCTGGAGCTGGGAGTCCTCTCAGCTACCTCACGAGAAATGTCTGTGAGGATGTCTGTAAGAATTACCTCTTTCCAAAAGAAAGGCATCTCAGGTGAAGCACTACAGAGGCATCTCATGTCCCTGAGCTGCTGGGACCCCACATTTGCCTGTTCTCACAAAAGAAGAAGTACAAGGTGCTGTGTCCCACTCCACAGTGACACTCTTCTGGTGCTCCTTCACTTCAGTGGTTGTTTAGCCTTTGAGAATCAGATTCATTTCCTTGGGGACATCTGGATTCGCACATCTCTAATGGAGATGAGGAGGTACACTGTGCTGGGCTCAGTGAGATGCACACTGATGGTATGCACCATGAGGTTATCAGCGAAGTTTCTTTGAGGATCTGGACCCATATATCAGCTAGTGAAAAATGAACACAGGGCACTTCACTAGTCTAGAGAAAACGATGCACAGTGACCCATTAGACAGCTGATGCAAGGCATTGTAATTGCAGAGATCACAACTAAATTGTAACTTCTTACTGCTCCAGCTTTTAAAACTCTTTCCGTCTGCTTCTTCATTGCACAAAGCCTGGAAGGGCACCACTAAAGATGGGTGAGCTACATACATATTACCACATCAGTGTCTGTCACAGTGAAAATGTCCATATTATTAAAGGTTTCACAATTATTTAACTGTTGGAGAACATATTCTACATTTTGCAACAAGGCAGAGTTATGTCGTTCAAACTGCTTAAACACTTTTGCTATAAGCTTTTTACATTAAAATGAACAAAGTAACTTTGATGGTTCTCTACCATTTAGTAAACAACAGCACTTCATTGCACAATCCTGAAGACATGATATTTAGGGCATCATCATTCCTCTCGGAAAAGAGATATAATGCAAAAAAAAATCTCTCCAGAAACCCTTAAAATGATTCTCTGAAGGAAGCACTTACTCAAGCCCATTTGTCTTGAGGAATTACTTTTTAATTCTCTATCCCAAGCACAGCTATAATCCATATATTCTCAATTCAATTTGTTGTTTAATGGAACTAGTTGATCAAATTTATGCATTTAGAGTAAATTCTAATATCTTATTCTCTCTTCAGACAGCTGAAGTAAATATTCCACTCAAATTGACAATTCTGCAAAGGTGAATTGACATAAATTAGAGCCTTTACCTGTTTTTCTTTGTTTCTAAAGACTAGTTTAACTGATTTTATCACATGGGTATATTCTAGCACTGAAGTATTGAAAGATATTTCACTAATCTAAGATCTGGGTCATTTAAATTATAAAACCAAAGCCTCTGAAAATTTCAGTTGACAAACCTGCATTCATTTTCCAAAAACTCATTTCATCTGTGTTTCAGTATGAGTTCACATAAATTAAAATGCAAATTCTTTCCTAGCAATCTAGGGGTTTCTGCTTTCTTTGTCAAGCAGATCAGTAGCAGCTTTTCTTTCAAGGTGCTATCTCACTTGGCACCATAATGTTTTGATGGCAAAAGTGCAAAAAATTGCCCTTCAGAAGATGAAAACCAAAACAAATTTGCTTCAATATAGTAAAATCACCTCCACAGTAAGCAAAGTTCTCAGCTACTGCAGCAAGGCAAGAGTCTACTCTGACCTCCCACATTGTGAAACTAGTTTTCATAGTATAAGAAAATACACTTTTAAAAAACTCTCTGAGATAAACTTGTTGCAAACCTCCAAGCACCACTTATTCTTCCACAGCAGACAATCAAACAACAAAAGCTTCATTAAGCCTATGTTTACTGGATATATCTTTTCCTAGAACAGTTTTTATGGTACAGAGTATAGCAATTACAGAAATACTGAGGGCTCTGTGCATCCTTAAAAGGGGATGTGAAGACATGCAAGTGGAATGGAAAGCACATAGTGAAGATATGTTTCTTCTTGTAAACAACAGCATGCAAGCCAATCATCTTCAGTGCCCCAAGGATCAAAGTTATCTGTAACAAGATTAGTCCAAACTCCTGTGCAGAACACTGACAGAAAGGGACTAGAGTCTTTTAGGATGCTTCATGCTCACCTACCATTAACTAGGCCATTCACTAAGATGGCACTATTATAGAGTGACAGTGGTAGCCTCCATGGCATGGGTGTAGAACTCCTCATGCCCACAGTTGGTGCTTCCCAAGATAGAATTGGACTGCACTCCTGGGTGCTTCTCTCAGAGCTCCCCTGAGCAGTACCACGAACAAGATCTGCCAGAGCTTTCTGTGTGCCCAGAGGGTTGTGAGGAAACAGGCAAAACTTCTCACGTCAAGTCTCAGACAGAAGACTTTATTGAATACTAGCTGTTTATATTGTCAGAAAGACAAGCTTCTCCTATTGGCCCAGAAAATTGGTCACCAGCCATCTGATGACCACACAGACCCTTGGTCAGTAACTCTGGGGAACCAGACACTGAGACCATGCTGCCCTGGGGAAGAACATCTCCATAGCGACCCATCAAGATGTCACAAAGTTATTGGGAGCTCTTCTTGCAAGCAGTGAAAAAAGAAACAGGAAAAATATTATGGATAAGGGTGTCTGTCCTGAATCAGCTGGGAGCAGTTGCGATGCTGTATGGATACTCATGCTACCCTGTTCTGATCAGGATGGATTCATACCAAAAATGAAGCAAACTTCTGACAGGTGCCTTGACTACGGTACTTTAATAAAACAAAGTTTATTAGTAATATCTTAGTGGACATTCACTCCCTTTCCTTACATGGATTTAACCAGAGCAATTACAGTTTTATCTCCAACCACATCCCCATCTCCTCTCTCTGTAGAGACTGGTTCTGGCAGGATTTCTGTCCCAGCTGGCGCTTTGACACTCCTCCTTCCCCTTCTGTCATGACAATCTTTTCCCCTTCAGCAAGAAACAAGTTACAAGGCAGATAACATTTTCTCATCTAATGATGAAATGTGTTAAAAGTAGCTCTTGATTGCCCAGCTAGCAAGGGAGCCAAGGAGCCCAGAAGAAAGATCAGTTTAGGGAAGAGGTTTTAGTTGTAACTGTTGCTGTATTTGCTGCACATGCTGAGTCCACATGCAGTCTATTTTCTTGTTTTGGTTCCTAAAACTTTCTTAGGGCCAGCTTCCTTTCCCACCAGTTGTTTTCTGAAGTGCAACCACTGTTCCCATCACTGCAGGTCTGCAATCTCTCTCTACTGGAAGGAGTAAGCCAAATTAGATCTGAAGAAAATTTCTTCCCACAGGGACACTAGTTCATATATTGGTGAGTTATTTTAGGGATCATCTAGGGATTTTTGTCTCAATCCATGCCTCTCATCTTGAGAGGGAGGCTCATTCAGAATTAGTTCTTTTTATGCTTGCAGTACAAACAAGTATGAGTTTGGAAATATTTGCCATATTTTGCTTTAAATAGCATATTGCGGGATCATCTGATCTTAGTCCCTAGAAGATCCGTACCAGTCTTAGTGTCAGGGACTGGGATAGTAGAATGAAAACAAGGAAAACTGCAAGTCTATGCTGGAAACACAGAGCTCTACTCTCAGAGCTACAAAAATTTAATCATGAAGATGATGGGTTCCTCTATTCAAACAGTACTTCACCTCCTCACCATCTCATTCTGCTTTTACAGTGGGAACAAACCTCCTTTTCATTCCATAAAGCTACAGAAATAAAGGAAATTCTCTGTGTAAGCCTATGGGCCTGTCTGTCAGCAGCAGGAGATCCCAGGATAGGGTAGGTCTAATACTGGTAGAACAGAAAGCATCTTAAAAAAGGGTAAGTGATGGCTGTAGTAAAGAGACTTCCCTGACAGATACACGCAGGCAGCTACTGACACAGGCAGCTACCAATGCTGACTAAATCTAGGAGGGATGGTTGTCCCAGTACATCCCCTGCTAGGACACTGTCAATGCTGGGCCTTATTTTCCCAGGTCAGTACATGGGGCCAGACACACAGGGACAGGGTACAGACATGTAGACTTACTTTAAGTGCCTGTAAGGGCAGTTCTGAGGCTCTGAGTGTGAGCCAGAGGGGTACAGCTGGAGGACAAACATTGGCATGAGTTTATAAGACAGTAATTTTTGCTTATTGAGGTGCAATACAGACAGGGATGGGGTTTGTACCCCACTTTGGGATGCGACATTGGAGATTGAGACCAAGAATTTTGATATTTTGGGCAAAGACTTTTTTTTTACTTGATGTCTGTACTATTCCTTCAAGATCCTTGAGTTTTTATTTTGCCTTTGTGCTAAGTTATAGTAAGAGTAAAGAACAGTAATAACAATACATGGTGTAGTCTAATGATATACTTTGTTCTATTTTATTTATTTTCCCAGTTGATCAGCTGTTTACTCAGATGAATCACATGCAGTTTTCCATAAACCATAATAATTTTATCTGCTCTGGAGCAATATAGTGTTGCAACAGTTCCTTCTAATGTATCACAACAGGAAGCTGACTAAAATCATAGTTCACTATTAAATATAGAGGACAGACCTAAAGAACTGCATAAAGTTGCAGTGCAGGATAATTCACGGGATTCTGCAGATTGGGGAATTACACTACTTTTCACTTAGTATGGTAACTAACACTGCATTTGAGACATCCTTAATCTCTAAGAAGGGGTATATAGACCATCCATCTACTGAAAGAATTTTATTGTACTTGCTGGCATCATAGATTTGGATGAGAAATCAGCACTTTGGCTGGAAATCTTACTAAGAAACTCACCTTTTTTGTTGTTCTTTTTGTTAATACACATCATCAGCAACCAAGTTTTTTTTAAATGGACTGAATTTTCTAAATTATTCCTTCTGTAACAACTGCATTTTTGTAATTGATCATTCCTGGATTCAGCATATCCTAGCAGAGATTATTTTTATTACAGAAAAACAAATTTGTAATTTTGACCTCTGAAAATCACCATACCCGTAGACTAGTTAGAATCCTAACACATTCCTTAAATCTGGAGATCAACTTAGAGAATGGGATTCAGCAGAGTGGGTCTGGCACATTCTTTATAGTTAAACCAGTTCCCAGGCACTGTGTGAATGATTTGCATGCTCATCAGGACACAGCTTGATTAAATTTCTCTTTTCAAATAAATAATCTGAAGAATTGTTGTATTCCTCCTTGTGAATTTTGTTGTGAACTGGGCCTGATTTCAGGTGGTTCACCAAGTTCTAACTTGCGGGCTGATTAGTAGTCACTGATTAATATTTAATGTATTTTAAGTAAAGCATCTCAGTGATACATTACAGTTGTGTGGTTTTGCTCTGCAAATGGATGTCTTTCTTAAAGGCAAACCTAGAGTGGGACCTGATTCTAATTACTGCTCTGGAGGACAAATTAGACAAATTCTAATATTTGTGAAACTCCCAGGAGTTTCAACTTTTTGCATGAATAAAACAGCAAGTCATTACAGCACTCACAAAAGAGAATAATGTGTTACCAATAGTAGCTATATGACTTTATAATAAATACTCATAAAGCTATTAGTGCTTTATTTTTTATACCATTCCATTAATACCAAATGAAACTATACCGCAAACATGCACCTTAGTAATCACACAAATATATCCTGGAGATGTTGAGAGGTATAAAGCAACTGGTAAGACCAACGAGTAAAATGTACTTCCAGGACTGAACTTGCTTGGGTGGTCAGTTGGCAAATACACCAAAAATTAAAACATAAAAGATAATGATTTTCATCATGTGGCTGAACACAAATAACTGCCTCTACCTTCAGCAGTATGAGACTGTTGGTTTGCACTAAGGATAAATCATTTATATGGGATGTCCCTTGTATGTCTTATGAGATGCTACTGACAACTTTGAATGATAAAGTAAGGACATTTGCCTTCATTTCGATAGAATTCAAGTCTTCCTGTTCACTCTTCTTTGAGCTGTGTACCGTCTTGGACTTCAATAGTATCAGCAGCTGATGAGTAAGGAGTTGGCTGTCAACACAGACATTTAAACACAGTGTTAATTATTCAGTACTTAGCTGGTCTCCCAGGAGGTTATTGTCCACTTCTGTGTTGTGATCAGCTGTCTGCAGAAGAACGCAATGCCCCAGGAGACTGACTGATGAGCTGTGTGCTCCCCCACACTGCTAGGGACATCATGCTCCAGGCCACTGAAACATATTCCTCCCTGTCGAGGAAATGAGGAGCAGCCCCACTTACTGATGCAAAAAGACTTGGAACAGAATGAGTTTGTAATAGAGAGGGGCAATCTGTTCACAGGAGTGGGCCAGACTCTGCCCCTGGGAAACCCAAAATCTAGTGTTCTCTCTGACAATATTTATTCACATTCACCTTCACCTTGTCACATACTGATGATATGGCTAACAGATAGAAATAGAGTGCTACTTGAAAAAATCCCAGCAAATAAATGATTCAGACCTATGAGGAAGTGAATAAATTGGATCTGCTTAACAGCCATGCTCATGAGTGCATTACCCTTTTTTTCTACGTGGCTGGTTCTTCAGTGAGCATATATATATATTACATGTTTATCTCACTTCGTTATTCAAGAGTTACATGCACATCTGCTGCAGATAGCCAAGGGGCCATCTTCAGAAAAGAGATTGGAAAAATTATAGATCTATGAGAAACTGTAGAGAATACTAATATTGTTTAAATCCCACAAATTATTATTGCAGATATTGATTTTTCCTGCAAAAAATACTGTTAGCAGAAGAGAACTATTTTTAATATACCTGCATTGCCAAAAATGATAGGAGAGGGGTATCTGATCCCAGAAAATAATTTTATGTTGCCAGTGATTTAAACAGCATTGGATTCATTAGAAAAGATGAAACAAAATAAGGAGTCAAATTAATTTTGTCTGGAGCAAACAAATTTAATTTCCCTGCTCCCAAGAAACAGCAGTGAAGGACAGAGTTTTCAGTGCAGTGAGCTTACAGAAGGCAAAAAGTGCCAGATCATTAATTAAAAATTAAATAAGGAAAATTAAGTGATGTACTGAAAAGGAAGGCAAAAGTGAAGAGAGGCTTTAACTGAGGGATGAGTATGAGAAAAGCAATCAAGACACCATTTGGAAGTAAACAGGAGAGATGACAGAGGATAAATCATCCTCCAAGAAAACCTCTCCCTAGCTCATTAAATACTTCAAAATTATTTATTATGAGCATTTCCCTTCTTACATCCCAAGCTTTGTGCTTTGTGCTCACGGCACTTGGAGTGGAGGAGCCCTGACAGGTTGACCAGTTCTGCCCTGGCCACAGGGAGTGGTGACAGGCTGATAAACTAGTGCACTACTGCACTTTTCTAGTTGACTCTACATTTGTAGTCACCCTTATCTTCATCTCCAAACCCACACAAACTCTTGCTTTGCTTTCTGATAGGTGGTTTGCAAAATCTTACATCTGCAATGTATTTATCATCTAAGATGAAAGGCAAAATGGAGTAACTGTGGAGGAAATCCTGGTGTCATTGGGAATGTGGTGTTCAGATTTCAGAGCCAATAAATATGCCAGTGACACCCCTCTCAAACCTCTGCTCTCCTGGCACAACCTCCTCCAAGCATATATGATGGACAGAGGCAATGCAACACAAAGCAAAGGCTAAGGATCAAGTCATCCAAAAGGGGCGTCCCATTCCAAGACTCACTCCACACTGCAACACAACACCAAGGCTTTGCTCCCAGTCCTGACTCTTCACTTTGTACCCAGCTGGGACAAAGCAAGAAAGAGACCACAGTGTACACTTACTGGTGATGTGAGATGGGACCTAAGCACACAAGACTGCACGTGTGTGCCTGATGCCCTATTTAACAGATGCAATTTGCCAGCCCTCAGAAGAGTTAGACTTAATCATTAAAACCAAGAGCCTTCCTCTCATGATATCAAGGGGTGCACTCCTCATTTGTTTGCTTGTAGATTAGAATTATTCTTCAATAATTCTTTCTGCTTTTCTCTAGTGCTGCCTGCTGCTTATGGGCAGAGCCATTTAACAGGTGTGGCCAGAAATGTTTATTCTTCTTCACTGCTTTCTCCATACGTTTCATAGTTTCATTGACACTTGTAGCTGATAGTACTTGGATTGGGAGAGTCTTCAAACAACGCTTTGAGGAATAAGCTCCTCTCTCCACGATTTTACTCCACCTTCAGAATATGCTCTATCACCCTTCAAGATTCTCCCATGTATAAAAGAGAAAGGCTAAAAAAACCCCAAAACCCAGAGCTTGGGACAGATTCTCAGGCCAAGCAGCACCTCAGAGAGAGATAAAAGTTGCCTCAGCAGATGGTTAGAGTTCCTTACTTAATGTAAATGTTAGTTTATATAACAAAGCCAAATAATTCTGAATATTCACTTGAGGTTTACAAGGGTATTTTTCATATGCCTCTGTTACTAAGGCTGGGGTAGGGATGCACTATCCACAAAGGTGGATGCTGGAGCACTCCCACCACATTGAACCAGGGATCATACCCAACTGAGCCCTTCTAGACAAGTGAGGAGAGAGCAGCCCTGAGCTGAGAAACCCTGTTTGTTCCTTGCATTTATTTTTCTACTTTCTCTATCTCAGTCCTTCTGTTTCTCCAGTTAAGTACTAGGCACTTGGAGAAATGTTTGTCCTACTATAATATTAGCTAGTGCCCCAAAACTCCCTTTCCTAGAAAAGGAAATTTTTTTCTACACCCAGGAGTAAGGGTGGGTGGGAGAATGGATTCTGCTACATTATCAGTTTGAAAGCAAATGGTATAAAAGGATGAACACTAGTAGCTTCTGCTCCATTAGCTATTTTTATGCACCATAAAGTGCCTGGTAGCTTAAACATCATTATGCTACTGCAGGATTTGACAGCTTATATCACATACCAAAGAGGGCACTTGGGCAGATTTTGGAAGTGGGCGTGCCTAAGAGATGAGCATTGAAGTAAGCAGAAGGGACCAGCCGTGCTACAAATCTTTGTCTCCCTGCAAGGAAAGAGACATCATTGGTCTATCAGCTGCATTTTGCTCCTTTAACAGCATCTCCAACCTCTGCTGAGCTCCTGCCAACAATGAAGATTGCATCAGCGCATTTTTTTCTGCTAGGTTTCTTTTGTGCTCTGTGGCTTGTTCTAAAGTATCTTGAAACTAGATAAGGTTTTTTGTGGTCTCTGTCTATGTCTTTCAAGAGATGGGGAATAGAAATCTTTTGCACAAAGTTACATGTTTTCCAGGGTGTGAAAAGTATTTTGAAATTATTTGAAATATTCATTTTCTGTATCAGAAATAGTGTGGCCAGCAAGACTAGGGAAGTGATTCTTCCCCTGTACTCAGCACTGTGAGGCCACATCTCAAGTACTGTGTACAGTCCACTGAGGTGCTGGAGCAAGTCCAAAGAAGGGCAAAAAAGCCGGTGAAGGGTCTGAAACACAAGTCTTATGAGCAGCAGCTCAGGGAGCTGGGGTTGTTTAGCCTGGAGAAAAGGAGGCTCAGGTGAGACACATCACTCTCCACAACTACCTGAAAGGAGGTTGTAGCCAGGTGGGGATTGGCCTCTTCTCCCAGGCAACCAGCAACAGGACAAGAAGACGCAGTCTTAAGCTGTGCCAGGGGAGGTTTAGGTTGGCTCATTAGGAAGAATTTCTTCACAGAAATGGTGATTGGATATTGTAATGGGCTTTCCAGGGAGGTGGTGGAGTCACTGTCCCTGGGGGTGTTTAAAGAAAGACCGGACGTGGCTTTTAGTGACATGGTCTAGTTGACATGGTGCTGCTCAGTCATAGATTGGACTCAATGATCTCAGAGGTCTTTTCCAGCCTTATTTATTCTGTGATTCTGTGAAATTGTTGGAGATCATGATCAAAGTCTTCCTGTTTGCAGACCAAATTTCTTGGATGCAATGTAAAGGCTGTAAATATGAAATAGAGCTCCATTACCTACTTTGTCAGAAACAATCAAGACATCTGCTTGTTACCACATTGATCTACATGTAAGACAATTGTGAACCACTTTTAGAAGACCAAAATACATATATGCAAACATATATGGAAACTCACTTTGCCCTGACATGAATTATGGTTGTCCCCAAGTCTGTACCCCACATAGCACACAGTCATTCTTCCAGCTCCCTCAAACAGTTGGGAAATGGGTCCTTTAGTTTTTGGCAAGGGAATTAAACAGTGTTTTGGCAGAGGGAATGAATCATCCTACAGAGGCTCTGGGTTATCACCACTGAGAACAGAAGGACTCTGGGAACTAGTTTATACTAAATATCTAATGTCAAATAATGATGCATGGAATAACCTTCAGTAGGTCACTGAAGTTTGTATCAAATATTGATTAACCATACAAGTAATTTGTTATTTTATTATACCAACACAATACAGTCTGTAGCTTCTCCTCAGTATGCCTGGACTCAAAATGAAAATGTGGATGATTTCTGGTAAAAGCCTTGCTACCATAGTAGGCCATAGACATGACTTTGCTTCAATCTTACTTTTCAGAGTCTTTATGCTACAAATGAAAAACCTTTATTCAATACAAGCTGAATTACAAGGCTAAATACTATGAGAATGGAAGTTATTGAAGATAGCATCATTAATTCATAACCCAGCTTTTATTTTAAGATTCTACTTAGCCTGAAAGGGCACGATGCAAGTTAACCTTAGTATTATGATTTACCACTGTGAACGTATATAAGTTAGCTAAATCACCTATAGAGCTGTAACTATTAATGAAGTGTGGGGAATAGACAGCAGTTTTAAGTTGTGTTACTTGGCTTGCCCCTATGAATATTAATGAAGACTGGTGAGCAGTCCTTTTGCTGTGAATGGTGTTACTAGGTGTAAAGCTGCAAATACCAGTAAATGTGAAAAAGACAGTCTATTTGGTTGTGACTTGTGCTCTTTTCTAAGAAAGTATATATATATTCACCCTTCAGTGTTTTGATGGGAGTTAAAGCAACGGGCTCAGCCTCCTCTGCTGCTACAATAAAACAGTATTTTGACAAACATGTCCATCCAAAATGCATGAGGTGGTTCCATTTAAGAGTTTTGAACGCAGGTCTGTTTGCCAAAGGCTGTCTCAGTCCCACCATCAGTGCTGCATGTCAGGGCTTTTAGAGGAGGATGTATCTGCTGAACTTTGGCAGCCCCAGACACACATTTTGTACTTTGTGCTACAAGCAGTGCAGATGGCAGCACTTATGTTTAACTTTTCCTGCTGCTTCCCATTGTAAAACTTTGGTTTCAGTTGTTCTAACATTTCCCAGAGTTTTCTGGTGTGCCAGTCCCCAGCTCAGGTTTTCTCTTCATCTGTTTCTATCAGTGCTGCAGGGAAGGGGAGAACGTGGGCCATCCCTGCACATCTAAGGGAAGAGATTAGAATTAGGAGAGGAGGTATTGTAGGGCATTAAAAGGATTACAGGAACTGCAAACTCTCACCTTTGTCAGAAATGAGAAAGCAATTCTTCAAGATTTCCTTTTCCTTTTTAGACTTTCATTTGGGAGGTTAGGTAAACACAGTTATTTCTAGATATCCAGTAATGAATATTAGATGAAATTACATTTTCTAATAATTGTCCAAGAATTCTTGACATAGCTCCTATCTTTACTTCAGTTCCAGTAAAGCCTACATTTTCTGTAACAATCACAAAACTACACTGAACATGTCTTTTTCATGTCTTTCTTTCACTTTTTAGTTTATGGCAATTTTTTTTCAGAGTGTTTCTATTAAAAAAGAAAGGGCTTTGGAAAATGACTGTAATCCAAATGGAGTTTGTAACTATAATACCAATAATATAACACTTTGACAGAAGAAAAGGAGCAAGAAAAAATGCAAGAAAAAGTCTGTACTGAACTTTCTTCCAGGGGTACAAAGCACAATGGTAATAGACCCACCAGTTTTCTGGAACCTGTTAACAAAATGAGTGGTTTTGAAGATTTTTCTTTGAAGTACAAGTATGAAATTGTGCGTTTCTTGTATCAAGACTCTGTGGAAACCAGGCTGTAATAGTATCATGATATTACTTGAGAAGTGCTAATTTAACCAGACTAAACTTTCTGATAAAGATTTTAAATCCTAGGAGGAAAGTTTCTTAGATTGCCTGATATTGTATAAATTGGGGTCTCTAATCCAGACAAAGTCTATTGATTTATAAATGAGTTTCTGTCTTAGAGTAAAGCATGGAAGGTATCCTAACTAACATGGAAAAGTTCATTAGTGTTAAGAATCCCCATGCCTACTCCAGACATTACTGTCTAGAACAGCTTCAGTATATAGGATATGGATTAAACAATTGTATTATATTGATACTTTTAAAATACTTTTAATGGAGATGTAATTGTCTATCCTGTATTAACAATTTGTTAATATTGCATATTAGTTTGTCACATTCATCAGCAGTATCACCATGACCCGTGAGTCTGTACATATTTGTGTGTATTTGTATGGGAGGAAAAAACTGACAATTGAGTCAGTGCTCTTTTATATGGTCCCATGATTAGTCTAATACCTAAAAACAAACAAACAAACAAAAAAAGATACAGTTGTCTGTCTTTACATAATGCTACTATACAATCACATTCTTAAAACAACATGTAATTCTCATTTGCTTTTCCATCCAGGTTCAGTTCCTATTCAACCTTTTGGCTTTTCCTCTCCAGATATTAGTAGCCTTGTTCATCTTGTCCTTCTACTCATTTGTGATCATCTCCACATCGGTAAATTCATATCCATAGTGAGGTCTCACAAACACATCTGCTTGCTCCACACCCTACTGCGCAGCAATACCTTTCAGGGAAAAATCTCACACAGAGCAAGCTCTCCTTCCTCACATTTAGAGCTACATTGCATTGGATAAAACCACGGCCAACAGGTATTAGCATTCTTCATACTGCTTCGCTTTCAAGAGCCGAAAAAAATGCCTCGAGATTTTATTTAACCTTTATTTGACTGCCTAATATGATTATGACACAGCTCTCTACATATTACGACCAGTAATTATTATTTGCACGCAGCTCATTTGTGCCAAGGCCCAGTTTTTGATATAAAAGAAATAAAGAACAAAAGTAGTTGCAGTTTTAAATGTCTATTTGCCAAAGGAAATTGAGAATTTTCTCTACCTGACTAGCCCAATTGTCATATCCTCTGCCTGCCACCCACCTGGAGTCCTCAAAGCATCTCAAATCATTATGAACTCAATGGCTTCAAACCAGATGACAAAGACTCTGTATATATTTTTGTTATATATATAAATAAGGGTGAGTCTGAGGTCTGAAGAATATGGCTACATTCAAGTAGACAAACTGTTCAGTGAGCAGGCAAATATATGTATTTGATTTCTTTAGGCTCTATCCTATTTTAGTTTTCCACAGCCACATCCTATGGCCTTCTCTCCAACAGGGAGCAGTAATTTCAGCCTTGTTTTTAAAACAGGCGCTCTGTTTTCCTGAAATTTGAGGAAAATCTTTCAGGGGTCATTACTTTTATCAGATTTGGTTGGAATTGTGACTATCATGTTAAAAAATGTTCACAGTGGGCTGAAGGACTGATGCAGAAACACATAGGCGTCATGATGATCTAAGCCTTATTTCTTAGGAGGCTGAGCTAAAGCTTACAATGAACTAATAAATTATTACTCATTCCAAATCACATTTCTCATATGATCTATTCTTTCATGAGCAGAAAGGGATATTAGGCCTGTAAATCCTTTATTCATTGACAAGATAACAGACCTGTTAACATAAAAGCATTTTTATTTTACATATGAAAGGTAAGCCTTTTATCCAGTTTAATAAGAAAGCATTTATCTTCTCTTTTTTCTATTGTTTTAGTGATTCAAAGGCAGAAAAATCCTGAATTAATTAGAGAATGAATTAGTTACTAAATTAATTATCCTGCATATTACTTTACTTTGAAATATAAATGCTTGTGCAAAACGGATGAGAATGAAATTCTACATATAAAATGTTAACATGGAGGGAATAATTTAATCAAAGCAGGAGAATGATTGTTTGGTAGTGGTAGAGGTGAAGGAAGGGGGAGAAAAGGCCTTCCAGACCCCAAATTTAAATCCTCTTTAAATGAGACTGGGTCCATCCTTAATAAAAAGCAACCTTATGCTACATACTAGCATATTTGGAACATTGTATATAATCACAGCAGTATAGCATCACTCTGCATTCTCATTTCCAAACATGATTTAGTTGCTAGAATCCAAAATTGCTTGCTTACTGCCTTTGCATATCATCTTTATTATGCAGACACTCTCAACACATTTGCAATGAGTTCCCATATCCTTCTTATTTTTAAGCAGCTCAGGTGCTTTTGAAGCAGCATGGAAGCTCTCTGCTTTTCTCATCATATTTCTTGTCCATTTCTCTTCTCACGGCATAATTTCTGTTGGCATAATTTCCAGATCTTGGCAGTGATATATGGTCTTGAAAAATTTATTTGCTCTAAAATGTTGAACAGTGATTGCAGTCAGTTGAGACACATTGGTGGCATTGACAGCTTAGACACTGCATGGCCCATCACGGAGAGGAAGAAATTGCAACATGTTTTAGGAATAGCAAATGCAGCTTTGAAGATTAGTTAGCTTTCTTTACCAAGACAGATTGTTTGAGTGGAAAAAACCCTTTTACATATTTTGTGCTTCTTTTGTATCATTTTTTAATGTCCTACCACAGCACATTAAACTGTGCAGTTTACCTGACATAGTGGACTACTCATGATTTAACATTTGGGGGTTTTTCCCCCCTCCATTTTTTACCTTTTCTATTAAAATAAAACCTTTCCAGTGAGAATATCCACCAGATCCTGCTTGTATGAACTATCAGGAAGATGATTTTGTCAGCACTTCACAGAGTAGTGTATAAAGCCATCTCTACTCAGAGTGCCATAGGTAAGGTTATTTTACATGGCACAGTCTTCTTAGATTAAAACCAGGGTTTCTGACAGAGTAATGTAATATATGAATATACTGGAAAACACTATTTTCTATCCAAACAAGGTGGAATATATGAAGGATAAACATTTCAGAACTAAGGGGATCAAATCCTCACTATTCCTATTTACTTTGATTATATATAATTCTGAGCTTGGTTTTTCTCCTAGAAATCTGAAAATACTCTTGTACATCCCTAAGGGCAAGTTGGCCAGGCATTGGAGCATTCAGTGAAAATGGGAATTTGGAATTCTCTTATTTTGAAAACAGAAGATATGGTCACTCTTCAGTGCCACAGGTAACACGATCTTAAATTCTCTCTAGGATGCTTGATGCACCTTTGGGATAACAATAAAGCTGTGTAACTGTATCCATATAATATTTATTATGGTAAAATGCCATCATGTAGGCGATGACTACATTACTGGGTTTGGAACGCAGACAGATTCCTGAGTTCAGGTACAAAACTTAGCCATAGACTAACTCTGTCTCACAGCAAAACTCAAGTACTCACCACCAGGATGTGGGAGAGAAATCACAGAAGATGCAAATAGGTTGTGTGTAACTGATGGCAGTCCTGTGGCATATCACAGTGTGCATCAGAAGGTGACTCAAGATACTAACTCAAGGCTCCTGTGGAAAGGCAGCTCATCCCTACTGTCACAGGACAAATCTCACCCTGGAGTGTCCCTTAGGCAAAAACAGTTTTAAATGCTTATCTGTGAAATACAGACAGTCAGAAAAGGATGAGAACAGAGCAGGAAATTTGTACCATAAATCTTGAAGAAACCAGAAAAGTAGTATTGCTCTATGCAATTTTAAATATAATAGTTCCTTTTTGGAAAGAAAGAAAAAAAACCACCATAGTTTAATATCACTTTACTGCTCTGTTATATTCAGACGGTCTACAACTTCAGCGAAATTACTATGTACAAGACAGTGATAAACTACTCAAATAATCTGTTTCCCCTTGTGAGTAGAAATAGTCACCATAATCATTTCTCTCTCTTGACTCTACTAGCAGCCCTGGACAAACAATGGTTCTTTTTGCCTGAGTAAATGAAGCACAGCAGCCCTGATCACTAGTGGAACACAGATGTGTCCTAAGTCACAAACCCAAAGTACAAAAACACTCCCTGCCCCCCACCTCTCCCTCTGCACAGGAAAGACAGCACTATCTTTTCTGAGCTCTTTTCCACTGTTCATGCATCATCTTTCTGTTTATCCCAAACAAAAACACCTTAATTTAAAAGGAGTTTCTTTTTTTTTTTTTTAATTGATTCTCTGCTGATGTGCTAAAGTGTTAAGCCAAAGTCAAGCAGCAGATCCTTACCACCTCACCAACTGCAGCACCAGTTCTGACATAGATGTGCAACAAACAGGTCCTTCCATTAGACCAGGGCACTTATGACAGGAAGGCATCCAGCTTGACAACAACATATTCCTCACTCAGCAGTCACCAGGCTGACTGGGACATATGGGGCAATGGTTGCAGATGAGTAGCAAGAAAAGAGGGAATTTGAGACATGTTTCCCAAACCAACTCCACTTGTGTCACTGATCTTGCTGCTCATCATCAAATGCATCCCTCTCCACCAGTGAAGAGGTTGGAAAGTACCTCTGAACATCATCCAATTCATCCCTTCTCAATGCTAGGGTAACTTCAAAGTTAGACTGGGGACAACAAGGCTGCTCTGAGCTTCTTAGTCATGGACAGACTGAGAGTACACACTCTTGGGATTTTCAAGCAGTTATATGTATATCACTACATGGAAGGGGATCATCTTCCACAGCAAAGATTCCACCCAGCTAGCCAACTGGGACACATTATTTTCTGATCATGGAATCAGTGTAAGTTAAAGCAACTATAAAAACTTTTCTCCAAGTCCCAAACTCTTCTATTTCCTCCAAGCAAGTATCACCTCCTGCATGCAAGCCCGAGCTGCAGTTCTATCTTTAGCTCTTACCCTATATTGCTCTACTTTGTTTCTTCCTCTTCTTCAACACTTTTCAGATTCTCAGAGGGTGGGATCCCCTCTCCCATAATGAGACCGATTTAGTGCAAGTGGCCATGTGACTGAGAGTAACTTGAAGAAGTGATTTCATTTATAGCTGATTTTTGACATTTTGGTGACCCTTGCCAGCATTTTCTTCTCTCTAGAAACCAACAAAATTTCTGTAAGATATTGTCCTTATGCAGGGCTGCATGTGACTGCTTCATGATCATCTTCAGGCTTTAGTTCTGTTTGCAACCTTCTGTTCCTCAGGTACAGAACTCACACCTTTTTCCACAGATCTTGGGAGCATGTGGGGAGTATGGCATTTGTGAAGACCCTTGAAGCACAGAAGACCCAGAACTGCTTGCAGTATCAGAGCCTCTTTTCATGATGCACAGCTATAGCAAAAACATTACAGACTCATCTCTTAAGAGGAAGCACCAGATAAATCTATGCATGTTTTGGCATCAAAGGGATTATAATGGTGCTTATGCATGCTCTGGACTGGGAATGCTCTCCTAATCACTGCTTTACTTCTCTGAAAAGTCAAAACAAAATAATTTATGCTCTCAAAAAGGTATAAAAGAGATAAAATGCCTTTAAAGTAGAGCTAATAGTGACAGTGATGGCAAAAGTATTCTAGCCCTTAACAAATGGATTTATTGATGCTTTTAAGAGAAAAGGATTTTTTTCACCTGATGTTTGTTTTCCATCTTGTACATTTGACCATGTATGTAGAGTTTGGCTGTACATTAATAAAAGAATATTAATCAAATCATAGTCCGCCAGAGACAGACCTTTGCTTTCAAAAGTTAGTATAAAAAATAGTTTGATTCAGAAACCAAATGCAGTCCTCTACCTTTTTTCTCAGTCAAAATATCAAGGGAAAAGTATAAAAAGTGTAGAAAACTAATAATGTTTAATGAAATAGTTGAGGAACATTTGAAAAACAGAATACATAATGTGTCCTGAGGTAATAGACCTCAGATCTATGAGTAATATTTTTATCTTTGATGTGTCCAAATGCATTTAACATTTCTCATTATTTGTTACACCAAACTTGGGGTAAGCTACTCAAACTTAGAAATATCATCACTAGCATTTTTATGTATTATATATCAGCACATTCATGTGGAAAGATGTGAACATTTTATAAGTGCAAGTTACCTTCATTTTAAGATGGACAGGAAACTGTCCACCACTCTAGCTTTCACCTGCAGAATTTTTTCCACATGTTTCTTTACAGTAGACATCTTTATTCTGGCATAAATCTTATATCCTTCTAATACTATTAACAAGGAATTTTACCTAAATGTGGTTTAGAAATGCTGCAATGGAGGTACCAGTGATCCTACCACCACTGCTAAAAACAGCATCACCTTTCAATCTATTTTGCCTAACCAGAGCTTTACCTGAAGATTGATGTCTTCATCACTCTTTTCTAAGGCTAAGAATAAATTACTCAGCAATATGTATTGCCTTTTATGTATTGCACAGTGAATGTGCACCAATTATGGTAGATCCACGTGTAATCTACTTCTCAGGTTAGTTAAAATGAGCAGCATCCTTCTTGCCATTTTAAAAGACCACAGCAATTCCCCTTGGCCCTTTGGCAGAGTAGTTGTAGTTCTTCACTTTCAGGGAAGAGCAAACAGCTGATGAGATGACTAAGTTGAAGATGGGCAGGATAGGAGACCTCCACACTTTCTACTGACTAATGCCAGGTGGTCTCACTGTTTGTGCACTGGATGTTCGAACTCTGTTTTCAAGCATCTTATTCTTTTTGGTGTTGGTCAGAAGAAGTAAGAAACTGCATTTCATTCTTTTAAGTGCTCTAATAAGCAGCTAAAACTTAAACATTGCAGTCCTTAGGTTTTTATGTACCTAAATCCTTTAATAATAATAACAACAACAACAACAAGTAATTGTATATGAAAATACAGGAAGAGTTCTGTTCTGTAATTTGGAACACATGCAAGGCATGTGATATGGTTCCATCATTTAGAGGCAAACACTGTGCCAACTCAAGTACATTTTACTAAATAGCCATTCCTCTGTCACATTCGTGGCCTCAGACAAGCAGCATTGCTTGTGTACAGAGCAGCCAACACACCCAGCTCCACGCTCAGCTGTGGGTGAACAGAGCCAAGTGGACTTGCAAGTTGGCAGGTTATGTGGGAGTCAGCACAGCTGCAAATTTGCTCGTAACTTCTGCCTGAATTCATTATTCTGGATGTCTTGGGAAAACCAACTGTCTGGGAAACTACTCAGGGTACACTTTCATAATCAATACAAACATAATGCAATGCATTTGTGAAGGAACTGGCACTGAGGGCATTAAGAGCACAGGCCTTGACGGCCACTCTAAGATAAATCCTCCTGCATCTCTTGATTAGTTAAAATATGACAACTTTGCCTTAATGAAGAAAGGCATGAACCTAGATGAGCCCCACCTCTTATTGCTTCAAGTGCACATGTCGTGGTTTGAGAGCCCTAAAAATCCAATTCCGAGTTCAGGCCTCCCTCCCCAATTTTAACCCGGTGTGAGATGGTTTTTT
>JAWWLV010000088.1:25127227-25142253 GCA_035041135.1 Platyrinchus mystaceus
AGAGCGCTCATTGGATTAATTCTAAAGATCACCACCCCCTGGGGGTTTACCATTTTCTCACCTTCGGGGGGGGGAAACTGTTTTCCCCCACCACAGCACAGAAAGGGGAGGGGTTCAGTGGAATTCAGGAATTCAGCCCTTTTTTGAGTAGGTTTGGGTGGTGTACAGAATCAGGCCTTAAATTTGGGAATGCCACAGTCCTCTGTTGCATGACTCCTTGAAGGGATGAAAGCTTTCATTTCTAGCCAAGTGATGACCAAGTGATGTTTTCTCATAGGTATACCTAAAAGACTCAATTTTGTCACCTTCTTAATTTGACTACTTATTTTATACCTCAAACTTACAAAAAATTAATTTTTAAGACTATCTCAGTTATTAATTTGGCAGCAATTGTCAAGTGCCTTAGGCCAGTCCAATAATCTCATTTCAGATGAATGTAATCCCAGATTAACACCTCATTTACCGTTGTTCATTGGTCTCCATTAACCAGAGGGAGACTCTCAGGGCAAAGTCATAGAAGTGGGTGAGATGTGAATGAGTGAAAAAGGAAGGTGAGGAAGAGGGCACTTATGGAACTCTGACTTTCAGGGCAACACAGGGCACAGCAGACAGGGCCCAAACACTCAACAGGGAGTCCCCTTTCCTTAGCTCAACCCAAGGCTTTGTGACGCTCGTGTTCTGTCCTCCAGCCCTTTGCAAAACACTCTTGAGTCTTTCATCATGCACATCAAAAGGAATAGTAGAAGAAACAGATGCAAATTATCTAAACATGAATCCCACCATATCAGGGACTTTGCATCAAGCAGTGGGGGCTGCAGGGTGAGAGAAAGCTTCTTTGATTTCCTTGGGCATGGAGGTGGCCTCCCAAGACTTGCTGTGGGAATTTGCCCCTCCCTCTATCTGCCAACAATGGTGGGTGATCACCCCTTTGCATCAGATGTGGCAGGGTTTTAAAATCACTCAAAAGTCAGTGTGGAGTGACTGGGAAAGGGTGACAGTGACAAATAGGTAAAATGCAATATGATGAAAAAGGCTCAGGTTTCCATAGCATCCACCAGCAGCTTCCTGCTCAGGACACAGGTTTGAATTCCAGCACTACTTGCCCTCTTTTGGTTAGGCAGCTACTTTTGTAAAACTTCTGTGTAATAAACAATCCCTATAAATTCGTTTCACACTTTTTGTTATCTTTCCAGATGGAGGATTTGGCAGGAAGTGACATATTTAAAAATTAACTTGTCACAGACATGAGTTTAGAATTTGAGAGGGTTTTTTTTTTTAAATGGCTATATTATAAGATTCAAAACTGGAAGACAAGACAGCCAAGACATACAATAATATTTTACCTCAAGTGATTATCAAAACAGCCCAACTGTCCTTGGTATTTTCTCCTTTTCACTGCCTTTTTTTTCTGCTTTACTTGAGTATCTACACTCCTTACATCTCCCACTGAGATGTAAGGGTTGGACTTGATGATCTCGGAGATCTTTTCCAACACAGTTGATTCTATGATTCTATGATTTTGTTCTCAAGCTATTTCTTTTTCTTTACTTCACTTTTACCTCACCATACATCCAAGACTAAAGTTGTGGATGTTTGTTCCAAAAATGCCAATATGCTTATAGAAGTTGTTGCACAGGGTTTCAAACATAGATTAAGGATTTAGAATGAAGTCCCCTAAAAATTGTGAAGCAAACACAAAGTAGAAAATTCAAAAGAAAAATTTTTGAGAACTTCAACCTTCTGGAGATGTTATGAACTTACATCAAAGATAAGTGAGGAAGGAGAGATACACTGAGATGCAACAAGTGCAAATAATGAAGAAGGTAGTGTTATTATGGATTTGTAAAAGCTGTTTAACATAACTACTAAAAACTGGCAGTTGTAGTAATATTTGAATCCACTTAAATTTTGCCAAACTATGCCCTTTTATCCTGCTGATTTCTGAATCTATTTTTCAAATGTACTGTGTTAGTGAGGAAAATATTAATATTCAATGAAGGTATAGTCATATAAATTATCTAGTTTCTAAAACAGCATAGAAAAGAGGATGATTCATCAGTGTTTGATCTCAAGAAAGTGTTTCAATTAAGCACAAATCATAGTAGCCATGAGCAGCTAATCCTTTTCTGCCATTGCCATGAACACTGGGAAGCTGTGGGGAATCAGCAGAAGGAGCCAATGCAAAATAAGCCTCATCCTTCCTTCAGAAGAACACCTAGAAGTAGGTAGGGGTGGGAGGGAAGGTTACCCAGGTTCATGCCCAGACACTGAGAGTTGCTGTTGCATGGGTGAAAACAGAGTGAGTGGAACAGTCATGTGTCCATCGCTTTTCCAGACAACCAAGTAGTGCTGTTGTATATTCCCATGGTACGAGATCATGGCTGTTCCTCCTCCTGGGCTATCACTCCAGCCTGACCATTCTCCTCTACCACCGCTGTCTGCAACAGGAGCCAGCCAGAGGTCAGTGCAATGAGAACAGGTTCTGGTGAAAGGATCAGATAGAAGATACTTTGGTGTTGAAAACAGGGCAGGGACCTGACTTTGATGATCCATCTGCAAAATTTGATACCAAGGTCATCCTTTGAGGAGTCTCTGAGAAAAGATTGTCCTTCCTACCTAAAAGCTTTACAGAAGGTGCTCTAAGGGTAGATTAAAAGCCAGGATTTTGTTTTCACCTCTTGATGAAGTAAGTTTACTTTACCCTTTACCCTCACAGATCACTGCAAGGTAGTTTGCAAATAAGCCTGGACAGCTGAAGGAAGAAGCCTTAGAGAGTGAGCTCCAGACTCAGAAGGTTTGGTTTGAATCAAATCAACTGATTTATAAATATATTTGTAATCTAATAAGTATTAAGGAGACAAAACAGGATCTTTGTTTGCATCAGAACAATGCGATGTCAGCAATTTTCTTCCAAGAGTGACGAACTTAATCTCAAGCATCTGCTCCTTTACTGCTCTGACTCCTTTGCACTGTGAGGAGAGTTCATATTGCAGGTTTTTCCTGGTCAAGCTCAGATCAGCGATGCTCACAATCTGCCTCTGCTTTTGGAAATATTTTGTGCCACTTTTCATAGTTGTCCCTGGCCATTTTGTTAGTGTTGGCAAATGTGAAAAAAAAACCCCACCTGGTTTCATGGTTAAAAGCAACAGGACACTGTCTCTGTAAGAGGAATACCATCCTGTATTTGCTATTGAAATGTGCTGTTAGTATGTCATTCTCTGTGATGGTTTTTTTACCAAAACTACCAAACATTGCATATTCCATGTTTTGTGTGAAAACTGTTTGGAGATTTATGGTAAGGCATTTCCAAGTAGCTGAAAGTCCATTTCTTCTCCATCTGTTATTCAAATAACACAGATCTAGAAATGCCACAGAGGCCCTTCTCCTCACCAGCTCCCCCACAGTTCCTGCAGATGTACAGATGTCTTTGCACAGCTTTGTTTCTTCCTCTCAGAGACCTCCAAACAGCTGAGAATAAATGCTTTTTCTCCTCTAAGGACATGCACTCTTGAGCAGCTCAAGAAGCTCAACAGGACTGCAATTATTTTCCTTGTACATGATTGCCTCTAGAGATACTAGGTTGGGGGGGTTGCCTCCTCTGCAATATTTATATTTTATGTTTACATTCAGCATCTTAACACCCTGATATTTATTTTTGTTTCAGTTGGTCTCACATCCCACCCTTATGCCTAACTTAGTGTGGACAAAAGTGGGCCTCAGACTGGAGTTAAAGAAGCTTATTCTAGGTAAGATTCAAGTGATGATAATGGATTGGTAGGATGGAGAGCAGCAATAGGAGTGTAAAAGATGACAGAGATCAGAAGAGTGGGGAAACGCATTAACTTTTCAAAGTGAGAATCAAAGACCATCATTGCATTTCCAGCTCTGACCAGATGAATCAGTAAGTGTGAGATCAGCCTTGCTTCTCCCTGTACCTGGCCAGGAAAGGGCATTCCTTTGGCATGCAGTGCTCCCCTCCTTGCCTGCATGTGAGCACAACATAATTGAACCTATAACGTCTTATTGCACAGGCAGAAGAATAATCACTCATTCTTTATAGATGGAGAGGGGGGAAGAGAGAGAGAGAGATGTATAATTATCACACATGCCTCATATGCACTTATGTGTACAAGCATATGCTCTGAAAATGTAAACCTTCATTAAAGGAAAAATTGAAGATGACAAACTTGTCATGTAAGAATTAAAATACAGGTGAAAGTCTAATTCAATAACCTGTCCACACTTACTTAGAAAATCAAGATGCTACTGTGAGTTCTGCTAATTTTTCCAATGTCACTTGGATGCTTTGCCAGTAAATAATCTTACAGTGCCAAAATAAATCACTGTGTTACAAAGAGCCCTCATCTGTGATCAAAATCATTCTATTTACCCTGGAGGCACATATCTATGAAAAATTTAGGAGGTCATCAATCATGGTCTCTCTTTCCAATGTTTATAAAGTTGTATCTTTGGATAAGAACATTTCCAGTCTTCTTGCCATGATTGAAAACAGATCTGAGGTCTGGTATATTTACAGACAGGATCACTGCGCTTAGGTAGACTGCATCTCATCCCTAATTTTTTGAAGTTATTTAAAATAACTGTTCTCAGTCTGTTATTTGTAGCTCCCTGGTAAAGTGATGAAAAGAGATCTCAATACACATGAGAATTAGGCTCTAGGTTTAAATATATAGCATGTATTTGTATAGAATAAGGCCACTGAAGAACAATGCCAGATGCATTCTTTTCATGTCAAGTGCTCTGAAATGGTGTATAGTCAGAAAATTCAGATCTGTATTCTGCGCAAAACCTTACATGGTCACATGTAATTTGCTATTTTCCCATTGTACATTTGCTGTTTGTTAATGGTATGAGAATCGCTTGATAACAGTGTAGCAGCCAATGTGACTTACCATTAAAATATTGGACATTTTACTGGAAACAAAGATATCATCATAAAATTCAAATAAACATTTCACAAGGATCATCACACAGGAGGTATCACATTAAGCCTACTGTAAAAACAATTCTCTGAGGTGTGTTTTGCAGGCAATTTCTTCCCAAATAGTTTTCCATTAGTGTTGAGATTCAAGCTACAAAAAGTGCCTTTAGTTCAGTTCCTAACCTTGATTAGGGAAATATCTGGATAAGAACTCCAAAACTGCCTTTCTTTGTCACCGTCACAGGAAATGTCAACCCCTATTTGGTTTACTTTGGGTCTAATGATCTCTTGATTCATGAACAAAACTCTTCACCCTGTTTGTTAGAAATCACATGGTCTAACTGTAATAGGAGAGTGGGATCGGTACCCTGAACACAGATCGAGCAGAGATATTCACCATAGACACCTTGTACCTATATGCAAGTTCACATATTATTCACAAGGTTACTCATAGGTAGATATATGCTAATATCATATGTCTGAGGAAGAGGCAGTTTTGGTAAAACCGCGGATTTTTGTTTGTGTACAAAGGACATTTTACCATGCTCTAATGCATCCCTAGGGCAGTGACTGGGAAGCACAAAAGCAGTAGCTTCAGCTGCTTCCAGGTCGAGATATAGCTCTTGCTTCCTTATTTGAGTTTTTTACCTCCTTTCCACATGAAAAAAATGAACTCCAAAAATCCCCCTAGGAATCAGCATTTCTCATTAGCCATGAAATCTGCTCATTTCCTGAAAAGTTCATAGTGCAATGTCTGGGTATTGCAGGTCAAAGAAAGATTAAACAGCCAATTTATTTTAGAAATTGAGAAAGAGAAAAGTGAGCTTGACCTATTAGTCAGTTTTTCTCTTCCACAAAACTATTAGGTAAGTCTAATAAGTCTAGATAAAGTACTTGAATTCATTAACGTTTCTGAAGAATAAAATGGACTCCTTTTCAATTTTTCTTTTCTTGCTCTCTCAAAAGAGGAAAATCCCTGTAATTTGATAGGTCAAGTTATGGTTACATCCATTTTTGGTAAAATGTTGAATTAGAGAACAGACAGTTTCAGTTCAAACTTATACTTTCCATGGACTCTTGGATGATAGAAATTGATTTCTCAGGAAGTTGGGAGTTCTCAGGATTTCTGTGAGACATGACTTTCACCAACATCTGTAGGATTGGTAAGTCTGTTCTGGTATATATGACCTTTGCTCCATTGTCACTATAGTAAACAGAAACAAGATAATAAAAAAAAAAACCACAAGAAAACAACTTTTCTTCAAGAGTTTTCAAAGTTCACACATCAAAGGGAATGATCAAAGCTGCAGCAGGAAAATCTGATGGTTTGGGTTCCCAGAGTTGCTAAACATTGCCATTTGTGCCAGCGTTTGATAGGCAGAATGAGGAGCATTCTCCCCACTCATGCTTGTGGTCTCAGCAGAGGTGCCCACATCAGGTGCCAGTTCTGCATGAAGTCCCTTTACTGGGCTTTTCCAGACCACTGTTTTTCTCAACCACCCTGTCAAAGCAGCCCGTGTTGACTAGAGGGACCCTCAGCTCACTGGGTTACAATCTTTCTTGTTTATGTGCAGTCTTAAAGACAAAGAGTAGACACCTCCAGAAGTGAAAGAGTCTCATTCCTGGCTGTGCTCTGGGGAACACTTTGTGTTCTGAGCAGCATTTCCAGTTAACAGGGAGGCCTGGTATTAGTCACACCTTTATTTAGAGTACAAAGGTCCAGGTCGTCCTTGGATCCACAGTTATATGCCAATGAACGGTCCTTCTAGAGGAGATTTACCACTGTCACCTTAATGGTAGCATCCTGGAGCAAGCAGAGGTGTGGTACCGAGGTGCTTATTCCAGCTCCTGAGTACTCACTTCTTTATCAAAAGAAACACTGTTAACTCTGTCCAGACTACATGATTTAGGCTGTGTTACCATGCACCATGATAACATGGGGGCTGAGGGACCACTAACCTTAACTGAGAAGCCTAATGCATAGCTGACCTTGGAGAAATAAGATGGAACAACCATGAAAGGGAAGATAACCTAAGTAATTATCTGAGCTGAATGCCAGCAGCAGTGCAAAGCTGTCGTAGGGGAAGGATGCAGGCAGGGATGTGCTGCTAGTGAGACTGGCTCATTTCCAGTAAAGGCATTCGCCTGACACAGTAGCCAGCCCAGCGGTACCAGCCTGCTTCCCTGTGCCGGCAGCCCGTCTGCAAACACACATATGCCAGATCTGGGGTGCATCCACTCGGCCAGGCGCTTCTCAGCTTCGTGCATTCCTCACTTCTGGTTCTAGCGAGCCGGGTCTGCCTGAGCAGTGGCATGGGGAGGGCAGACCTGGGGGGAAGGAACTTGCCCGGGGACGGGAGGCAGCCCGCTCCCCGCATCCCGCTCGCCCCCGGCCCCTGCCCCGCTCTCCCTCCCGGAGGTGCCGATGTCAGAGGAGAGCAGCTCTCCCTGCCGTGGGGGAACGGGGCGGGAGGGCAGAAGTGAAAAGCGGCATTCACAGCCTTAGGTCCGCGCCCGCATCTCGCATCCACACCCAGAGCCTCATCCCGCGTCCGCATCCGTATCCGCAGCCTCCGCCGGGACGCGCCCTCGCCCCGGCGGTGCGGAGCGGCCCCGGAGCTGCAGCGGGAGGGAGTGTGGTGGAAGAATGTCGGGGAAAAGCCACCCGGCCGCCGCGAACCCCCCGGCCTCGAGCAAATCCGGGAGGCGCCGCGGGAGCGGGAGGCGGGAGCTGTTCGCCGGGGCGGGGGCTGTCACGGGGCTGGGACCATAAAACCGGGGGTAATTGCATTTAGGCAAATGAGCTTGCATCGACCCTCCCCGTCTTCAGGTATATAAAGCGGGGAGCGCTCCTCCGGCCGGCCAATGCGCTCGGAGATCAGCTCTCGCTCTCCGCGCTGCTGACGGTGCGTGCGCCTCCGGGAGTCCCTCCGTGCCTGTGAGGGTGCGCTTGTCCGTGCGGTTGTGAGGAGTGTGTGTGGGTACTTGTTTGTGTGTGCAGGGGGGGTCCATGTGTGTGTACTTCTACGGGGTGGGTGCCTATACCTGCTTATGTGTCTCTGAATGTACCAGCATGTTTTAGTGCCTGTCCTGATGTGCGAAGGAATGAGGGTGAACCTCTGGACAGCTGCGTGTGTGTAGAGAGCTGCAGCCCTACGTAGGTGTGAGCATCTAAGGTGTGTAGCTATTTGTGTGAGTTTTCAAGTGGATGCGCTGCACCTGGATGTATGTATGAGGGGGATGTACCTGGCTGGGTGTGTATATGTGGGAAGGTGTGAATGCATGGATGTACATCGACGTGTGAGGGCGTGTTTATGTGTAACCCTGTATGTCCGTGTGTGGAAGGGCACCTCTGGCTGTGTGTGTGTGTGTCTGTGCGCTGGTGTGCACACCGAGCTGCGTGCCAGTCTGTGTGGGGTGTGCGTGTGTCCAGAGGTGTCTGTAGCAGTCGCGGGGAAGGGAGGGTGCTCTAAGTCGGCGCCTGGGGAGTCTGTACGTGCGAGGTAGCGTGTCCCCAGGTGTGCCCCGGAGGCGGCTGTGAGTGTGTGTGCAGGGCTGTGCGTGCTCGCCCCGCCGGGGCTCGGGGTGCCGGTGCTCCAACCTCTGCCCCCGCAGGACGTCGAGGCGGCGATGAGGCTCCCGCTGGCTTTCGCCGTGCTCCTCCTGGCCTCGGCGCAGGCGCTGGCCGAGGAGATGGGAGCCAGCGACGACCTTAGCTACTGGTCCGACTGGTCCGACAGTGACCAGGCGAAGGTGAGCCCTGGCGGCCCCGCGGGGCGCGGAAGCGAGGGGCTCGGTGCCGGGCACTGCCTGGGCTAAACGGGGTGGGGGGGTCCGCGCTGAGCGCCGCCCGCTGTCGCCCCGCAGGAGGAGCTGCCGCTGCCCCTGGAGCACTTCCTGCAGAGGATGGCCCGGAGACCCCGGCCCCAGCAGTTCTTCGGCCTCATGGGCAAGCGGGATGCCGGTGAGCGGGGTGGGGGGCCGGCTGCTGCTCACGCCTCTCCACTCGCCCCTTCTCCTGGTGCCTCCCCACAGCGGTTCTCACTCGGGTTTAGTGTGTTACGTCTTTTTCAAAAGCTGCCATGTGGAGTGTTTGGGGTTTTTTGTTTGATTGTTTATCTCAAGTTTTATATCAGATAAACTCACCAGTTGGAAAAGAGAGGGCTTCACGTTAAAGTGCCAAGTGCACACCAACGACAGCACGCAAATCCCGGTGAGGAATATCATGGCAATTCATGGGAAAATTCATACGTGCTACTGAATTGCCCATGTGGGGAAATCTGGTGTGTGTACAATTATTGCCGTGTTTTCTACATGTTTAGTGATCCAAGAACTGATCTAGAAATTGGAGCTAAACTGATCTAAATTATGTGGGCTTAGCTAAAACTAGTTTTTGTAGTCTCTTTGAAGAGAAATGCAGTTGTAAACCATCACTTTAATTTCCCTTAAGTGGAATATATGTAAGGTAGTTTTTGTATTTGATTTTTCAAAACATTGCAGTAGTATCATATGTATATGCTAATCCTTTTACAACAACTTTTTTTTCGTTTTTTTTTCTCTTTCCTCTTCCAATCAGGATATGGCCAGATCTCTCACAAAAGTAAGTTTAAAAAGAAAATACAAATAAGTAATTATTAGAAGATATTAAATAAGGGAATAGTGTATTTGATGGGATTAGTTAGGAGGTGATTGGTTTCACCTAAGGACTGGCAGCTCTGCTGGTGAAGAAATGTTCTGTTAAAGGATTGAAACCTCCACCCCAGTGCCGCTGTGAGCCTGTACCTCATCTGAGCTGCGCAAGGCTTTGAAATTTCAATCCATATTAATGTGCGGATGTTGCAGCTCTCACTTATTTCCCTAGGGGGGTATTCTGTAAGCCTTTCTTATAGTCAAGGCAGGCTTACTGCCAGACTCAGAGAGGAGCAATTAAGATGACAAAATCTGGAAAATTAGAGTATTGAATTTCCAAATCCCCAAGAACGCTTTTGCAGGAGAGCCCATGTCCTCACATGTGAGATACTGTGTCTGTGCTCTCAGCATTGTCTGGCCGGGAATGAGACCCCTGCTCACAGTAGGAGCTGATTGATGATGTGCTGCCATATGAACAAGGCTATCTTGCCCCATTAGTAGTGTGCCTTGCTCTGCTTTTGTGTAACACCGAGCAGGAGATGGTATCAGCACTGTGGTGTTACTTTGTTCTGCACAGTAACAGTTTTATTCTCTGAATTTATCTGAAGATATTTAAACAGAAGCTGGAAGACTTTTAGTAAGTAAAAATGATCTTGTGTTCTGTGACACCTCCTCTGTCCCCAGAGGTCAACAACTGTCCCAGTGTTCTGTTATTCACAAAATGCTTTTGCTAGGGTTATGTCTCTGAAGACCAATAAAGAGTTTGATACAAAGCTTATGCCAAATAACCTGCTGACAAAAGTAAAAAAATTATAGATTTCTGAAATGGCTTCAGCTTGAATTAATACATGTGCGGTCTGAGGATCTTGTTTTGTAGATGAATTAAACAAGCAAAATTATTTCCAAAGAGAAATTCCTAAGTTTGCCTCAAAACTCAGTTTAGATAAGGAATGAAAATAAGTCATTCTTCATCTGAAACTATAGGTACTATATCTTGATATATGCTGTAGGCCAAAATTTGGAGTAATTTATCCTCTGCACATCCAATGCCTTGAGAAACACTAATGGGACAGCAAGGTAATACCTGAACTCATAAATATTCCAAATACAAAGCTAGACTGTCTAGCTCAGACATGTCCAGACATAGAGTCCCACTGGCTTCCTCTCCAGTAAGGGCTCTGCCTGACCTGTGAGGGAGATTTTTCTTCCACATTACAGAAATAAAAAAACAATAGGTAGAAGAGATGCCTCACACAGATGCAGGCTATACCAAGACACTGCCTTCTTGTGCGTTTTCTCAATTTGGTAGGAATTGTACTGGGAGAGAAATAAGAATCCTTTAGTGGCAATTGTTTTTCCATTATACTTAAAGAAACAAACCCACAAAACAAAAATTCTATCTAAACTAATGAGAAGATGTCCACTAACTGGCCTGTGCCTTGGTCTAACCTGGTAAGTCTGATTAGACAGGCTGATATTCATTCTCTGTTGTCTGAGAGGAATGTGAACAACTGGTCTGTGAGATAAACAGTTTTGGAGCCTGTCTTCCTTCCTCGCGAGAACACATTATCTTAGAAGCCTGCCTAGTTAAAATGTATTAAAACACCCCTAAATATATTTTTTCAGGGCATAAAACAGACTCCTTTGTTGGACTTATGGGCAAAAGATCTTTAAATTCTGGTATGTATATGACTAAATCTGATACTTGGTGATATACAGCCTCTTCATTCCGTTGCCTCTTTGTTCTCTCCCAGCGGATGGAAGAAGCAGTCTTTATATAGTGTAGACTCAGAGTTCTCTGAAAAAGACCCAGGATTTTCTTTGTTACCCAAGATATTTCAGGGTTTGCTTCACTCCAATGCTTGAGATAATCAGGCTGGTTTAAGCTGCAGGCGAGCTCAGGTAGAAGTCCCCAGGACACTTTCATTACTGCCCTGTCCCCAAAGTACTAATACAGGAAAAAAAAAATCTAAATTTTACTGACATGTCAAGAAAAATTCAGAGGCTGAAAAAGTAAAATTCGTTTAAACTTGTGATCCAAACCCAGATCTCATCAGGTAACGGAATATCCTCATTGTCTCTGGAGATCATTATTCCTAAAACCTGGAGCAGAAGGTGGAAGAACAGCACCTCAATCTGCAGATCAGGCTGTTAAACATTCCAAGCCTTTTCCAGCTTTTCACTTCAACCAAAGCATTTTAAACTTTGAATGGATACTGTGAATTTATGTTATTTTCCCATAGCATCCATATGGGGCAGGACTCTCCCCTAATGTGCTGAACCCCTGTGGGTATCTGCAGATTGCCTGTAGCTCTACCTTCCCTGTGCTACAGGGCTGTACTAAGGAAATCCCTCTGTGTGAACCAAAGCATCAGTTGATTCTCCAGAATGGGAATTAAAAAAATAAAAACCCTAATATGTATTTCACATCTCTGAAATAGTTCCCACTGTTTTGTTAAATGGATGATAAAAGTTAAATTACTAGCTGACACCTTTATATTATGTGGATACATGCTGTGATCTATATTCTGCAATTATGGTTGTCAGTAACTTTTATTTTCAGTTAAACCCCATTTAAGACTAGTAATATTGCTCTCTGCATCATTTTACAAATTGCTATGTATCATGAATAATTTTATATAATTTTATCTGTGGTGGCAATAGCTGTTAAATGCATAATACCTGTAAATATATCTGCTATCACAAAAGTAAATAGCCTGGAAGTAATAAAGTGGGTTTAGTTTCCATTGGGATTACATTTACATTAATACAAGAACGTAAAGTACAGCAAATGTTTTTAAAAATGCAAAGATTTTATGGGCCTAATTTCAAATTGCTAGTAGTCAGGCTACTACTGTTATGGGGTATTTCTAACAAAGGGGAATAACGGAGTTTTACCCTGTTGGACTATGTAATACCTGCCTGACAGGTAAAACTAGAATTCACTACTTTTCTGCCTGATTCCTTGGGAGGGAAATGGTAAGAAGTTGCTTCTGCTCCTCAGGAGGAGCAGATAGGTCCTAAGGACTGTGTAACCAAAGCAAGATCAGGAGTAGTAAGCATTAGGACTATCTTTACTTTTCCCTACTGGAAGATATTTAACTGGGCAAGACCTTTACCTGGTGCTATGGTTTTCTTCTGCAGAAGGCCCCTGAGAACTCTGGCAATGTGCAGGAGTTTACGCCGTCCTGCTGGGTGTGAGGGTGGTGCTGATTTAAAGCCTCGTGTGACAAAGCAGGGTACCTGGATGCTGATGTCTCACTCCCTGTTTTGGGGACAGACCTGACCAAGAAGGGCTCTCTGGGGTTCACTCTCATTTTAAAAGAGCAAGAAGGGGAGATCTACCACTATTAAACACAAAATGTGTTACTGAAGACTATTTCAGGCTGTAGCTAGTCCACAGGTAGTCTGAGTCATTCTGAGGAGCTTGGCTTCTGCCACAGTCTTTAGTAAAAGTTAACCCTGTGTGCCGGGCTTGGGGACAGGGCAGGTTAAAACCTGGCAAAGAGCTGACTGTGCAGGAATGAAGGTGGACATGTCTGTGCAGAAAACCTCTACCCACAAATTGACCTGAATGCTCAGATCCCATACATTAGATGGATTACTGGGAGGCAAATAGGCTCTGAATTAATGGTGCTTCAAACAGCTCAACAGACGAGAGGTAGAAAACACTGCTCAGACCTTCAGCCTCTGGGAGGACAGTGTAGTCTGAGAGGTAAAACCAAATCAAAGCAACTCAGGGTTGGGCAGGGAGGCCTCATCTCTGTTCCAAACATGCCACTGGGGTCCAGCAGTGACCCAGTTGGCTGCAGATCTCTGACATTTCTTGTGCTTGCAGGAGTTTATGCAAGGCTGCACTGTGTGCTTCATTCTGCTTCATTTTTTGCAGGGTCCTCTGAAGGGAGCATAGCACAGAATTATGAACGGAGGCGTAAATGAGACATTCCTGCGCATTATTTATTAAACTTCATTTGTTCTGATGGCCAATGCAGTGTAATATAAACTAATCACTGTATGGAATAATTATTTATTTAACAACTGATGGGGTTTGGGGTTTTTTGAGTTGTACATTCAATAAAATTATTATTTTTCATATTGTGGCAGTGATACATGTTGTGTAGGTGTGTTGTGGTTCTGAAAGGACCAGCAATGCTGGTGATGTCTCACAACAAAGCACATCATTTGATATGACCCATAAAGTTATGTTTACTAAACCAAGGAAATATTCTTTTGTTCATTGAAAGCAAGTCTATCAGCTTCACAGCCAGTGCAGAACAGAGCTGATGTTCAGTCTAGTGCCTCAATTTGTTTTCATGGTTTATAATGTACTGTAATTTCTGTATCAAAAAATATATTTGTATCATTACAGCATGTTTTATGTTCTGTGACTATGTATCCATATATTTTAAAAAGGGGGGTGGGTAATGTTTGAATGGGAATCCAAGATCTTCATTTCATAGTCTGGAATTTTATGACAGCAACATTTTAAATAAAAACTACTCTGGGGCTTTTGCAACATAATTCCTTTGGTGATAGTAATGGAGTTATTTCCCACGTGGTCTGGAATGAGATTTAGATCCAAGCAAGGGTGATCTAAGACTGGAAAGAAATATCAAATTAATGATTTCTTTTTGCAGGGAGGCTGTGAGCTTCCTCATGTGTGTTTGGTGAATGTTTGGAAGATATGCTACTGGAGACTGGAATTCCTGGGATTGCTCCAGGTCACACAAAGTGCCATCCACCCTAAACCTGATGGAAATCAAGAAACATGTTGTCTGAATGAAAAGAGTGTGGTGTACCCCCCCAGCTCCAAGTGGAATAATTTGCTGTGGAATTCATCCAGTATTGTAGGTTTATTATTTGAAAGCTAAGCTTTTAATAAATTCTAGCCCTCAGATTCAAAATAAAAGCACCTGTTGGCTTGAGTCCATGCAATATAAGAGAAAAAAAAAAGTTAGTGTAATTATCATTTTAATTAAACTCTCTGGTTACTATATATCCAGGACTGTCCTGAAATGCTACATACATCTCACCAGATGCCAGGGCATTCGGAGACCTATCTTCTTTCTACCTGCTAAAAGCTATACTTCTCTGGTTGATGCTATGATGTGAGCTTTCATTCCAGATGAGTCAGCAATGAAAACAGTATATACAAACCAAATTTCAAAATAAGTAATACAAAGGGATTCAATGGTTGTTTTTTTCCATTTTGAAAGTGAACTCAGCGACCTCCATTTTCAAGGTTACCTAAGGCATCAGCAGAACTGTCCCCATTATGAGTGGGGGGGTGCAGGACCTCTCTCCTGCTAGGTTAGAAGCAGCACCTAAGCCTGCCCACGCTTCAAACAGATCCCACTTTCAGCTAAGTAGGAGGTGATATAGCAAGGTGGGGGGCTGTATGGTAGGAAAACTGAAGCTGACTTACAATAGGAACCTCACTCTTGTGAGACACAGC
>JAWWLV010000088.1:25142353-25153660 GCA_035041135.1 Platyrinchus mystaceus
TGCTCCCAGAGCTCACAGCCCGTGTGCGCTGAATTGTGAGATGCAGAGAGCAAAGCGAAAGCCCCACTGTTCGCTCCCTGCACATCTCACAAACCTCCTTGCAGAGGCAACCACTGCAAACATATTTGCATCTAGAGAAAGCCACAGAGAGTGGGTTTTAAATGTTTAGAGGACAGCACAAGTACTATTTAATGGCATCCAGTAAATAGATATGACTGACTTTCCTGAAAAAAAACGTAGAATGGTTTCGGTTGGAAGGCAGCTTTAAAGATCACCTAGTCCAACCCTCTGCCATTGGCAGGGACATTTTTCACTGGATGAGTTTGCTCAGAGCTCCAACAAACTGACACTGAACACTTCCAGGGATGAAACGGACCCAACTTCTCCGAGCAACTTGTTGCAGAGTCTCACCACCCTCATTGTAAAGAATTCCTTCCTTACAACCAATCTAAATATACCATCTTTCAGTTTAAATATCTGATCATCTTCACAGCCCTCTTCTGGACTTGTTCCAACAGATCCATGTCCTTCCTGTGCTGGAGACCCCAGAGGTGGACGCAGTCCTCTAGGTGGGGTCTCATCAGAGTAGAGTAGAGGGACAGAATGACCTCCCTCAATCTGCTGCCCACACTGCTTTTGACGCAGCCCAGGATGTGGTTGTCTTTCTGCGCTGTGAGCTACGTCGTGTTGTTTCACATCCACAAACAACCTCACGTCCTTTTCCTCAGGGATGCTCTCAATCCATTCTCTGCCCAGCCTGTATTTGTGCTTGGGATTGCCCTGACATAGCACTTGGCCTTGATTAACTTCATGAAGTTCACGTAGCCTCACTCCTTGCGCCTGTAAAAATTGTTATTGGTGGCATCCCTTACCTCAAGCGTGTCATGGCAATACTACCATTGTTCCACTGCCAAGGCTGAGCCTCTGGCACCAAAGCAGTCTCCTTTTACTTGTCATTCTGATTGGTGGTTTTAATCTGGCATTTGGAAACAACTTAGCTTAATTTCTGGTGGTAAAATAATGTCAGATTTGTGCTAATTTGAGTTTTGAACAGTAAGGTTAAAGTTGGCATTGATTTATATGTTTGTATAGATATCTATTCCAAGTTAGAAATAAAACAAATACAGCAAGAGGCACAGTCTGAAACGTTCCAACCGACTCTACCAACAGTACAAAAAAAGCCCCTCATCACATTTCAGCGCTGGCAGGGACCGCTCGGTCAAGCTGTGCCATGTTGGGGCTGTGGGGCTGTGCCTGCCCAGCAGGTCTAGGGCAGATGGGGAGATGCATGAATGACACATATGCAGGCATCCAGCTCAGCAGCTGCCTGTCCCTGCCATGGGCTCACTCCAAACATTTGTCCTCACAAGCATCCTGGGATCCTGGAGACTCACACAGGAACTCTTATTCTTATGTCTTTTGTCTGCCTTTAGTCTTAAGCAATACAGTCTATACATTACTGAGTAATTCAAAGGGACTTTTAAATAATTTCCATGGTCTTTAATTTCCCTTTTAAGGCTCCTTCAGCTTTTAAACACTTTTATGCATTGGACAGCATTATTTGCAGCCCTGGCCACTGGGCCACTTGTGCTTTCCATCTCTGGGCAGGGTCAGCTTTCCAGAACCACTGCAGGTTTTGGAGAGGCTTTCACTAAAACCCCCGCTGCCTCCACAACAGCCAGCCACAACCGTGACAGAGACTTAGCTCTTTTTGATGGCAACAGTCTGACACCCCTCAGCCTGCAGAAGCTAATCAATAACACTGGAGCAAGGGCATCTGTCAGCAAAATGCAAGTGAGCTTTAAATAAAGCAATAAAAATCTTCCCAGAAATCAGCATGAAGAGTTAACTCAGGGTGATGCTGGTAATGGTCACCACTGGGAAGGTGCTATAGGCAGTTTGACGTAACAGCCAACCTCCAACATGCTCAGCCCCCTTTTTGTTTCTTTTTTCCCCCAGAAACACATCATTCATCTGCATCTTGACAGGTAATTGCTCTTCTGGTAGGCACTGTCTTCCTCAAACACAGAAACTGCCCTTCTCTTGGATGGGGATGCTGAAGTCAAGATCTCAGCAGTCTGCCTTGCCCAGGCATGACCCCAAAGACATAATCTCCATCCAGCATATCCGTCTCTCTGCTGTTGCATGCAGACTGGTCATCTCTGGTGCAGGTGCAGCCAAACTTACCCTGGGAAGCCAGAGTCATTGCACACATACCCTGTCTATGAACAGGGGAGATGGGAGGGGGGTTTGGCCCTGCTGTATGCACCTCACCAGGGGAGCTCAGGTTCTGCAGCACTTGCAAATCCTTCGCTGTATTCACATCAGGAAGCTAGTGTTTTTCATCATGATCCTAACCAAAAGAAAAGGAAGATTCTGGAAATGTTTAGGTACAGAGATCTCGCAGGAACCCAGCCCCCAGTCATCATTAGCTAGAGCAGAATAACATCAAGACATTATTGTAAATTTTTAAAGTGATTCTTTAAAATGCTGTTTATTCAGAGTATGCCAGTAGCAGCTCCTTCAGAGCTACCAAGAGCCATTATTTAAATGCAGACTTTGTCCCTTAAAATATATCTCTTAAACTATGGCTTAGATTGCTGCTTTAGCATTAAGAGATACCGAGCAAGTCCCAGTGCAAACTTTGGTGATGACAAAATTTTCTTCTGATGAGGCCAAACAGTTCCCTTAGCCAGAATATCACAGACTGCATTAGCAAATATCTCCCAGAGTGACAGGACAAAAGCACACAGCAGCTCCTTCCCTGGTGTTGCACTGTGTCAGGATGCAGACACCAGTTCCAGATACATCCCATGTCCTCATATATCTCCAGAATAACTCACCTTTGCAGAAAATAGTCATTACTGGAAGAGTGAGGATTTTTAAAAGTTGTTTTTGCTGTTAGCAAGTGTACAAATATCCTCAAACTACATCTTTCAGTGAAGACAAACACACTCTTCGCATTATTCTTTTAATGGTTCTGATAGAGCATAGACTAAAACATTTGTCAATGGGAGAAGCTGTATGAAATTCATTATGATATTAATTAAAAATTATCACTGCTCCATCCCTGATAGATATCTGGTTTCCATCAGAACAAAAGAGCAACTCATCAGCTCAGAAACTCCTTTTTAAAGAGAGGTACACAGAGCGTGTGCAGCAAACATCACCTCTTGTTTTTTCATCCATCTCCAAATTAAACAAGGTCACCACTTACTGCATATAGAAGAAATGAAATGTGAACAGACTGTTAAACAACAAAACACTTCATCTGTCATGGTGCTTCATGCTCTCCAAGAAGCCCGGAGGGAGGTCAAGGTGAGATGGCTTGGCCAGAGGTAACTACAGTGGTTGAGCTAGAAAGGCAATGCACACCCTGTACCTAACCAGCCACTCCTGCAAGGTGCTACCTAAGTGCAAAGAAATTCAGGAAATTACAAAAGAGAACACTGAATGTTTAGAAAAACACCTGCAAATTAAAAAAAAAAAAAAGGCTTTCTTTTCCTACCTAAACTGTTTCTCACATTGTTATTTCAGAAGCATAGCTGTAAGAGATTTAAGAGGTGTAAGATGTGCACTAACACATCATAGAAGACCCATAAGATAATCAAGTTTCAATCATATGTTAACCATTATGTTAACATTGGAGACACCATCTGAAGGCAAGAGAGGGTAGAATTGTGTGGAGCAGGTAAAGAGCTGCATAAATTCATGCCATATATTCTCAACCAGAGCTTGAGTGCCTCGGTGCCAACATATGCTGATATCATTTTAACATTGTTTTCTACATGAACTAGTCTGCATTGAAAACATCTAGCTGGGTAACAGAAGAAACCTTTAATCACAGACATTCAATTTTGGCACATAGAAGTGCATTTTATTTTCACTGTTATAACACTCAGACAACAATAGGCATATTGTATTTCTGTGTACCAAAGCATTAAAATTCAAGCAAAACCCTCTGGAAGCAAATTTTGCTTGGAGAATATACATATTAATTACTGAAGGAATATATACATATGGTGCAGCTACTCTAAGACTGCATTTAAAAAATGTTTATAATTCAGTGAATTTTAAAGCAGTGAAGTTTTATGATTCCCCAAAGACGTAAGAGCTGTTTTGTGAGACCTGAGCATTTGCAGCTTGGATTCCCATTGTGTCAATTCAGCCCAGGCAAGGCCTGCACCATGTGGGCACGAGTGAGACCAGCCCAGGGCACCAGCAGTCGCCACCAAAATTGTACACAGGCACAAGACAGCACTTCAGAACAGTTTCTTGAAATATAACATAATGAATTCTGATGTCTGCAGATAGCAACCTGTTTATCCACAGCACATCTTCCCCACACTTCCTTGCCAACCCAATTCCAGCTCTAGGAAACAATCAAACCTTCCTGCCCTGCCCTCCCAGGCTGCCAAAGGAGTTCCAATTAATGTCAATTGAGATAATAGTTCTATTTGCATTTTTAAGCTATTATTAGCAAGTTGTCAGTCAGCCAGTAATTTGTATCCTTTTGGTATAATGAGTATTTAAATATTTAAAAAGAGAACGTTCCTTTCTACCACCCCCTTCCTTTTTGTGCTAAAATAATAATGGTTTTAATCAAAAGTAATTTGTATTAATATACATTTTGCCCCAGGTGTTAAAGGCAGTCTTCAAGAGCAGTGGTAAGAGATGTTAAGTAACACAGTTTATTAATATAGACAATTACTTCTATCCTCAATTGTAGCAGGAAGGCTGCTTTTGCAACCAGATCATTGTGAGTCTCCTCTTGGCCTCTGCAAGATGATTATGGTGTAAGAATTGAGGTCAGTTCCAATAATTTTATGTACCCAGGATTATAATTTTCTAAAGGACTATTTTGGACCCAATTACTCTATCTTCTTCTTGGTGAAAATTCATAAGCACACTGTACCAAAAACAACAAAAGGTAGAAGACCTGTCTCTGAGCGAGCCTGGAGCAGGCAAAGAGTTGTGTGTCAGATTGGACAGCCAGCTCTACATTGTCATTACACCACTGATGATGACTGGGTGATGACTTTTTCTGACAGGGTTCAAGTCTAGATGCTCAGGTATATGGAGTCTGTTGCTGAGAGGAAAAAGGCCTTAAACCTTTCTGATGTGGATCTGTAAAACTTTCTAGTAGGGTTCAGAAGTAGGTCCAAGTGAACTTCATGAAGTTCAAAAAGGCCAAGTGCAAGGCCCTGCACGTGGGACAGCACAAATACAGATTGGGCAGAGAATGGATTGAGAATACCCCTGGGGTGAAAGACTTGGGGATGTTGGTGAATGAGAAGCTCAACATGACCTGGCAATGTGCACTCACAGCCCAGAAAACCAACTGTATCCTGGGCTGCACCAGAAGCAGCATGGCCATCAGGTCATGGGAGGTGATTCCCCCTCTACTTTGGTGAGGCCCCACCTGTAGTGCTGCATCCAGCTCTGCTGCCCCCAAAATAAGAAGGATGTGGACCAGCTGGAGAGAGTCCTGAGGAGGCTACAAAAATGATCAGACAGCTGGAGCACTTCTCCTATGAAAACAGCCTAAGAGAGTTGTGGTTGTTCAGTGTGGAAAAGAGAAGGGAGATCTCATAGCACCTTCCAGTGTGCACAGGGGGCCAACAAGAGAGCTGGAGAGGCATATTTACTAGGACTTTTAGTGATAGGACACAGGGTAATGGCTTTAAAAGGATAGATTTAGATTAAAGGAAGAATTCTTTACAGTGAGGGTGGTGAGGCACTGGAACATGTTGCCCAGAGAAGCTGTGGATGCCCCGTCCCCGGAAACGTTCAAGCCAGGTTGGATAGGACTTTGAGCATCCTAGTCTAGTGGAAGGTGTTCCTGCCCAGGGCAGAGGCATTGGAACTAGATGATCTTTAAGGTCCCTTCCAACCCAAATCTTTCAAACCCTATCATAGCATTCTATCTGCATGACTATCTGAAATTCTGTGATCCACATGTTAAAAATGAAAATAATAAAAAAAAAGTGCCTAACAACTTCAGAGGTAAAATTAACATTGCTTATTCCCTAGCCTGGGAATTATCTTCCATATTCCCCAGAATTGACATTGTATATGTGTTCCAACTAACAATACTAATTTTTAATATAACTGGTTTTGAATTACCTCTAAATTGAATACTGAATGTCCTCAATACTAATGCAATTCAACTTTTAGTTGCCTTCTTACCTGCAGCACCAGCATGAGAAGCTCTGCACAACATCTTGTGAGCAAGATCAATTAAAAAACATTTTTCCTTTATGCTTAGCTTTATCCCTATTCTAATCAACTACTTATTAAATTCCACGAGGCTCACTCACAAATCCCAGTGACAAGTGTGTGTGAAGGAAGAGACTAAAAGCAGAAGCAGAGCAGAAAGGATAGCAGCCTTCCCTGGGGATGAAGAGCTCATTTGCACAGATATACTAACAGCGGCTGCCATCTGCCGGCTACAAAAAAAAAAAAAAAAAGAGTAAAAAATTATGAAATCATTCTTGAAGCAACCTCTCAATCTGAATTCAAACTTTGACAGACACATTTTGTCACATGGCAGGAAATGCATCAGTTTGTTGGCTTCCTGGAACACAGTGCAAGGAGCAGAGCGAGCCCCAACACATGGTGCAGGTGATGTGCTTTGGCTATCCCTAGGAAAATGGCTGAGGAACAGACAGCGTACCTTGCTACAAAAATAAGCAGCCCTGCTCACATTTCAGCCCCACTCTGCTTTGGACAGACTGTTCAACAGCCAGCTCAAACACAGGCTTACCTTGTACAAATTCTCCTTCCACAACTCCGCTCACACATTAGGGAATCACACATTAGGTCTGTGTCAGAAAAAAAAGAGTAAGTGCACCCCTCCAAAGTCTCAGTGTGATTTTTTTTGGTTTTAGCTACAATTTTATCTCAGTTCTGAGTGGAAAAAAACAATCACCTTGATTGATATGAATTCTGAATCTGAATAAAAGTATCACACTCATTGAAAAATTAGCTTTCACAGCACTATTGTGAAAAGGTTCAACATTGGTTCCTGTAGCCTAGTTTTGCAGGTTTTTTTTTTTAATTAATATCTTGGTGAAGACTGTTACACATCTTGTAAATGTTCATCAAATGATATTTCCCACATCAAAGGTCCTTCACAAAGACAATCCCCATATTCTCCTATTAAAATAGGACACTTTCACAATTCACTGTGATTTTAAACACAGTTTCAAACATTTTATATATTTTCAAACCATCCCACATAAAAAAACTCTGACCAATGGACTAAGGGTCTCCAAAGTCCTGTCAAGCGATCCCTGGCTCTTACTTACTGTCAGAATAATCCATCTTAATTTTATCCAAAAGAAATGGAGTGGGGAAAGAGGCAACCACAGCAGGAAGAAAGATAAAGAGAAGACAGGATTACACACTGGACCTGCATCCCATTCCCTCCCGTAACAAACTACAAATATGTATGTAGTTCACAGATGATCCAGCATAGCTGGATCTTTTTGTCTTAAATTTTTGCTTTTGATTTTTGTTTTGTTTTTGGTTTTTTGTTTTAAAGGAAAAAAGCAAAGAGGAAGTTCAGAGAGTCATGGAAGCCCAATAAGGCTGTAGAATTCAAGTCTATATACGGAGAAGGAATGAATAGATTTACATTCCTGATATCCCTAGCATTTTTACCTTTTACAAGAATAAAGCAGCAACCACTGTATTCTTCCTCTGCACATCAGTAAAAAGCTAAAATAACTGGATCACCTGTCTAGAATATAGCCCTACTATGTAAATGCCCAATGAATTAGGAATTTTTAAAAAATCAGGTGGATTTCCTTGAATGCCTGACAATGTTGCAGCAGAAAGCGCATTTGAGTAATGATCCAAAAATGTGTTTAGCCTATTTTCACTTCAGGCAAATGCTATTTTTTTGTCTCAGCCTTGGGAAGTTTACAGTAAGTAGTAAATCTTATCACATCAGCACCTAGTCAACATAATCTATGCTCCTCTCTTCCCTCAAAATATACTTTACTGCTTCAAAGAAATCCAAAAAAACAAGCGCATGACTCTTAAGAGGACCGCAGGAACGTATTAACTTAATATGTGCAAGTTTATATCAAGATATTGTCACTACTGGCCATAACTGGGCAGTTCGTGAGTGCTCTGGTGCCACTGAAAGGTTTCAGTAAAGTTTCTGGAATACGGATTCAGGATTAGAGTGGAGTAACAAAGAGACATCAGTCATTTCATGAAGATTTTAAATCAGAACAGCATATATTTTATCTTTTAAATAAAAAATGGCTTTGGTTTCCTAGTCAAGAGGGACAATAAAGCAGACTTGTCTTCACAAAGAGCACAATGCTAATCAAGTCAATCTGTAGCACACACATCTATCTCTTGACCACCTTTAAGTTACCTTTAAAAAAGCAGCCTCCATGACTAAGTAGTTAATAAAAAGTTGTCCTGGAGAAAAATGCAGGTGCTTTTCAACAGAGTATTAGAAGTTCTTGTAGTTTGTGAAGCAGCTTTTTTCCCATTTTTCCAAGCAAGGCATCTGATCCCATTGTCATTGGTGATGCTTTGTCTGACTGAAATCTATGGTTAACAAGCTTGGTTCACCACAAAGTTCAGCAGCAACACAGTCTACCTTTTCATCACACAGATGGAAACACCCTCAAAGTAAGAAAAAAATTTCTTAAAATACTCATGCAATTTCCATCATACTGACACATATCACCCAGTTAACAACCTTTTTTTTTTCAAGAATAATAAATACATTTAAAAATTGAAGTCCTTGAGTTAGAAACAAAGACGTAATTTGGCTTCTCTTGTCTGTTCTGCTCTCCAATAACAGTCACAAAAATCTTTAGACTCATGGTATATTTATAAGACTCAAAACAGCCAACCGGTGGCTTCACAGGAACAAATAAGATTCCCATTCATTTAATTAATTAACACCCAGCACCACACCTATTATAATCTCTAGTAAGCATCTCTGCATAGCTATGAATATCTAAATACTTTTTGAAAACTACACCGAGGCTCTCAGGAGTGCGTAGAAAGATGTTCAGAATAGAATAATATGAGACTATCCAAGTCCCACAGCCAGGAACACAAGTCACTAAATAGCTATAGCCAAATTCCCCTCTGCTCAGACGGCCTTCAGCAGTTTGCATCCCTCAGCCTGATTCAAGCCCTTGTAACAGAGCTCACATTAAAACATATTAAATAACTGCCAGGCAACTGAATACAATGGAGGTCACATAAGGAACAGAGTAGTCAAATAATGTAGTTTTCTGTCCATGAAGTACTTTCCCATGAATTACAAAGTTTTGGTACAGCAGGGTAAATTTTTAATAGTACACTAACTACAGAAAGCTCTCATTTCCAATAGCGTTGTCAAAATACATCTTAAAGACGATTTAAGCTTTAGGTTTGCATAATTTGTTTGGTTTTCTTAAAACAGTGCACACAAAGTGCTTGCAGCGCTTTCATTTGGGGGATTATTTCAACAGCCTATTCTTGGGTGGCTGACTTGTAATGTTTCAATGTGCGTGCAGAAGGATCAGTGGCTTTCACCCATCTTGGCATCCAGTAGTGGGGCAGCCAGCTGCTTCGCCCTGGGTAGTGCTTTTCAAAGATTTGGCGGTAGTAGTAACTTTCTTTTGTTTTAGGAGGATTGAAAGGATATTTCTCCGCTGCCTTTTCCAGCAAAAGGTCATCAACCTACAGACACAAGCAAAATTCAAGTTAAGATGCAAATACATTTAACTTTTAAAGACACACAAGAATTCACGAACCACTAAATGCCCGCAGGTTTACAAAAAAAAAAGTCTATTCCAGAGGCAGAGGTTTGACTGGTCAAACCTTTGTCATACACTCCCCTGACCTTTATGAATATTTAACTCTATTTCCAGTGCTGTTGATATTTCTCTCTGCATGACATGTGAAGCCCATTTGTCTTGGGTTACAACCACCTTTGTTAGTAACCTCACAAAAACTTCTTTTTTTATCCTTTCCTTTGCTGTGAAACAAGTGGAAAATCTTGAAGCAGTCACTTTGCCATGTAAGTGGCTGCCTATTTTTTTTTTTCAACTTGGAGAACTGTTGACTCTGTTTGTATAACCAAGCTTTCAGAAACAAAAGACCAGCGATGCAGAGGCAAAAACACCTGCAGTTGCTAAGCTGGCTCTGAAAGGGAACGTGAATAGTTGCACCAGTTGAGGTAATTTCTAAAGCAACTTCCATTGCCAACAGGCTGTCTACCTTTTCACGGCCATGAAATAAATTTCCTCCTACTACAACAGTACAGGCTCAGAACAAGCAGCACAACACTTGCCTGACCAAACTACTTTTTTGCTTGTGGATATAGAGAAAGAAAATGGTATGGTGATAGGACAGACAAGCACCCATCCACAGGCTTGATTACACATATTTCTGAGTAACAGAGTTCTGGTTTAAATAGGGTGTTATGCGTTTCTCTTGGGGATTAAACTACCCCTGTACTCCAGAGAGGATTATACTTTGTCCAGAGCCAAAATGCCCTAGAGTCTTCACATGTTAGCAATGCAAGCAGAGGCTTTAAAAAGCAAAATGGCTTAGCTAGGAACAGCTTTGAAAAATGAATGACGTAAACAAGAAAGTACATTATAAAGTCATTATGTTGTTATTCAGCAGCAGAGTAAGTTCATGCAAGTGCCATCAGCTGAAGCAGCTGCTTTGCCTGTAACCCAGCAATTGTGTTTGTCAACACACAATATAATTTGCAACGCAGACACTTAAATGATGTTCATTTCCTTACACAACCATTTCTGTCAGGCTCTCGCATTTCTTTGTACCGGGCATTACAAATGCCTTTAACCAACTCAGATACCTAGAAGAGCATTGACTAAGGTTTATCTTGCTCCTTCACATTAACTGGTATACCCAGATTTATTCTGTCAAGTAAGCATGTGAGCTGCCTCCCTTTGGTAACCATATCTAATACACTTAAATGAGAAAGACCAAAAAAAAGTGTTATCGTACCTGTTGATCAATATAGTCCTGAAGAATAGAAAACCAGGATTTCTTTACTGATGCTATGCCATCACTGAAAGCTTCTTTTGGTCTCCAGAGTATTTCTTTGGGAAGTAAATTGGAATCTTCAAAAGACAATCTTAAAAGGTATTTTTCAATTCCATTCTGTTTGCAGAACAAAAAACAATGTCATGAGTCTCAGGAAGTGCAAAAATCTGGATTTAAACATTTATGAAATGTTTCCTTTCAGAAGGTCTAGTTAGAAAAGGGTTCCAAGTAGTCCAACGATCCAGCAAAATATTTAAGAGCATGCTT
>JAWWLV010000088.1:25153760-25178262 GCA_035041135.1 Platyrinchus mystaceus
CAATCTTAAAAGGTATTTTTCAATTCCATTCTGTTTGCAGAACAAAAAACAATGTCATGAGTCTCAGGAAGTGCAAACACTTATGAAACGTTTCCTTTCAGAAGGTCTAGTTAGAAAAGGGTTCCAAGTAGTCCAACGATCCAGCAAAATATTTAAGAGCATGCTTGACTTTGGGTAGAGGACTTAACCACTGAATTCAGCAATTTGGGCATGCTCAGAACACATATCAGTAAATTTGTACACTTACACTTGGGTCCAACCCTTGTTTTACATACCTTTGGAATTCGCAATTCTGTGGGTAGAGATAAATAATAAGAAGTAAACCGATGATCCAAAAATGGGACTCTCAGTTCAAGGCTAAACAGGGGGAATAAACAGAAAAGATACTGAATTAATCCCATAAATCATCTACTTACAAATTCCACAACAGTCAACCTTTTCCTGTCTTTCACATAACACCAGGTTTTCTTCTGCTTTCACTTAGAAGAAATTTTTCTTGCGTATTTATGACTATCTGCATTTAATTCACCAATTTGGAAAGTCAGGTGTATGGCCCACACAGATTAAAAACCATGATGATTTATGATGTCATATGCTGGGCAGCTTATAGTACCCTGAATTTAAAGACTACAGTGCTGTAGGATTTGCAACAACCATTGCAACATCTATGCAAAAAGTCATTAAAAATAACCTCTTGCTCCCAGAGAACTAACAAGTTGCTCAGGTGTCAGTCACTACCTCTTTATTATAGTCAGCTACCTGACTATACACACACTTTTCTCTTTTCAGTATGTTGTTTTAGTTCTTTATATGTATGCTGATAATCAGATTCAAGATTCCTCTTAGTCTAAAACTCAAAAAACCCCAACATCAAATACAACTTTGCTTTTCCTCTTCAACTCTGAAAATTGGTATTTCTAATTCACTGCTCCTGTAAAGAACAGTACAGTCCCAGACAAAAGATATTTCCTGCATTGGTTGGCAAGACGGAGCCCTGTGGTCACAGACAAGATTAAATTTTGCAGTGTGCTTTGCTGTTGCTGAAATTCCTTCAGGCTACATTTTCAATTTCATCTTGGCATACAAATCCTCAGCAGCCTTTCCTGCTACTCTAAGAATCAAGAGCTACTCCAAGCAGATGCAATTAATTGAGAGGTACTGTAAGCAGTTGCAATTAGATTCAGTTTTATTCCTCCTCTATTTGCTCATCCAACAAAACTTTCTTTCATAAAATGTTGTCTGTAGAAATTGCAATAGCAAGTTTGTCTCACAGTGTTTAGAACAGAAATGTGACTGACGATTCCTCTGCAGATCAGATTTGCCTGTCCTCATATAACATGCTTCCCACTCACTCAGAGCTCAGGGACCCTGAGTGCCTGTGCACACCTGGAACGTGAGCAATGCCTGTTCTGCCAAAGTGGGTCATGTCTTCAGTTATATTAAGATACGGAGCTCAAGCAGAACATGGGGTGCACCCCATTTGTTACTAGTATTCAGAAGACTAATGACCATCTTACATTAGCTTAGACCTAGACAGTAGGAGTAAAATTATCCTGCAGCACAATATTCTGAATCACTTAGTTATGCAGCCAACTGCAGTTAACTGTTGTAATTTCCTCAACAGCAGCAGAAGTTTTAAGATCTTCTCGTGCTTTTAAATCCCATGAGTCCTCACCATCCAAGAGAGTACGTTTTACCCGTGTGCTGCAGTAGTTCTGTCTGCACGAAGTACATCAAACAGGTAGAGCTCCTTCAGAAGCCTCTCGCTCTCCTCTGCAGCTTCCTCGGGAGACGGTGCCTGAAACCAAACATATGCATGGAGCACACAGCTGGAACACAGCTGCACTGAGGGAGCCATTGCTTGCTGTCCTGTGTTTGTAGCGATCACAGAGTGATCTCAGAACTAGCAAAAACTACATACAAGAAGTAACAGTCTCAGGAGTTGATGAAGATTAGAAAAGTTACTTTTTAGGTGATCAAATCCCTTGGATTTTAAACCAGCAAATAATACAGTTGTGACAGCTCTCAAACATCACACCTTGAAACCTCAGAGATGTTCTGCTGAACAGGAGAACAAGCAGCTCAAGGGCTTTCTGTATAGTGAATATATTTTACCTTATGGAAATATATATATCCTTGTGTCAGTTCATCTGATCCTTCTCCTGAAAAAATTACCACGCTGTCTGTTTTCTTCCGAATATATTTGGAGACAAGATACATACCTTAAAAAAAAAAAGTATATTAAAGTACAACTACATGTATGATGCTATATACAGCTAGTAGTTTCAAACTTAGCATTTTAGAAGTTTGTCTCCTACACTACTTTCTTCTGTAGCAAACAACTGATGTAAAATAAAATCTTGCTACTCAAAGCCATCATCAGCCATGCTAAGTGCAAATGCAAATGCATCTAAACTGTGTATTTACACTTAGCCCTCAAAATATCAAAAAGATATGTCTACTTGTGATCCTGGGAATGCTGAAGGATTCCCATGGGAACACACAGAGGAGCTGTTTTGACTCAATTTGAAATTAAGCACGTGATTAATTCCAGTACAGTGCTGAACAAACCCTTTAGCCTTAGGGAACAAAGCTACCAGCAAAAGTTGCTGTTTAAGTCTCTGCCACTGTGACTTGAACTGGATAAAGCCCTTCTTAAAAATTTTTTTTAAAGAATTATTTCTTAAACAGAATTATTTCTTCCCCTCAATGCATCTTTCTGAACAATATGCTTTTATAACATAAGTATTACAAATCTAAGGAAAAGGATCTAGTTCATTATTTCTCATACTATGCAGATAAAAAGTTGGCTTTAATTTTTAAAGAATTGCATTCAGTATTTCACATTTCACAAATTCAGTATTTCATAAATCCTATCTTCTTGGAGCAAATTCCACACAGGGAGTTTAGAAAACTGTTGACTACTTGGCTTCATAACACTTTACAACATTTTAGGATGACACAAGATTAACTGGGTTAAGTGTTGTAGCCTGCATTATGCAGAATTGCATTGGATAAGTGTTTTTCACTCCGATCAGGCTGCCGATGCTTTGTAAAAAGCTGCTGGTGGCTTTCTTCACTTCTCAGAATCAAACATACATTATAAGAATCTGTGTTACTAAAGGGTGGCAAGAAATACTTCCCATTAGTTTAAAAACTATGCAAGGAAAGGGTAATCATAATTGTTCTGCTATCATAACATTCAGTATCTCAGATAACTTATAAATTTCTCCCCTTTCTCCAAGGTTCTTACTCATCAGAGCAGAAAACCTAGACCTGCTGATCTAATGTTTCTTCTTATTGTGTTTCATCTCAAAAGCTTCAGGAACAGTTTTTGACAGTTGTTTTCTGCAGTCAGGGACTTTGAAACTAGTAACTGCTTTTGCCTCAGTGTGGTATCACAGAACAGACTGGGAAGCAGAACTTCAGTCACAGTTCCCAGGTTCTGTGTCAGCTAAGGAATCTAGTAGATGACCAGCTGGTTTTGCATAGAATTTTATGTGGGTGATATAAACCAAAGATTGCCATTAAAAAAAATCTTACCAATTGAAGCTCTTATTGTTGTTATATCATAGGTTTCCAACGAGAAGATAACCTCTTCTATTGCCTGAATTCCCTCTTCAGTATTAAGTATTACTTCATGATGTTCACTGCCTATATGTGCTGCCACCTGTTTGTAAAAGGTTACAATAATGTATCCCTTTTCAACTAAAACATCTTATAAATTAGCACTGTGTTTAAAACACACAAATTGAGGGAAAGCACCAGCTCCCTTCTGCTACAGTGACAATTATAACATTAGGCCAAGAAAAGATGTTACTTAGCAGCCACTCTGACTTGCAGTGGTACATTCAGCAGAGAGAACACAGTCTCCCTGATTACAGTGTTCAATCATGATTGCAACAGACCATGCAGCTGCTTGCCAAAAGCATAACCAAATCTGTAGAGGCTCTAAATACTCCAGATATTTGCCCTTAAGAGAAAAAGCAGCTCAAAAGTCATGACAGCCTGCATACTTAAGGCGTACCCCAGATGCCAAACAGTTTGTACAAAGAACTTAATCCAGAAAAGTGATGATTAACTTGCAATATTTAACATATATTTAACATATATTAACATATAACAAATGCCATAGTATAGGAACCATAGCATGGAGATCTACCCTAAAACCCAGAGGCAGAATTTAGACAAGTCCAAAGTACTGTCCTTTTGGCAACAACACAATGGGACTGTGTCATGGAAGTCTTCCGATTTCAAGAGAAAATAGATAAGGTTCAGTTGTCTCTTTTGTAAGATTAAACAGCAAATGTTATACTAAATGTTTTACTGCAAACTGATTTACATCCTAGCAATAAATGAGTATTCAGGGTTACTATTAATGCCATACCATGAAGTTAGAACCATTAATACACAGCTTAGGATACCTTTCTTGCAGCCAGTAAATCAGGACTGTTTTCCATTCCAATTGCAAAGGTTTGTAATGGATAACTGATGTTGATTTCTTTCATCAGTTTCAGAAGAACAGCTGCAACCAAGCTGGAATCTAAGCCCCCTGCCAACAAAACAAATTATTTGATTAGGCATTTGAATGATGTTTTATTTCCCCCCTTAAGAACACTGAATCTAGATATTGGAATCTTATGAGTGGGCTTCATTTTTAAGCTGTGTGAATGCAAGGTCCTTTTCACACAAGTGTACATTTACCTCTGCTTAACAAGAGAATCAGACAACTTCAGTAGAATGTCTTTAGTAACAGCTGTTATTTGGTGTCAGAAGCATCAGTGGAGATCTCTCTTTAAGATACACAGAAAGTATACTGAACGCATTGTACCACTAGAGAACATGCCCCTTCTCAACTCTACCAAAATGGGATTTATTCTTCATTTCAAAACTGCTCCCTAGCCTCTTCTTACCTAGACATTTAATAGGCTACTGACAGGACTGGGGAGGTTTTTTGTTCGTTTGAATAAAAAAGAATTAAATAAAAAACCAGAATGTTTAGTGTAAGCATTTCCCAATAATTCTTTTTTTTCCTGCTCTTTCTAGAGGCCACTGAAAAGATTTGAACAGTTTGGAAAACAAGCAAAAAATAAAACCAATATTTTAATACAATAAACCCAATACCCTAATACAATAAAATCAGTACTCTAAGGGTCCACCTTCTTATTCTCAGGAGCTAATTTTGCTAATCCTTGACTAGTTCTACTTGCTACTCCCCTTAGAAGTACTGAGCAAAACACAGTACCTGTTTGCCCACATCTGCCTGCAGTTCTGACAAGCATGAGGCAAAACCCTCTTCTCTTTGCTTTCTACAGTCTGCACATGTTTTTTCAGCTGAGTGCATCAGCATCAATTCCCACCCTGATCCACTTTGTGGGCATGCTATCTTGTAAAAAAAAAAATCCTGTAGAAATTACATGCAGACCCTGAGAAAAGGAGAGCACAGAAAAACTGAGTGCTTAGGATGCGGAAATCAGGAAAATCAAAACCTGAGTTTCCAATGTGAAGTTGCAGAACTCCCTCTGTGATTGGAAACAGAAGCAATTCTCTAACTGTGATGTGCCAGGCATACTCCAAACTGTGAAGCACTGAGATACTCTGGTATTATGCCAGCACAGGCACTTAGTTTTGCTCCTACAGCTTTCTGCATGTGCATCTGAGGAGCTGCTGGCTGCCTTCTAATTTGGTATCTGAAATCTGGGGTTTAAACAGGCTCTTTTACTGAGATTTGGATCTCCCAACTCTCCGTATCTTCCTGTTTAATTTACCTACTTCCTACTTTTTACGATGCCATAGTAAGGAAATGGTCCAACAGTATCTCCTGGTCAGTTCTCTCTCATTCAGATGCACATTTAATAGGGTTCATGACAAAAGTGTGTAATTACTGATATTCAGTGAATGCATGAACAGCATGAACTCTAACCATAAGTAAAAAGTGCTACACAAACACAGGAAATAAGGTGTCAGTCCCATGGCTACAGAGCTTTTGTTCTGTGAAGTACCTCTGTGACACTGAACCACCAGATCATAACAGTGATCAGCTGAGTCGGTGAACAACTTCCTGTACCACATGCTATTACCTTATCTGCAAAAGAGTGCAGCAAATAATTTTGGTCCAGATGGTCCCCTGTAATTTGGTAAATTAAGGGAGTTTAGGACAGAGACTATAGTGAAGGTGACAAGTAAGAATACCAATTCTTCCTGCTATCTGAAACATGCCAAGGCTTTTTTTCTAGGCTCAATCTGTGCAAAGTGAATGTAATAATTACATTAATCTTTTAGACACCAACGTAAGCATAAATCTCATGTATTTAAGAATCTATTGAGTGATTTTTCAATAATATATTTATTTCCTCTTATTTAAAAATGGTGTCTCAACAAGCCAAGATCCCAGCCTAGAGTAAACTTTAAAAGCATAAGACTTTCAAGATACTTGTAAACTGGAGAACTTTATCCCAAACTAACAAGTTCTCTTTTGCCTGTTCTAAAAAGCAAATGAAGATAAAAAGCAAATGAAGATTCAGATCACTTCACGTACATCACAGCTGAAGAGCCAGTATACTTTCCTCTAACTAGTAGAGAAGGGGCAAAAGAGAGAAGATACAGAATCATTGTGGTTCTTGTTACTTACCTGACAGAAGACAACCAATTCTTCTGTGAGCCATCAGACGTTTTCTAACAGCATTTTCAAATAGAATACGGATGTTGCTTTTCACCGTCTCAAGGTCAAAGCCTGCTCAAAAGAGAAAAGGGGAAAAAAGTTCAAAAAGTGTTACTTAGACTTTAATGAATTATGTTAATTAGGAAACAAAGATATTTGTCTAAATCTCCACTGATAACAAAAGCATCTTTGTACATGACAGACTACAAGAACAATTCTAAAATCCCTACATTTTAAAAGTTCTTCCAAGTTTTTTTTTTTTTCTTAAATGGTACTTTTTTTAAACCAGTCAGTACAAATTTTATATGCAAAGACTATGATTTTTTCACTTTTAAATCAGAATACATGAAAAAATCTTTGCTGTACTACCTGAAGGCAGAGCTTCCACTGTATCACACGCAACATGGAGCGGTTCATCTTTACAGCTATGAAATTTTACTAATTCCACTGATGCAACCTTGCCAGAGGGCTTTAAATCCAATACCTCATAATGACCCGGGAGAAACGGTTCCACTTTAGAACATAAGGATGTTGAATGCTTTAAATTGATAAGTCCTAACATGAAATGGGAAAAAAGAAAAATGTCAACGTTTTTTACCTAGGATGGTTAAGTTATATCTCACTCAACAGCCTCTGTACTAAAACTATATACAAATATTTTCTCCAGATCCTAAATCTGGTATTAAAAAATATCCTTTTGAGTCAGAGTCCTGGCTAGAGCACGACTTTGCTTCTGGCAGGATGCACACATAGATCTGAGCTGTCTCAAGCTGAGGCAGACAGCAGAGCAAACAAACCAGAAAGTTTTACTAATTGGCAAAGTAGTAATTTATCTCCGTGAGCATTAAGAAGATCACTTTTCTAACTGACTACATGATGTCCAGGTCAAGTGCAATATGCTTATGAGAATTCAAATGACAACTACGAACTGATTTTGTATTTAACATTAAGTGTAGTCAAGCTAACAAGGGGGTTGAAATAAAACAACATCACTGAAGAGATAACTTAATTGACGTTGATTTAGTGATTTCATAATTCATCGGTTCCAGACTGATCTACTCCACTGCTATTGAATGCCAAGAATCAAACCTTATCTACATTCCTCTTGTGAAAGCGGATGTTGTTCACCTGCTGGTGACCTGGATGCCCCTTGAGGAAGTCCTCAAAAGAGATACTGAATTGCTGTTAGAGAGGGACTGATAATTCACTGTGATGGCTATAGGACAGAGTCTCCAGAACATTCACTTTCCTTCTTCCTTCACAAGAAGCAGAGATGGTACAGCTCTTAGTACTAGTACACAGCACTACTATTAGAGGAGTCAACCTACATTGCAGTCTGATAATAAAATAGATATACAGTAAATGGGAGAGACATAAGCAATCCTGAAAGTATATTTTAGCCAAAGTGCATTTTAGGCAATAAACTCCTTTTTGACACTGTTAGGATTTGATTATGAAAGTGCCAAGATTATTTTAAAAAAGAAAGCAGTAGATGTGTTCTCTCAAAGGAAAAAACTGTCATCAAATAAAATAAGTGATACTGGAAAATTACCCAATGCTGCAGGCAATTTCAGTAAGGTTTCAAAATTATGGCTTTTACAGATTAGCGGTTCTTGTGGCATTATTTCCCAGTTCATTATAGAACACCAGGAACAAAGTCTAATACATTTATTGTAGCATAAATCTAGTCTAACTTTATAGACTGCATTTAACTTTGGGGTAACATTAAAAAAGTCTTGATTTCAATACTGCCATGATTTCAGAACACAGAATTCTAAAATTAAATAAACAAATTATTTTAGAGATATTAAGGACAACTAAACATCTTGGAGGTTTTTGTTTTAGTGATGTGTAGTTCTTATACTACTAAATATAGTTCATGTATTACTGAACTTACAGTTCATTTTCTCTTCACACTTAGAAGAAAAGCCTGACAAAGAAGTTTGTCTCCAACACCAATACCTAAGATATTTAGGCACTAAACACAGCTAGTTTTACCTTTTGCCTCAGAACAGACACCCAAAAATCCATCATCAGTCAGCACCTTAAACAGTGGTCTGACTCCATAGGTATCTCTCGCCAGAAACACTTTTCTGTTTGCAGTGTCCAGAAGGATAAAAGCAAATACACCATCTAGCATGGACGCTGTTTGTTCTATTCCTCCTCTGTTGTAAAGATGAAGGATAACCTCACCATCCACTAATGTTTGATATTCAAATCCAAACTGCTTCTGCAGCTAAGAAAAAAGATAAAGAAAAACATGAATAAGCATTTGCAAACACTGTCTGCTTACTAACTGAAAAAGCAACACTAATCATGTAATTGTTTAATAAGAAAACCAATTTTTTTTTTTATAATCACACTTTAAAAGTTATATAAGTATTTCAATCAAAGAAGGAAATTATACTTTGGTGTTCCAAGTTGTACTGGGTTTGCGTGGGCAGGTTTTGGTAGCAGGGGAGCTACAGGGGACACCTTCTGTGAGAAGCTGCCAGAAGCTTTACCCTTGTCCGGCAGAGCCAATGCCAGCCAGCTCCAGGACACATCCACTGCTGGCCAAGGCTGAGCCAGTCAGGAATGATGGTAATGCCTCTGTGACAATATATTTAAGAAGAAATAAAAAAGTTATTGTGCAGATGAAATTGTGGCCAGGGAAGAGCGGAGTGAGAATATGTGAGAGGAACAATTCTGCAGACATCAAGATCAGTGAAGGAGGGGGAGGAGGTGCTCCAGGTGCCAGAGCTGAGGTACCCCACGGTGAAGCAGCTGTGCCCCTGAAGCCCATGGAGGTCCACAGGAGCGCAGAGATCCACCTGCAGCTCATGGAGGAGACCCACACCAGAGCAGGTGGACACACGAAGGAGGCTGTGACCCCACAGGAGGCCCATGATGGAGCAGCATCCTGGCAGGGACCTGCTGACCTGCAGAAAGGGGAGCCCATGCTGGAACAGGTTTCCTGGTTGGACTTGGGGCCCTGTGGGGGACCAACGCTGGAGCAGCCTGTGCCTGAAGGAATGCGCTCTCATGGAAAAGTGACCCGTGCTAGAGCAGTTCGTGGAGAACTGCTGCTGTGGGATGGATTCACATTGGAGAAGGTCACGGAGGACTGTCGTCCATGTGAGGGACCCCATGCTGGAGCAGGGGAAGGAATCTTCTCCTTGAGCAGCTGCAGGAAGAACATGTGATGAACTGACCATAACCCCCACTCCCCATCTCCCTACATCACTGTGGAGGAGAAGGCAGAGCTTGAGAAGGAGGTAGGGGTGAGGGGAAGGTTTCTTTTTTAAGACTTATTTTATTTTTCATTATCCTGCTCTGATTTTGTTGACAAAAAATTCAATTAATATCCCCAAGCTGAGTCTGTTTTGCCCATGACAGTAACTGGTGAGTCATCTCTCCCAGTCCTTATCTCAACTCATGAACCTTTCACTATATTTTTTCTTCCCTGTCCACTTGTAGGGGGGAGCGATAGAGCAGCTTTGGTGAATGCCTGGCATCCAGTGAGGGTAAACCCACTACAAAATATTATCCAGGATGACCTCTTAGACAATGAGACTGACTCTGCAGTCTTAAGCAATTGACATTATGGCAAGTTTTCAGGGATACACTTCTATCTGAGGATGTGAAACTGCAAACCCATGACCCTGGTCTTCAGAAGCACTAGCCAGCCACTGTCTCAAAAAGAAAAAAAACAACTCTAAACACATAGAAACTTGCAACATCTCTGCAGGGTCAAGTATTTCGGAAAGAAACTTTGGTTTACTTATGCAGTCACTGCAATTTCTCAGTGTTTTTTTATGCACAGAGAATGCCCTTCTGCCTGATCTTCCTCCATTCCTCAAACCACTTTTCACTCAGCCTGTGCAGATGGACTGGGGGAGGAAGAAATTAGCTGTCAGACTTAGGTCAGTCCAAATATTCTTCATGTTCTTGTGGTGCTACTCTAAAAGCCCTTTCAATACATACAAGACAGAGAGAAAGAGAGGGTTTCAATATAACACTAACAAGACAAGAAACCCCACAAAACCAATACTGTAGCATTTTAACTTCTTTGGTTTTAATTGTTATTTATGGGGCAGTCTTAGGTCAAATTGAGTCAATATTAAAATAACTAAGTCGTTGCCCTAAACAAGACACTTGTTTCTCCAATGATCCTTTCCTAGGTTGGTTTCTGCCACAAGATTGAAAGAAAAATCAAATCATAAAGAGGATACATAATGTAGTGACAATGACCAAACAAATTCCTGCAGATGGCAATGCAAGTTCTGCATAATTAAGGTCTGTTTGAGATTGTGTGTAGCACGATTGAGAGTAAATCCTATTGCTTTCAACAGCAGAAAAGCCACAATGCAAAACACTGCAAGTATTACAGACTGTTGGTACAAAACATTTCACATCTACTGCAGGGCAAAGTTTATCTCATCCTTCAAACAACCAGATACTTGAAAACTGGGAAAAAAGATAAAATCTCCTGCCTGTTAAGTCAAATTCCCAATGACACTACTGATGTCACTGACATGACTAACAGGATCCTGAGTCCAACTTCAAAACTGTGATGTTAGAAATACTGTGACATCTCAGATTATTCATACATTTCTGATACTACCACACTTGTTATGTGATACATTTTACACATTCATTCAGCATGATTCAGAATCAAGACACAATTTTAAGCTGCTTTATACATCAAATTTGGATTATCTGAATCATCTTCCCAAGTAACACAGGCAGCATGGACATCTCAGCACAGGGACTAAAAGTCCCACTGACAATGTTTAGCCCATCAGGGACATTCAGACACTTTAGAGTTGCTGCTAGTTTTGTGCCTAAGAGACTTACTTAGGTGGCTCTCAAAAACCCCACAAAGAATCTGGCTTCTGCTGCAGACACCTAAGGACTTTGGTGGCATAGTGGAAACATCTCCTTAATGCTTATTGCTTTTAAATAAATATAAAAGCATGCATCCTATACATTAATATATTTTAAGTGACATATCCCACCTAGATTAATATGTAATAATAAAAATGCAATACCAAACAACTTGGAGTTTGACGACCCAAAATAACTGAAGATCAAGACAGTCTAAAAGCATTTGCATTATGAAGAGAAAAGGGGAAAAAGAAGTTTGAAATTCCCCTACCCAAAAGATAAGGAAGAATGCATCTTTATTTAAAATTGATCAAACCTGAACATACAAATACTTATTGCTCCTGTCAATTAAAATGTGATTTTTCAGTATTAAAGACTAAGCATGTTACTAAGCCGCAAGATTCACAGCTCATCATTAGTCCTTTACCATCTTTAAATTTTTTTCTGATATTCTAATCTACCATGATTTAAATATTTTCTGAATATCCACTAATTTTTAAATAAAAAAAGCTTACTTGTTTGAAATTGTAGATTTCTCCATTGTAACACAGCCACAGATACGGGAATTTCTTCACCCGGATAGGCTGCATACCATATAACTGATCAACAACTGCAAGGCGGTGGAAACCAAAACAACAGTTGGTGAAACCATTGACGTTCTCAAAACGAAATGCGTCGGGACCTCTGTGTGCGATCTTCATGGCACTGAGACACTGGACAGAAAGGCATTCATCGCTCCCAAACAAGGCCCAGATCCCGCACATTGCGAGGCTGTTGTTCTACGTGCAAGTGGAGAACCTGTTCAATAAACACATGAACATTATAAGCAAGAGCTGACACTGTATTGAGTCTGGCTGACAGGGAGCTCATTTTCCCCTCAGCAGCCCTCATAGTGCTGTGTTTTGTACTGGTAGCTAGAGAAGTGATGGTATCACATCAGGGTTTTGGCTACTGCTGAGCAGTGCTCCCACAGCATCAGTGCTCTCCAACATTCCCCCTTCACCAGTAGGCTGGAGGCAGGCAAGATCTTGGAATCATAGCCAGGCAACATAGCCAGGACAGCTGACACGAATGGTCCAAAGGGATAATTCTTTTCATATGATGTCTGCTCAGATAAAAAAAATCTAAGGGAAAGGAGGAGGAAGGGGAGCATTCGTTATTTATGACATTTATGACATTGTCTTCTACAGCAACCACTATGCGTGCTGAAGCCTTGCTTCCCAGGAAGTGGACAGATGTCACTTGCTGATGGGAAGGAGAGAATAAAATCTTTGGGTTTTTTCTTCTGCTTGTTTATGACCTTCATTTTTGCTTTAATAAACTGCCTTTATCTCAACTCGTGAGGTTGTGTTGGGCTTTTTTCATCATATTTTCTTCATGGTCCCACCCCACCCTGCTGAAGAGGGGAGTGATAGAGGGGAGTGGCTTGGTGAGCATCTGGCATCCAGCCAAGGTCAACCCACTACATATCTACAAAACATAGATAACAAATGTAGGCTATTAATCACTTAACTGCCAAGAGGACTGATCAAGAGAATAGCAGACTTTACTAAGTAAAACCTGGCTTGACCAGAGTGTGACAAACTTTGGACAGCAAGAAATTAGGTTTAATTTTTACCTTTAGATACAGCAAGGTTGTCTGTGATTTTTTTCATAGAGCACAAACAGAACAAATAATTACTGGGAATATAGTATGATCTCTTGAAGTAACATCAGAAACATTAATGGTCCCTTCAGTTTCTTGCCTTTAAAGGAGCTTATAACAAATATAGAGAGGCTCTTTAGCGAGACATTTAGTGACAGGACAAGGAGAAACGGTTGCAACCCAAAAGAGGATGGGTTTAGACTGGAATTCCCCAGCAGCGCGGTAGGCTCAGATGGGAAAGATGTGAAGGGAGCAATTGTTGTTGCAGCGCCGTGCTTGCCCCGGCACGCCTTTTGTAGCCCCAGTGTCGCTGGAGATATACGCAGGCCTCGTAGCATTCAGAGTAACAGCAGCGGTCTCTGACAGTAGAGGTGTGCTGCAGCTGGGGACCTCCAGATCAAGTGATGTTGCTGGAGACCTCAGCCCGAAGGGGCCATTAGGGTTAGGGTTCAGGGAGCCACAAAGCCTACAGCTCCAGGGACTCTGGGGCTGCAAAAGGCGTGCCAATGCGAGCACGGAACTGCCACACTGCTTCCTCCACATCTTTCCCATCTGGACAAGTGATGGCGCTGCGCACCTCAGCCTCAGCACATGGAGCTGGGCTCTCCCACCAGCTGGAGTGTCCTCCCGGGAACGCACGGTCTCCGTGCGACCGCGGGTAGCGGGGGCAGGTTCCCTCGGCGCACGCTGCTGCCTCGGCTCCCTGGGCACGGCCACCCCTCCCTCCGGCGGCTGCCGCTCTCCGGGCCCGCCGCCCCCGCCAGCCGGGCCCCGCTCCCCCGCAGGCCGCTCCGTGCGGCTCCGCTCGGCCCGCGACCCTGGGGGCGGCGGCCCCGGCCGGCCCTGCCCGATACAGCCCGGCGGCACGGTGCCTTACCCGCTCCGGTGCCTTACCCGCTGCCGCTGCCGCTGCCGCTGCCGCCGCCCGGAGAACCACCGTCCGCACCGCGCCGGAGGATGGAAGAGGCGGCTCCCGCCGGCTCCTCCCCCGCCGCCAGCTGCTGTTGAAACACGCCGCGAAGTTTCATCATGTGCCTCCCTGCCCTGCCCTTCCGCCCTTTTCCTGCCCGCAGGGCCGGCGAGGCGGAGGGAAGCACGGCGGGGGACCGCACGCACAGCATCTGCATCTGCACGCGCATCTGTATCTGTATCCGTATCCGTATCCGCACAGCGGTCCTTCCCGGCGGCCCCGGCTCGGGCTGCCCCGCGGCAGAGCTGGAGCTCGCAGGCCGAGCAGTCCTGGCTCTGGCTCATTCCCCGGGGCGCTGTGAAGAAAAGCGTGCACCAGCAGCGTTACTGGGCATCGCTGGGCTCACGAGGGCGACTTGGAGCCATCAGAAATACTGTCTCTGCAGATCTTGTGTGGCTTCTGTCCTGTCCGGTGGAACACCTGCATTCCTTAAAGCCACTTGATTTGGTTTGGGAGACGGAGTGCGTGGAAAGCACGCACCTCTGGAAGCGTTTGCTGAGGATGTATGATTTTGCTGTGCAAAACTCAGTTCTGAATCATAGACACGATGGGTAAAATGGGATTTTGGTGCTTACCTGAACTCCATTATTGGACAGTTTTGCCTGTTTTCCTTAGAGAGTGCTAAAGTAAATGAAATTCAGCTCTGAAGACTAGGATGCGAAGTGCTAAATACAACCCCTAATTCTCCATGCATAATTCAAGAGAGCCATTAGTAATTTGCATGCAGTATGTTTTCATAGCTAGTTTTAATGGACTTAGTGTAAAACTGCAGTTCTGTGCGTAAAGTTCTTCAGGTCCTGCAGACTGTCAGCAGTAAGTGTGGTCTGTGTGTAGAATTTTAAAAGGACTTTTAAGAAGCCATTAAAAGGATATTTTTAGGCTTTAGAAAGAAAAAATATGTTGAAGTGTCCTGTGCATGAGAAGTAGACTCCAGTGCTGATCGGGAATAGATGTAGGACAGTTGTGTTCAGCACAGCCTAACCTGAACACAGGACTGGCCTTGGCAGAGGACATATGTGCAATTCTTAGAGCTGTGCACTGCCTGGAAGAGCAGTGCAATGGCACGTGGAGTCACTGCGCATAGAAGAGCAGTGGTTGTGGTGGGGAACACCTTATATCTTGGTGTTCTGATTTTTTTTCCTCCGTATATCTGAATGTCACTCTGCATTTTGAAAAGATAAAAGAAATACTGGACAAACATATTATCCTAGGTTGTTTGGGGTGTTTGTTTGCCAGAGATTTTGTAAATTGCTATTCTTTTCATCTTCTTTTCTCTGCACAGGAAAGATTTTTGGATGGTTCAGATTAGGTTTAAGTTGTTGCCTGGGTATTTTCATTCAATGAGCAATTTCTAGTTCATAACTAGATCTCATACAGTGCTTTATGACAGTAAGTCACGAAACATTTGCTAAAATATTTGCTAGAATATTTTCATGGAGAAACTGAAGCAGGGGCAGTGAGAAGAAAGTGGACTAGTAAGGCTGGGCAGGTACAGCAGGGAAAGAGCAACACCTCCCCGGTCCTCATTAATGTCTGCATCATTAGGGCACATTGGGTAACAGTCACATATTTATCCTCCCCTTTACTTCCACCTCTGAAAACTGGGGATAGCTGCATTTCACTATGTCTTGCATGTTAAATTCCCTATTTTAACGGTGTCAATGGTGTTATATATGGGACTAATGGTAGAAATGCTACGTACGATCTGCTTTTAAACACTGGCAGTGTTACTGTTTTGTAGTTACAATGGTGCAAGTAATAACTGGTATGTCCCTGGCCTTTTCTGGCCTTTTCTCTACTATTGTCAAGTAGCCCATTACAGTCTGTTTATGTTGTGTTGTTTTTCAATATCCAGTCTTTTCTTTCAGCATATCTGCAGACAGCCCTAGATGTAATTACATCCCAGTTTCACACCTCTGTTCTTCTCAAGTCACATGAGAAACCCTCTGGGTTTTTTCATTCCTGCAGACATTACTATGTGTAATAGCTTCAGTAAAGCATTGTCTTATCCACTCCACTCCTTTAAAGCTGATTTTTCCCTCCATTTTTGTTGAGAGGAATTTAAATTGATGCTAGATGGGTGGAGAGAACAGGTTTGAATGTAAATATTGGGTGCCGTTAGTAGCCAGGAGACTTTCCACTTTGTGATATCATTTGTTTAGTATCTGAGAGTAACTACTTGGCCACAGACTAAAACCATTTAAGAATGGCTGAAAAACACTGTAAGAAAGTTACTGATTAATTAGTTAGAAAGTGCTTGCATTAGTTTTGTTTCTAATCAGCTGAAGTGAAATGCTAAGAGGTTTCTCTGCAGGCAACAGGTAAATGAGTAAATTCAAGGTCCATAACGTAGAACGAATTGGTGCAGCCTCGTGACTTACACTGAGCTGGTCACTGTCAGCTCAGTTCTCAGTTGAACATTGCTCATTAATGAAGTCTGTGCTCCTCATTTTTTCCCAGTAAATATAAACATCTTTGCTGCATCCATTGGATGTGGTGCCACCAACATGCCTGGAAGACTGGAAATACGTGAGTTTTGTGAGATTGGTGAAATCCATTTGGAGAGGAGACAGAGCTGAGGGGGAAGTGGAGAAGTCAGACACTGTGATTAGGAGAGACATACAGTGAAGGTCTTTTGCTTTCACAGTGATGACTAACAGAGCGTAGCCTCCTGATGGTAACCCTCATGATTTCTGGCTTTTTGCCTGAGAGAACACATTTCAGCTGTTTTTGTGATGGTGGCTTTCCCAGCTCTCTGTTCTCATTTTTTGCTCTCACTGGAGCTGTGCAAGAAAACAAGACCTGAATTAAAAATAATGGCCAGGCTCAAATATGAGTCAGCATCCAATGCACATTCTCTGCAGTTTCTTAGGCAGGAATTGAAGACCTTTTGTTGATGGTCAAGGTTATCACAAGTGGATTCATGGGCCAGGTCATTAGGATGGGCAGGACTGTAAAACATCAGAAATTCTATTGGTATGCATCATCTCAGCCTTGGACCAGCCCTTTACACATAAATTACTATTAAGTAGCAGTGGAACACAGGCATTCTGCACCCTATGAAACCATCTATGTAGTCATGGACTGTTTAAGATGCTTAATCACCAACAATTTGAGGGATAATAAAGATAATGCTGAAACAATTTCTATTGAAAAATAGAAATTGAAGATTGTGGTTGTGAGAAGGAGAAGGATGTATCTTGTCTACAATCTTAGGACTCCCTTTGCATCCAGAATCCAGTTTTAGCTTGGACCAACTACTTGGACCAGCTACTCTCCATCTGGCCTTGAACACATCATGAATTGCAATAGCAAGACTTGACTTTTCCTTCTCCAATCCTAACTTGTGTAATAATGGAGTTGTGGGAACAGGCAATTCCAAGTTTCCAGATACCTCAAACTATACTTTTCTCAGTTCTCAGTGACTAAATGTTGATGATGTGAGCTGGGCAAAGATCACCAAGAATCCTGTATTTTCCCATCTGAATTTTTTCCTTGATATGTTTGCTACACAACACTTTGCCACACATTGTCACAGGCCTAACTGAATGGCAAATGCTACTATTGGTTTGCTTGTGATTGTCAGCATCTACAATTTACTTTGGTGTTGAAGTCTCTGTACTTTACTTTGTGTATTTACATCTGTTCCTGAATGCGCTGTAATAAGAATCTAAAGCCATTCTTGGTGCAGGGAGTTAGTGTACAGCTTCATTTCCACCACAAAAGAGTGACTTTAGACAGACATGATCCAGCATTGTAGCAATAACAGAAAACACAGTGACAAATGCTCATTCTGGAAGCAGCCTAGTCTGTTTTCTATGACAGGGACTGAGCTTGAAAGCAGAAGGTTGTTTCTCTTAATAGAGCCACACAGAAATATCCATATACCGTGGCAGCATTTGCAGCCTATTATACACTGGGACAGATCAGTGGTGGGCAGGACTTAGGGAAAGGTGGAGATCATTTCCTCCTCCCTAGTCTCATGGGTTTACATAAATAGCACAACTCATACCCTGGCTGTCTTTCAAATATAACAGCTTGTTGGATACATGTACATTCACCAGGTAATAACTGTAGTGCAAGGTGTTCTGGTAACGCATCTGACATCTGAAACATGTGTTAGCATGTCAAGGACGTGTATGCAGAGAGCAAAGATCTTTGCCTATATTGGTTTTCCATCCCCAGGAGACTAGTAATACTATATGCTCTTAAAGTTTGAGTGCTTGCACTCAAAATCTCAGACAGAACCATACTTTAATTTCTGTATCTGAGTGGAGAAAAAAAATGAAAAGACAAACTGTCAAATTCAAAAGCTGTTTGAAGATCTGTAGTTTGAAGTAAGATAGGCTCCCATTTGTATCACTTAGTCTGGCTTTTACCCAGTGGAATACACCACACTCCAGAGAGCTTGCAGCTTTTAAATAACTTATCAACCTAACAGAGCTGTTTGTTCCTATAGTTTGAATATATTTATTTTTCCTTTTTTTATTTCTCTGTTCTTTTCTTTTTGAAGACATTTAAAGTACATGCAGTCTACTTGTCTCTCCTCCAGACAAAATCTTTTCTCTCATAGCACAAAAAGTAGTTGTCTCTCCCACTGGGAGTTCCTATTGCTATAGTCTCTCTTATTTAATCCTTTTTCTTTCCTTTCTGCTTAATTATGTTAAGCTTCAAAACAAATAAGACTTGCTCTGACCCTAGAGTTAAAGGTCACAGCACTACTGAAGTGTTAAAAGAAAATCTTTTCTAGAGCCCGGGCATTCAGGACTTCGGTAAAGTACCAGGAAGACACGCCTAGTGTAGCAGCAAGAGAGAACACAAAGTAAGGTGATTTGTTATTGCCTGCACAAAAGACTAAGCATTTTTTCCCTACGGCCGTATCCTTTTTTTAACATCCCAGCCCTTCCATTATCCCCTGTGTTTCTTAGCACAGACAAGAAAGGGTTGTTGAAAGAGCTGTTGGCCATACAGTGCACATGGCAGCACGGCATATGGCATACCAATGGCTCTATTGTCGGCAGGCCCAGGACCACAGAGGAATGAAACATTGCTGACTTTAACTCAATAGTGGTCTTGGCTAATGAGAAGGAATCCAGGGTAATTTATTCTCTTCCTGGGGAGGGGGAGAGGGAAACAAACCACAAAACCAAAGCATTATACGTATGCTTTTTTAACCACTTACAGATTAAGAAAGAAAAAATTAGCTGTCTGATATTGACTCTGCAACATAAAACAGCATAATTCTCTGGAGTTTTTAGAACCATAATTGTAGAACTAATTTAAATTCTGGTTCTTTTTCATACAGTGGTAAAGATTGGGTGTGAGCTGAATTAGCATTTAAAGTAACTCTTGTAGTCAATACTACAATCTTCAATTCACTTTTACATTGTAGTTAGCCCATTGTGAGATTTTGCCCTGTTCAATAGATGTTTTGTTTAATACAAGCAAGATTTATTTTCTCCTAGAATACAGCTAAATTCAGCTGTAAGAGACATAGTTTGCTGGTATAAAGTTGTAACAGCTAAATTCATGCTTGAATATATATATAACTGAGTTTTAAAATACACTATAATGTATTTTTTCAGCTGGAATAAATTGATATAGTTCTAATAAAGTTATTTTGACACCCTCAGTTGTGCTGCTTTAGTCTTTTAAAGCACTGTATTTAATTTTGTGATTTGTGTCTGGAAGACATAAAAAGTGTTTGGTAAAATGTGCTAAAAAGGCACCTATATGATCTCTTGCATAAAATTAAGAAAAATAGAGAAAGAATAATAACAGTTATTGAACACTGCATGAGAATTTTTTTAAAGAAAGTTAGACAATCTTTTTTTATAAAAGATTGAGAAACTATTCTAATACGTATGACTGCAGCAGCTCTTCCTCATCACTAGGTCGAGCTATTTCCTCAAAATAAGAAACTGTCACCCTGCTAGTACTGTTGTTACCAGAAATAGAGGTGTAGAACAAATGCAACAAAGGTCTGCAATGAAATAACTAGACTGGCAAATGTAACACTTTGCAGTGTGGAAAAGAAAAAACTGCACTACCACATATACTAAGCCAATTACTTCTGTAAAGAAAAAAATTATTATTGAAAGAAATTTCTCCCCATTTTCTCATACAAGTACACACTAAAATAGAGCTCACTTCACAGTATGTCTTACTAATTTTATTAAATCCAGCAGCATTGAACCCTTCAAATGTTATATAATTATTACAGCTACTTCCTTTCCTTTTTTCCTAGGAATCAATTCTGAATTCTGTACAGAGGTAAAACATCTGTTGTTGTTACTGCTGTCATATAAACAGTAAAATACAATGTCTCTCCTCCTGATTCTTCCGTAACTAGAAACTAGCAACAGACTTCATAAAAATAGCTTTGTTTCTTTGCATATAAAGAGAAGAAAGAGAATTCTTCCTGATTCAAAAATAGAAAACCAAAAAAGAGAAGTAAACCAATTTTAAAGGAACTCAAAATGCAGTACCAATTAAAAAGAATTAAACAGTGGATGACTGCAAAGAAGAGTTAGTTCTGCATTCTAATTCTTACTAAACAATACCTCATCCCTTATCAGAGATGCCAGATACTAATGTGGTTTCCAGTATTAATACCAACATTTTTATTAAGCTTTTTTTTTTCCCAAAGAAAAGAAACACAAGCCAACTAAAATCTTCTATCAACTCTCATAGAAATGCAGTTATACAAGACTGATACCTTATAGCAGCATTACTTGAAGTCCTGGTTGACAGCAACCCTCTGAACCTCTTTGCTTTTGACTGGTACCAGACAGGCAAATGAAATAATCTAACTGCAAGGGTTGGCTACTCCTTGATCTGTTCTGAAATATATCTCTCTTATTGTTATTGTTAGAGAATATATTATTTTATAACTATTGTAGGATTTGACAGAGAAAATATTTGCACTTGCCCTAGCTAACTTTTAAGTTTCATGCATATGTAAAATAAATGGAAATATAATGATCTATAGAGAAATCAATAAAAAGAATAAAGAAAGATGCATTTTTCTAAAGTGCTTAAAGAAGGTTTTATGAGGCTATTTCTACAAATAAATCAGGGCCCAAAGGTAAATTTAGGTATGGGAGCCTAACTATTAGCACACTGATTAGTGGGATTCATGTCCCTGCTAAGTAGTATTCCTTGAGAAAATGCCTGGGAAAGGTAATAGGGTAACACTTGCCAAGTGCTACTTCTAAAGAGCAATGTGGACATGGTTGAGGATTTGGTCCATCCACCATGCAGCCCTGCCGGGGAATCCCAGCAGACTTCCTAATCTGTCAGTGCTCCTGCATGCCTTCCCATTACTTTCCACAGCATTGAAAGTGAGTGTCATTTTCTCAGTTTCATGATATGCAAATCTCATTTTGAGGGCTGTAATACAGCCCTCAACTTACTTTGAATGGTCCCTGGCGCTGTTTCACCCAAAGAAATACAGATGTAGTCCAGAGCTTTCTGAAGTGGATTTTGGGACAGGTCTGTAAACAGCATAGAAACATTGTGACAAGTGCTTTTCTTGCAGAATGTCTGGAATGACTGCCTAATACATTTTGTCTGATACTTCCAATCAAAATAAAAGGCCTTTAATATTTTTTTTTAAATTTTAATAAAGAAAAAATTCCCTTTATTTCAAACTTTTAAAAAGTGTTCTTTTAAATTTCAAATATTTTTAGTAAGATTCAGTAGTTAATTTCTTATTCTGCCATTCAAAATATATCACTGAAGTTTTTGGCACACACTGAATACTGATCTAGAAGTTCACAATGGCTTGTTTTAAGTCAATTATTTGTTGTAAGCAGATCTGGTTAGCACAAACAGCAGTGTAGAGATTGTACAATTGTTTAAATGCAGACACTACTTCTGACTTCACTGATCAGTAATGTGTATTATTCCACTATTGGCAGTTCCACTATTGTTTGTTCAAGAAATACAGTGAGTAAAGTTCCGTATCATAATAGGATGTCAGACTTTCAGCCACCTGGTGTTCTTATGTGTAAAAGGGAGGTGGGGTGATACATTCACAGAATCCCAACAATTTGAGTTGGGATGGACCCAAAAGGCTCATCAAGTCCAACTCTTAAGTGAATGGCCTGTATAGGGATCAAATCCACAAGTTTGGTGTTATTAGCACCATGCTGTAACCAACTGAGCTAATCTCAGGGTCACTTGTACTTCTTTATTATATTATATTACACGTTATTTCACACAGTAATCAGATCACAATAAATAAATAAATAATTTTTGGACTTGTCTCCATATATGGTTCTGACTGTTCCAGGAAACCACAGCAGCAAATTAGTGCATCCGCCCCAAGTCAAGTGGGCAAAGGTGTTGATAAATTGAAACTCCATTCACTTTCCTAAAGGCCTTTGTTCTGTTCCAGGAATTAGGGTAGGTATGTGTAATAAGATTTTTATAACTTGATCCAGTCCAGTGTGCCTCCAATTTGTGGGTTCACAAGTGGGCACAGAATGTGTAATAAGTTCTTTAGAGAAGAATGGCCTTACTAAATGCGAATGGTCAAGTTAGTGAGATTATTTTTTTAATGAATAATATTAAGCAAATAAGGTATTTATTTAATCTGGTTTTCTGACCAAATAGGACTGAACAGAGAACACAAAAGTAGCTTTCAGTCAAAATACATGGAAAATACTCATACAGTATTTTCATGGATCCATAAAAGCAATGGCATAAACAGACTCAATATAAGACTATTTATAATTAAAGTGTTAAGAAAACAAAATGGTGTGTAGAATTTGATCTGGTAAAGCTGATTACTTATCACCCATTAGCTTGTAGCAAGCTAGCTACAGAAGGAAATCACAATTTCACTATAGACATTTATTAGAAATCCAATTAAATATTTAAATGTTATGTATGTAGTCAGTGACAAGCCAAATTGCAGAGCCTCACAGCAGCTGTTGCATTTTGCCTTCCACCTTAATTTTGTGTCAGCTTTCCTATTTAGAAACCTGTGCTCCCAGACTCCTGTGCATGGAAATGAGGGGAGTTGAGAGCAGTAGCTGATCTGTGAGTGGGTTTTTATGGTTGGTCCATACTACAGAGTGCTCTCCAGAGGATGTAGATGTGAAAATGCCCAGACAACTATCTCACAAAGACCTACCTAGTGATGAGCAGAGGGATTAAGGGCCTGCTACCCTGCTTTTGCTCTGCACCTTTCGGAATCATGCACAAAACAGTCTTTATGTTGAATATAGCTGGCCCTCCTAGGTAGAGACAGATCTCCTTCTCATCTCTTTACTGACATGAAGACCAAAGTGATTGATTTCCTTTTAAATTAAAATACTAGAAATTTAATTTCCATCTCATTTGTTCCCAGCCACACATGCCAGAAGGTAAGTGATCTGAATCTCCTTGACATATTATCATGATATGATTGTGTCCCCCACCTCTGCTGGGCATTCTCAGCACCTGAGGAGTCTCCTGTAGCAGTAGTACATTTATATAGAAAGGCACTGTGGTCAAGCAGATCTGCACATCCTGCGAACAAGAGAGAGCACAAGGCCTGATTCCTCTTTCTGACCCAGAACAAGAATGGCTTTTCCCTCTACAAATCCACCCACAGGCAGTGTTATGCAAAGCAGTGCTGAACAGTAGGTGTGGAAGTGTTTGCTACCACTGCATATGCAGGACAGTGCCTTGCAGGGGCACATTTCCTTACTCTGAACTCCAAGAGATTGCTCTTCTATCCCTGAGTGAAAAACCCCCAAAACCAAGCAAACAAAAACTGCTTGTATGTGTGGTATGTAAATATCTCCATAAAATATTAAACAGCCATTACAATGCAGCCAAAACAGTCACATTTGTTAAAGCAAACTTCATGTACCGATATTAATAGGCAAGCTGTGAGTGACTTTTGTTATTGCACATTCCACCTTCTCTCTTTGAAATTTTCCTTTCAAACTAGCCTAACAGAGACTGAAACGGCTCAATGAACATGTCAGTATGAAAAAAGTGTAGCACTTCATGCATAAATATATGTGTATGTAATATACAGGGGACACGGTCCTTGAGAGTAGAGCTCCTGTGATGCAAGACCAGGCTTTAGAGTTCACCAAGCAAATGGAAATCTTGCATTAAACTCAGACACGTTGCATTATCTGTAGTATAAGACAGTTTGAAAACTTCACTTGGTTATTTCAGAAATTCAATTCATGTGCTGGAAATGGGATGGACAGTACTCATATCAAAATGTGGTGGGGATTCTGGATCTCAGCCCTCCACGGTGTAGGGGCGCACCGGTTCCTAGTTCCTTATCCATGATCGGAGCCATTTCTGACGGCTTAAGGATGGGGAAGGGGGAAAACTCCATGCAGCG
>JAWWLV010000088.1:25183483-25209906 GCA_035041135.1 Platyrinchus mystaceus
ACACACAGTAAGTAGCACACACAGTAAGTAGCAGAGTAGTAGGGACCTGTGTCTGGTGTGCCAGCAATTGGAGACACTGGAGTAAATGAGGGTCTAAATGCCAGCAGCTGGAGTGGAGACCCTGCATCACAGAGGCTGGTGTGTCAGGAGTGCCCATAACGGGACACCAGAGTGCGTGGGCACTGTCTTGGCAAGTATGCCAGTGTGTGGTTGCTAGTGAATGTCACTCAGGGCTAGCCAGTGAGTGGAATTAAGAGGCTTGGGAGCCAGGTTTTGAGGCAGCTGAAAGTGTGGGGCAGATGCTAGTAAGATCAGAGAGTCTTCCATTTGACGACAGAGTAGGACTCTGGGGACGCTGAGGATCTAGAGTTGATTCCTGAATAGATTGAGGGTCTGAGGCCAGTTACTGGAGGTATCCACATTGTACATATGTGTGTATTCCCCACTAACAAATTTTGTGCTGGTCAGCTAAGGAGAGGAGCAGCATAAGGCCAGACCATGTTTGTGTTTGTATGAACACATCTTTTAGCTGTGTTGATCTGTCTGGTCAGCCATGTGTATATCCATCTTTGCCTGCATAACTATGGGAATGCATCCTCACCCTGGCTGGGTCTGGGGACATGGAGTTGCAGCAGCCTTGTCTTCAGTGGGTTCAGCAGCCCCTAACACAGAAAAATTAATTTTTCTGTAAGCTTGAAGATGTAGAAATCATTGACTCACAAAACTTAAATTTGGAGCCAAATCTAAAATTACTCTTATGTTGTGACAGAATTTGAAACCATTTGTTGGTCTGATTGATATGAATAGGGCTACTTACGTGAATATCTAAATATCTATATTTGAGTTGCCATGAGAGAGCAGTGGAGCATAAATTAAATTCAAACCTATGCTCTTATTATTGGTGGTTTTTTAAATAGTGTCTCTTTTAAACTCAAGTAAAAATAGAAATACAAATAAAAATGGTGATCTTTCCATGACCTGGTGGGTTTTGCACTTACCTTTTCCTTCTCTGAATGCCATAAAGTCGTAGTATCACAGAATGGTTTGAGCTGGAAGGGTCCTTTAAAGACAAGTCCAACCACTTCCAGGAGCAGGGATATCTTTCATTACGTCAGGTTGCTTAAAACCTTGTCCAACCTGGCCTTAAATGTTTTGCCTGTCTTGCCTCTGAATAAATCCCTGTGTTGAAAAGAATATCAAAAAAGAGTCTGAATGGGGATGCTTATCATAACAACAGCTGACCTTCCTTTCAGACATTTTCTGGTCATAGTGTAATGCTGTAGTGTTCAGTTATTTTTGCTGTCACATTAAAGACTATTTATGTCAAGTATCAAGATAATATAAAAAAATTAAGGTTTCTGTCCAGTTTACTGTTGGAGTTTATAAACATATGGATACACACCCACACACATTTGTAGTGATCCAGACTGTTGGTATAAAACTGATAGAATGATAAGTAGATTATTTTAGATTAAAAACTGTAACTAGAGGCATTTCATATCAAATATGAAACACAACTACCTACCTACTCTGAGAAATCCTCTTTGTTTGTGAAGTACTGCCAGATCAGCTTCTGATTGACAGAGCATCCAATGTGATGAATGCAGTTTTATTTTTTAGCATTTCCAATACATTTAATTTTTTTCCTAAAATTTAACTTAATTCCATAGTTTAATAAGCTGCAGTTATTTTCAAGTGATTTTCTTTTTTTCTCTCCAAGCAAGAGTAATTTTAGCAGCTGTTAGAGCAGATAACTGAAATTGTATGGCAGAGACACCTAATATTGAAAAGTAGAACAATGGAGAAAGTGCTTTTGCTATGCTGTGTGCATGCATGGGTTTTTATTTTTTCCCCCTTTTAATATGCTGAAGGAATTCATTGTTTTATTTTGGCCATTCCCCTTTGTGTATTGCAAATTTTGAGGGGACATTGTGGAAAGCAAACCCAAAAGTAATAATTTTATTAGAGTGGATCCTTTGCATTCTCAAAGGCTGCTCAAATCCTCATGTTTTCTTCTCAATTTAGCAGCATAAAATAATAGAAATAAAGCTGGAAAGCAAGTAATTTTTTCAAGGCCTGGGTCACAAATGATTATACAGTCAATTTTATACTTTGAGATGTGCTGTCTAAAGGCAATCATTCATCTCCACCAAGATGTAGCACTAAAGTGAGGGAAGGCAATATGCGATTAAAAAATTGTATAATAAGCTTTCACAGTTCCTTATCAACCACAGTTATAATCATGTGAATTTTATACAGCCTTTACATTTCTTGATTTTTATTTTGTGCTTCAAGCTATGTTTTTGGTTTTATTTCCTTTTCCTAGCAATGCAGAAAGAAAAGCATTATCACATTAGAGCTGCTTCACTCTCAAATGATCTTGATCTGCATGTGTGAGGTAAATCTGATGGATTTCTGAACGTGCCAACCTAGCAACATGCACAGCACACCTGCATTCCGTCCTCTCTGCTTTTCCTTCAGGAGGGCGAAAGGGCAGACAGACAGCTGGACTTTTGCATGCATGTTGCTGCAGTGATTCATTCTTGCTTGCTTGGGGACAGCCTGTTTCCAATAGACTGTGCAGCCAATGAGAGAAGGGGGGGAGCAGCCTAAACGAGTTGTTTTGGTGGCTGCAGCTCTGCTCTGATCGATGGTTTTCATCGATGCTCTGTACGTTCCATAATTTTCTTTTTTTGGCTCCCTAATGCACCTAATTGGGTTCTGCCCATTGTCATTAATAATGATCCTAACAGAGGGAACATCATTGACTTGTTTCTAAGGCTCTGGCTTGAATCCAGTATATATTTAGCAGTCAATGTTTTTGTAGTTTAGTCATGAGTTATTAGAAAATATCTCCACTCTTTGCAAAGATGAAAAAACCTCAGACCTCAACAACTTGAAATCTATTTTCAAGTGTTTAATATATTAAAATTCACACTTGTTTTGGATGTATAAAGCTCCCTTTATGCAGGCATAGATGCTGATTTAGTTTAATAAAAAATGGTCACCCAAATCTTTTAGTTTTTGAGGAGCAAGGGTGTGGCTGAAATGAAGGGGGGTTTTTATTACTGGAATACAAGTTTTTGAAGTGTAAAAGAGGCCTTTAAGGCTGATGTGCTTTCTTCTCTTCATTTTAAAAATCGGTGTTTCTGCATGAAAATTCAGATGTCATCTTACTCCTTCTTCTGAAAGTCTATCCTCAGTACTTCCTAAAAGTGTAAGGAAAACTGCCCTAATTTGGGAGTAGAATTGTTTTTATCAAAACCTACTTTTGCTTGACATTGGCTACAGAATTCCTGTAATACACTTACTTCTGGAATTTTAAGAATACCTCATGACCATGCTGTATCTTGACCTGTAAATTGCTGTTGATCATCTTCTTTTAGCTCATAGAAAATTTAGGTATTACATTTTAAAGCGCAGTGTCATGGGATGAAGAGAATAAAAAAGTCAACATATATTACAGTTTTATAAAGCTACTGCACTTCAACGTATACATTCTTATATAAATGTTGCATAAATATAATTAGTAGAGTTTTTTATGTACAGCCACTACTGTGATTACTGTCCTTTCTGATTTTAAGATAAAGAATATATGATAGGCCTTTTGCACTAAACTTATCGATGGATGTACAATTTTACATGGATATTTGCATTTGCTCTTGTGCTTCTGTGCAAGCTCATGGGAGCTGAATCTGAGCTAGAACTCCTGAGCTAGAACTTCTCTGCTTTCAGAGATTTAGTCCTTGATTTCTTCCTGTAGTTTTGGTTTTGATTTCTGTGTTAACAGGCTTTAAGCTTAGTGTATTTTTCATTTGGTTTTTACAGTGTCTTACCTTCAGGAGATGGCCTCTTCTAAGTCTTTGATGAACCTTCTAACCTTCACTTTTGGATCAGCAATAGGATTTTTCATCTGCTATCTTCTGTTCAGCATTATACTAGAAGAACAAGTTAAGATCCAGCCTCACGTTCTTCACAACGATCCACATGGCCAACATTCAGCAGATATTGATAACAATCAGTTGCAAGGACAAATGAATTTCAATGCAGACGCTGGACAGCATAAAGGTATTTTGTTACACCTGGCTAATGAGATAACGTGCTCCCTTTTCATGCATTGCAAAATGTTGCTTTCTTCACTGCCAAGAATTTGTATGAATCATTTTCTTTTACTTTCCCCACATTCAGGTTGTATCTAAATAACTTTGTTCTCTTGAGGTTCTACTGAACCTCATTTTCTTTGTTTAAATTTTCATTACAGTAGTGATTTTTTTTTCCTGCAAGTCCAACTGTTTGTCCAACTTCTGTATCCAGACTTGTTTGTAGCAGTAACTTCTCAAATGAAATATTGACATCAAATGACAGTTTTACTAAGCAGATATATTTGCTGGCATTACAGATATGACTGAATTGCTTTTTAGCCATAACAAACTAATTTTGCACCACTTCTAACTTTTGATCTAGCCTCTAAGATAAAGGTATAAAAAAAGAAACTCTCTTTTTGGTATGATTAGTAAAACATGGAATTGGGGCTGGGAGGGAGGACGGAGGGGGTCACTGTGGGCATGTGACTTGCCAAGCTGATTATGCAGCAGTCCAAGCACGCTTTGCTGTTTGCAGTCAAAGACAGAGAAATTCTCTTGCATTCTGATTATTTTTATTTTCCCAGAGAAGGTAGACCTTTCAGATACTTCAGGACTACTTTTACATTTGACATATCTCATTAAATGAGTTCATTCTAAATCCTAAATCCAGATAGTTTTTGAGTAGGGACAGCTTGGATGAGAAAAATTGCACTGTAATGCATATGCTGAAGATGTTAGTAAATTATTAGTTATTTAAACACATTTAAACTCCAGACTTTGTAAGACGAGTTTGTGAGTGTTTCACATGTAACTGTAGAACATTGTTACAAAGAAATCTGATCTGTAGTTGCATAAAGTGTAAGCAGAAATATTTTATGGTACCAGTTATGCAGATCTCACTCTCCATGAAATATTCTTTTACATGAGTTAAAGTCTTTCTGTATGTATCAAGTGAAAATGTTTCTTTGAGGGAAATGAATGCTTCAGGTATCTGCACCTCAGGTAACTGTGTTTATTCTGCTGGACTATCTGCAAATAAAAACATTTTAGCACAACAAAAATACTAGTTTCATAGTATCCTAACTTATTTAATCTATTTGGTTTTTTTTTTTTACAAATAAGATTTAATTTGATTTGGTAATAAATTATTTCTGGCTTACTATCTGCTTTGTTCTTGAAAAATATGTTGCTGTTTTAGAAATATTCATTAGGCTTTGTTACTTAACATGAATATATATAAAAAAGCTTATTACCTTTTTGGCCTTTCTGTGTTGTACTCATTAGGTAACGTTCACTGTGAATGGCAAAAGTATTTTAAATTTTCATTAGTCCTCCAACACCATAAAGAGGTTGCTTCTGAACAGCTTTTGTATAGAAATCAAGGTTTGCTAAAGCCACACTTCCCTGAACAAATACTCATTTTGATATGACTCTTATGCTCTCCTTTATCCTGTGAAGTTGAAGTAGCTTTAAGAATTTTAGTGTCTTGGTTTTTAGTCTTGCTTGTTTCCTTCTGAAATGTAACACTGAGTTCATTAACTGGTACATTTGGAATCAAAAGCCTCTTTTCTGTCTGCATGTTTTTTCTGATCTGGAAACAGAATATCTGGGGGGAGACTGCTCCTAGTTCATTTTGCAATCCAGTCTGATACCGTTTTGCAACTTTCCTCTTTTTTTAGATGAGGATAAAAATATTGCAGAGGGACTGTATCAGAAGGTGAAAATACTGTGTTGGGTCATGACTGGACCTCAAAATCTAGAAAAGAAAGCCAAGCATGTTAAGGCCACTTGGGCCCAACGCTGTAATAAAGTACTTTTTATGAGCTCTGAAGAAAATAAAGACTTCCCAACTGTGGGCCTAGAAACCAAAGAAGGCAGAGACCAACTGTACTGGAAGACTATTAAAGCTTTTCAATATGTATATGACCATTATTTTGATGATGCTGATTGGTTTATGAAAGCAGATGATGATACATATGTTATATTGGACAATTTGAGATGGCTTCTTTCAAAATACAGTCCAGAACAACCAATATACTTTGGCAGGAGATTTAAGCCTTATGTGAAGCAGGGCTACATGAGTGGAGGAGCAGGGTATGTCCTGAGCAAAGAAGCTCTGAAGAGATTTGTAGCTGCATTTAAAACGAACAAATGCTCTCACAGTTCCTCTATTGAAGATCTAGCACTAGGAAAATGCATGGAGATCATTAATGTGGAAGCAGGAGATTCCAGGGATACAAGTGGTAGAGAAACGTTTCATCCCTTTGTTCCAGAACATCACCTAATCAGAGGATATCTACCAAAAACATTCTGGTACTGGAATTACAATTACTATCCTGCTGTAGAGGTAAGTCCTTAGGAACCTGGTACTCATTTGAAGTGTATCTTATGATGTGTATGAGCATGTGATGTGTTAATTAGCAGTTTAATAGCAGCTCAATATATTTTAGAAATAAAGATTTTTTTGTGACATCCTCTGATACACACGTGGGTAGATGTGTTAAATACACTAATCAACTAAAGTTGATGCTAAAAAGTTAATGTTTCAGAAGAGGTAGTGAATCTTAAACTATTAGTGCTGTTTTGCTGTGTTTTGTGGACAACAAAGAGCTGTGAAACCTTTTTGACACATTTGTCGACTGTCACCCCTAGTATTTTCCTTGCAAAGTTATTGTTCTGTTGTGTTCCCCCATATCTCACACAAAGTGTTCCCGGCATCTCCACCCAACTTGAACTCTGCACTGCACTTCCTGCCCTGCCCTCACTTTTTTATTGAAGGTTGTTAAAATGTACGTGTAAGTGAATTGCATTAAAAAGATTGCAGAAGAATAAACATTGCCTGGTAGGGTAGGTTTTAAATATCAACATCAGAAATGAAGTATGGAAAAGCAGAAAACCTCTGACATTAGTGCAGGCAGTTAGTTTTTTCCCTGGCTTGATCACAGAAGCAAAAGACTTTGTCAGCTTTATTTTGAAAAGACGCTTTAGCAGATATGTCTGTTACGTTTTGTTCGTCTAACATTAAGTTTTGAAGTATATGTATAACTGATGATAGTGAATTTCCTACCATTAAATTAAGTATTTCTTTGAATTCTCCCTGGATCCATAGTCCAGGGCATGTTTTGCAGTTCTTGGTGATTATTTTGCCTTGTTTTGTGTTTCAGGGTCCTGGATGCTGTTCCGATCTAGCAGTTTCATTCCACTATGTTGATTCTGTGACTATGTATCATTTGGAATATTTGATTTATCATCTTCGTCCATATGGGTATTTGTATCGGTACAATCCTGATTTGTCAAAGAAACCAGAAGAGCAAAGCAAAAATGAAGCACTGGAGGATAATCAAAAGCTAAAGCAAAAAAATTCTGAGAGATAACTGGACTTTGAAGAAACCAAAAAGAAGCCAGTACAATGAGTAAGAGTCTCCTCAAACTCGTGCATGAAGCTTGTGGACTGAAATTACTCCTGGCAATTCTTATTTCAAAAATCAAGTTGACAGTACTTCCTGTCACTCTGTGTTCAATAGAGTCTGGTGCTGGCTCTGACTGTTTGGGAAAGTGTGACCTTGGAGCCCTGCTCACAAAGATTTGGGGCCCTAAAACTGTGAAATAGGAGATTGTTCTATTACACTAATACATGGAAGAATTTGTATAAAAAACATAGTGGATGGGTTCACAGATAATCATACAGTATTTCTGTTCCTTTTTCTGTTCTCCTCTGTTTCCTTTCTGTTAAGTCAGTTTTAATACTCCAAATTGGATACTGCCCAGTCAAACACTTCATGATGGCTTTCTCTAGTGTTACCAATGTCTTCAAGTTACTTTGTGTATCTTGCCCTAAAAGGAAGGGAGAGGCACAATAGTAAATCTCAAGTCTGCTTTGCCTTAACAGCAGACTGGTTATTATGAATAGGCAGAAGTTCAGACACAAGATTAATCTGAGTTGTTTCAGAAATGGAATCCAATGCTATGAGTTACTTTTAAAAATTTTAAGTCTCTGTTGTACAAAACAATATGAAGTTGGATCATTATTATTTTAAGGAGAAACCTAGAAATAGTTACTGTTGTTTAAGTTGCTGAGGTGATGCAAGCTGCTTACATATTTGCCTGTGGCTTTTATTTTTCTCTTTCACTTATTAACTCATCCTGTTGGTTGAATGGAGATAAAAATTAATCTGAGTATTTCTCAAAATAAGGTAAATGATTTTTGAAATAGAAGTCTGTCTTCCATCACACATTCTATGTAAACCAGAAAGAATAGTATCTTAACAAAGTTACAGTGGCATTGTAACAACCTGGTTTCAGCCACTGTTACTATTAGTTTGTTTCCACTTAATTTTCACATCATTGTACTTAGAGATTAAACTTTTCAGATACAAACAAGTCCTATTCTAAAACTCAGCAAAATTTGGCTGAAGTACTTAATTGCACTTTTCTGAACATTTTTTTTTCCACTTAAAAAAATTTCTTCTGTATCTGCTGCTTGTAAGCTCTTTCAGTACAAAGTGGTAAATGATCCTTATTTTGCACTTTCTGAAGCTGAAGTATATAGTTATTCAGGTAAGCCAGCCTGAATGCAGGAATCTTTCAAAGTGCATTAACTTTCTCCACTACTTCATAAATATCTCTGCCTCTTAACTGGAAACACTTTCTTGGTGTGGGACAAAATAGGTGTTTTAATTACTGAATTTTTTTTTAGAGGCCAAACCTATGTTTTATAGAGTTAACATAAAACTTTCTGGTTTTCTCCTTTTCAAATCGATTGAATAGCAGTATGGGGGATGGGATTAAGTGTGACATGTAGTGTGTCTTTATTCCACATTTGGACAGAAGTTTTTTTCATGTTTTTATTACTTTTCACCTTCATCATATTGATGAATTTGGACATAACCTAATTACCTCCAGTCATTGTTTTGAACAGGGCACATACTGGTAGCAGACAGCCTTAATTACTACTGCTGTCCTTCAGGATGTTCCTGGAAGAAGGTGTTACCATAAAGTACTGGAATTTTTTTTTCCAAAGGTAGTTCTAGTACAGATTGAGGTTCTATCTGTTGTCCAACATTAAAGTCATGACTTCCTTTCTGGCCATTGCTCTGCAGCAATGGTAATTACTGAAACAGCTCATGGTGTTGAAATGCTGCATACATCTCTGCCTGAATGTAGGCTGAATTCATATAGTATTAATTAAACAAATAGGTCTTGCAGGGTTAAATCTGTTGGTCTTTTATAAGCAGGACTGCCTCTGAAGTACTGATAGGGACACGAGCTTGATTTTATGTTTATTGACTTTAGCAGAAAATTATAACTGCCTTGGTTTAAAAAAGGAGAAATTTCCATTTTGCTCTAGTCAGAGGGATGCTTGTCCAGAGGACAGTGGATGTTACCATGCTGAGAGAGGCTTCCTTTTGTGAGCTAAATGTTTATCCCATGTGCAGCACAAACCAATCATATTGTGAAATCCATATGGAATTGATAAGTCCACTGGCATTGTTCAAACATGCAGTTAAAATATTAAGAATACTTAAGGAAGGTATAAATGAAATCAAGATCCCAGCCTAATCTCTTTGTAAATTCAGCCCATGTAGAAGGGCTACTGAACTGCTGTACAGTTCCTTTATTCCTGATTTCTTCCTCAGTTCATCCATGGGGATTAAAAGATTTTCTACCACAACAGGCAGAACTAATCCTACATATTTTCTGCAGATTTTTGTCGTATGTTTGCCCTGTGCTGCCTTATGAAACAACATCATTTTCTCTTCATATTTCTTACTATCCTGACTATCCCGACTCTGGCTTTCCAGTTTCATCCTGCATAAGTCTTAGGTGGACAGGAGGAAGCAGGTAGTGGGATGTTTGTGTGCTGAGGTGGCAGGGTAAACCAGCCACTGCTGAGCTCATGGTGAAGCCTTTTCTCAGCAGCAGTTCTAATTCTTATCTGCTGCCCAGCTGGGTGCTTGTAGGTTTAGCAGAGCAGGGCAGGAATATCCCTTTCCACAAAACATGCAGGACCTCAGAGAGACTGGAAAAATAAAGAGGCAAGGTCCATTTCTGAAGGGAATAAGGCTAAGGACATACTACCTTGTGGTTAGTGGGTGGCCTGTCTGGAGAAATTAGTAGCCTTTTTCTTCAAATGTCCATTCTTGCTTTGTTTTAAAGTGTCCTTGTGCATAGGCCTCTGAATCTGTTTCTTTTTTTGCCTTTCTAACAGCACTGCAAAGAATTTTGTTTCCTTCCAAACAATGTGGAAAAGTATCGGGTTTTACATTCTGTGATCATAACAGAAGCCTGTTGTTCTCTGTTGAATTGTATTGCCATAACCATGAGCTGATACCTCTGGAATAATTGGTTTGTATCTCACAGCCTTCAGAAGCCTCTGTAGACAAGATTGGAATGTGAACAGTACAATATTCATGTACAATACTACGCTACTATTTGTAGTTTGTTATTTCACTCTCAGGTCTTTGTGCTTTGAGAAAGTATTTATTGTTTGAGCATTTTTGCAGCCCAAGGAAGGCTGTATTTCAGGTGGAGAGACTTTCTGAAGCACAGCAACATGGGCTCACTTAGGCCATGCAGGTTATTGCTCTGTGGTTTTGTTTCTGAAAGATGTTTCTTGATATTATTAAACCTGAAAGCTTCCATTGGTACTGTAGTGATTTAAATGATCCATTTAAAAATGTTTAACTGTTTTGAAATTACTAGGCAGTGGATGTGGGAATGTCCCTTAGTATGACAGAGTAACGTTTTAACCTTGTATTAAGTGCTTTTTAGTTCAGAAAGATAGAGAATGCCAAGAAGTTACCTCCTGATCACTGTTCCTAATCAGTGGAGAATATTAATCTTTGTTTGCAGAAAAAGACCAGTTTTAATCTTCTTTCACTCCCAATTCATTTTTGCAGTCTGTATTGGTTTTATTTAAGAGGTTACCCACTGGTGATGTTAACACCTTCTCTCGTTTTGTGGAAGCTCTTTTCTCAGTAACTTTTGCCTTTGCCACCAAAGCAAACTTTGTTTTGCTTTGGTGGGGGCTGTATATTAAAAATTACTTTTTCTTCACGTTGCCATTTGTTCTGTTTTGCTTCCAGAATTATAAATTTCAGTGAGTAGCTGATAGAGTAGCTCTTACAAACAGTTATCTGAGCAGGGGTTTTGCCTTTGTGTGACAGAAAAGTGTGGGTTATTTCTCTGCTATACCTGCTACTGATACTGATAGTGCACGCACAGATGAAAATGGATTTCTCAATACAGGACCACTGGGAAAGGCAGTTTTGTCCTTTTTCTGTCAAAAAATTGTCTGTGGAACTCCAGAAGTGTAATTTGCTTTGTTCTGCCATACTGTATTTAAAATACTCCACAAATGTTATTAATAGTTTAAAAGAATTGAATCTTGCTGCTGGACAGTATACTCCACTTAAAACCTGTGAATGTTTCACTTTGCAGTTATAGGTAGTTGTGTTCCTAATGGTAGTTACAAGTTGGTGACTTGTCTGGAATGATCACCATAAGGATTTGTTTCTTAAATACCTTCTTTGAAGTGCCTTTGACCAATTTTTAGCATCAAAATTAAGTTGAGAATTGAATAAATAAAATAAGTTATCTCATACACAGTTCATGTCTGTCTTCATTTGCCCTTCCTGCATGCTAGCTTTGTGGTATAGCAGCACAGTTTAGCCTAATAAAAACATTCTTAATTTTTTTTTTTGGGTGGATAGATGAAATTAAAAACAATTCTCACACTTTGCTATGATTCTGTGATTCTATATTTATGCTATTAACAAATAGCAAGCTACATTCAAAACAAAGACAGTAATTTTTTTAAGTGTTAAATAAGTGTTTCTTAAGTGCTAGTACCAGATTCACATAAGCAGGCAGTTGTTTCTGCATTTTCCTGATTTTTCAGTGTCTCCATGTTATTACAGAGCCCTGAGTAAACTGACTACAGCTGATACCTCAAAGATAAAGCAAAACTGTTCAAAATTAATCACCTTTTTCTGTTTTCAAATGATTTATTCTTTCAGTGACCCTCTTATTTCTGAAAAAAAAACCAAAACATGTTAAGATTTAAATGTTGTGCTTTCTAACTTAGATGTTCTTGCAGAATAGTATCCAGTGGTAAAGAACATCACACTTTGGCGGACGGGAGATGTCTTGACGTCCATAATGCTGGTTGTTGGATAAGGTGTAGGTGCAAGTACAGTACAGCTGTGTGTTGTTACCTTAAGCACTGCAATAGACCCTGCTAATACTATTAACCTAAAGTAATTAGCTGTTTCATTTCAAAGTGCAGGAAATGGGTGACAACCAGTTAAACTGAGCTCAAAAGCTGGGATATTTCAGCTAGGGAACAAGAGCCAGTTGAACAGACGATAAAAGCTCCTCTTTAGTTTCAGGCACAGGTTATGTTTTTATGTGGTGCTGCTGTAACTTTCAAACTGTCAGGATCAAACTACACCCAGCACATGTCAGGGCAGAGCAAAAGCTGTAGCTGCCACTCTGGACAAAAAGTGTTCTGCAAGTGTGAGTTTGCTTTGCTTGCTTTTTTTGTTTTTATATTAGTATGTAACAGATGCTGCCTATTTGATTACCAGAAGTTGTAGACACAGTGAAATACCTTTAAAAGTGAGCTCTTGTCACCAGTTCACTTACAGAAAGCTTAACTGGCTTAAGGGAATATTCCTAGAGTTGTCCCTGTGCACTAGTGCCAACTAAAAGGTGATTTAAGTAAACATCTTACACCCAGGAACTGCTAAGTTTGTTCTAAGCTGCAAGGAAGATAAGCCTGTGTATTGCTCATTCTGGCTCTCGCTGCAGAATGTTTAGCAGCCTTTCTGACAGTTTTGCCTTCATGAGGCCCTTCCTTGAGTTCCAGAAATTTGTTGATGAGGGGCTTATTCTGACAACTATATGAGGAGTAAGTGAGAAAATCAGAGCCCTGCAGTGAACACTTTCATTGTTCCACACATAAAGAAATTTAACACAGACTTGGGAAAACGGATCGTGGGATCTCACTTTTAGGTTAGGGTGATATTTGGCATTTATAAAGGAAAATGTATAATTCAGAAATGTAGCCTGAGCTCTTCATTCTTTCAGCTAATATATGTTCCTGCAAGACTGCTTAAAATGCCAATAAAAATAAACTGTAAAGATGCTCTCATCACTGGTTAGTAAAAAAAACATGGCAGGGAGGCTACTTTTATGTATGATTTTGTTAACACTGGAATTTGGATCTGATGTGGTTTTGAGCCATGACCCACAGGCTCTCCTTTTAACTCTTCAGACTCCCTCAGCCCAGTTCTGTTGTGTATAACACTCCGCCTTTGTGGTGAAAGTACAAGACAGAAGTACAGTCCCTTCTTTCCTTCCTCCCTGAAAAATGCTTTTCTTTTTTCTTAGGGAGGCTGAAACCTCAAATGCCGGAGTCTTCACTGTACTGACCAAAATGTCACACCTCAGTGTCCCATTTCTACCTGGGGCTTCTCTCATGTGTTACACAGCTCTCTGGAGACGAGAAAGTCACTTCTTTTGCCATTTCTAAGGTGTAACCTTCTTTGTCTTTTAAACCTTCCCATTTTTTTCCCTCTCCTCTTTTTTCCTTTCCTTTCCCTGTCAGTAGTTTCACCACCTGCTCTGCAAAGTGCCTTCTGAGGAGTACATGGTACCCGCTGGAGCGCTGTCATGTTCGCGCTCCCGAGCGGCGGCGGCTCTGCAGGTCTGTACGGGAGATGGTGCGATGCCTTCAGTGAACTCACTGACTTACGGCAGGTTTTAAAGTCAGCCTAAAGCCGATCATTTCCAAAGCAAGAGCTGGAACCAGGTTTTATCATTTAGAGATGGGTGTCTCACAGTAACGGTTGTTAAATAAGAAGTTGATGTGAGCAGCTTGGTTATTTCTTTTAATTAAAACTCTAAAACTTTACTTGAGTAGATATGCAAGTTTGCAGTACTATTCCTGAGTTGTACAAAATCAAACTGGTTTGTGTGTGTATGTGTAGCCATCACTTTGGCATCTTAAATCTAAAAAGGCTGGCTTGCTTCTTTGAATTTCTAACCTGGCTTCCAGCAACGCCTTGCCTTCTGATTCTTTTCTGCTCTTAGGATAAAATCCTAACTGGCTGCAAGGAAAGGAGCTTGGTCAATAGCTTCAATCACCTGAAGAAGCAGATCAGCCTCCTGGTGCTGCTGTTTCCTAGTTCCATCCTGAGTTTTCGGTGTTCCCCAACAGGTGCTGAATCCTGCATGGTCTCAGGTAGTCAAGGTTTTTACTCTTCTTCCTCTAAGAACTGATCAAAAAGACTTAGATATTAATGTGCATTAATACCCTGCAGCTTAAAACCTCGGACTACTAGTTTTGGTTTTGGTTTTCTTTCACTGTCCCACATGAATTCTCAACTGGGAAACACCCAAATGTTGTGCTCTTAAGTGCTGTCTTCCTGCTCCCTGCCCCTGGAGATGGAGAGCCTAACATTTAAAGCAAATGTTAGCTTAGTGCCAAATCTTGATTACTTGGTAGAAATCAGAGCAAATAGATATATCTCATTTTTTTAATTAATGTTTTATTAATCAAGTTACACTAAATATGGGAGTACTGTTAAATGTCTGTTCTCTGACTTTTCTCTCTCAAGTGGAGGATGTGGCTGTAAACTGGAGGCCATATCTGTCCTACATTTGTAGCCCAGGTGAGCACTCTGCAGGGACTAATCAGAAATCATATGAAAATCACACCTGAGGATCTGAAATGTTTCTCAGCACAGAAGAGTGCTTCACCAGCATTTGAACACTTACCATTGGAAACAGCAGGCTTCACATATTCCACTGTAGGTTCTGTTGAAATCCTAGCAAAATATGGTCAGTGTTTCAAGGACAGGTAGGGTAATCAAGTCTAAACCAAATTTTCAAACACAGTTTAGAAAAGCAAACCCTGTTCAGAAGCTGGCAGTGCTTCCATGAGAACAAGGAAGCTTTTGTTCCTACTTGTCAATGCCACCACGTTTTGTAGCAGAGAATAGGCGGTGTCTGTTTACCCAGATTAGAACATCATTTGTCAGTCTAATCAACAGCATCCTGCTTTTAAACTACTTCCCTGTAACTAGGTTGGGCTTTATGTGCTTTATCTTTGTCAGCTTCCAAAGCTGCATTTCTTAAATCTCATTCAGACTGATTCAAGCAAATATTTCCAAAAGGCATTGGCCATGTTTCATTTTAGCTAAGCCTCATGATTTCTAGATGCAGAAGTTGTCCTATCAAACATAGAAGTTGTCTTAACAAACTTAGATCTGAGTGCTCACAAATTCACACTGTTCCCAGTGGAAGAGGTCTCATGCATCAGCTGTATCTTCTTTCTTTAAAGCCATACAAAGGTACATTTGGGTCTCATTAGTAGCTGTACAACTACTAATACTTTCTCCAGAAGAGTAAGTTAGATTCACAGACCCTTTATTATTTCATACAAACCTATTGTAATTGCAGAAAATTCCCAGTCCATGCATTGGCCAGCAATTCTTGTTCAAGGAACTTTTAGCAATGCCAACTGAGAACCAGTGCCTTACAGATGCGTAGTGGCTCTCTGGTTGGATCTAGTCTTTGCCACTCTGATCAGTCCTGCAGTGAAGAGTTTCAATATTGCTGCATGTCTGTGTTTTTTTGGTGAGTCAGAGTTGTAGATTTTCTGGGTATTAAAAAAGCAAGGCTTTTAAAAATATCCATATGTACTGGTGGCAAGCTGCCACCCTGAATGCTTGGCCTCTGTGAGCCTCAAAGAAGTGGAGGGAGCATGAGTTACTCTTACATGTGGCATCTAGGAATTTTATTCCTGACATCACTGTAAAATGAGGAAACTATTACAAATGTTTAACAGCATGAAAAAAAATATAGCAAGCTTGGAAAAAGGACATATTTGCTGCTGTGTCCTATTAGCCAAACATATTTGTGGGCTATATGTCTGGGCCCAGGAGAGACTCAGAAAGCTATTGCAGCGTATAGATGAACCAAAAATATTGGTTGGTCCTCTGGCTTTTGCAGTTAGACAAAGTTAATTACATACGTTCAGCTGGACCACCTTGTCCTTTGACTTTTTAATATATAATTGCATCATCTAAGATGAGCATAAGGTAAGAAAATGCTGTTATGAAGAATGGGAATGTCCCATGCTAATAATCAGTCAGTAGTAGAGAGATTCTAACATGACTGAAGAGAGGACAATCCCTTTTGACTTTACACTTTTGTAAGGTGCTACTGCCTGGATCACTGACCTGCAAAATGTTTCAGCAGGAGCACCTCATCAAGGGAACACCTTCACAGGGTTTCTGTGTATGGCTGCAGTGCTTTGTACTTCCTGCTGCCAGTCAACATGTTCTGTATTTAATATCTGCCAGACTTTTCCCTCTGACTGTCTTCAAGAGCTCTGGACTGTTCAAGAGGGTCAAGTTTGAGGATGAGGCACACTTTTCCTAGGATATTTGGTGGTATGCAGGAGTGTAGAGGCTTGAGTCTACAATCTGACCTTGTAGCTGTCTCTCCTTTGAGTGGGAATCCTGGATGGACCAGATGACTTTTGTGACCTTTTCCTACCTGAATTATCCTATAATCCTAAAAATGTCTTGTCAGCTTTGCAGGGAGATGTTTTGCACCTGCATGTTTTACCTTCAGCTCCTCTGTGTCCTGTTGGCCCCTGCTGCTCCCTTCCACAGCCCAGAGAGCCCTTGCCTGACCATCAGCAGGGCTGGGTGGTGCCCATCTTGCCTTTTATGCCTCTTCATGTTCTCCCTTTCCTTCCAGAGGAACATTGGTATTGTGAAAGTTCTGCGTATCATTCTGAATAGTACTACACAAAATATCTTTTTTCTGTCCCATTTTACAGAAGATTAAACTATCTTTTGCCTCGGTGCCATTTCCATCATGTGGGAAAGGAACTGTTCTGCTAGATTGTGTGACTAACTACAGGATGAGTTTGCCCTCCTTCCAGTGTTGTATCCTGGTTAATGCATACTGGAGTTTATGGCAGTAAGGGTCCCCTTCTCTCTCTGTTGCTGTGCAGTCACCATTCCTATTGCTTGCTGAACGATGAGATCATGCTTCCTTGGTGTGCACAGCTAGAAGGTTAACCCCTGCTATTGGCACAGTTCCCTTTTACGTTACAAAAGGCCCTAATGTCTGATAGCCAGGATGTAGCTGCTGTTAAAAATGCTATAAAAATCATAGGCAATGTGAGAACAGGATCAAAAATGTTTTTTCCTGCTTGGAAGTAACAAAGTGGGGCCTGTGCTGCCTGCAGCACCTGTGCCTAACTTAAGCCCAGTGCTTATGAATTACTCGCTGTAATTCTTAAAAAGCAAATGCATAAAGGAAACAAATGCAACAAGGCAAGAAACACTTTCCCTTGATGTTCAGCAGCATTATGCTGATATTTAGCATTTCACTGCTGTTTCACAAATACATGTTTCCTACTAGCACAGAAGCAAGCTGGTTAAAGAGAGCACTGTTGAAGAAACACAGCCAGTATCCCAAAACCGCCAAGACCCACAGGAGGAAATGTCCAGACAAATGCTTGCCACCCTATGATAACCAACTGGCAAGTAGAGCACCTGAAAAGATGTGAAGATCATAGAATGTCCTGAGTTGTCAGGGATCCACAAGGATAATCAAAGTCCAACTCCTGGCCCTGCACAGGACAGCTTCAAGAATCACACCATGTACTTGGAAGTATTGTCCAAATGCTTCTTGAACTCTGTTAGGCTTGGTGCTGTGACCACTTCCCTGAGGAACCTATTCCAGTGCTGCACCACCCTCTGGGTGGAGAACCTAAACCTCCCCTGACACAACTTCAGGCCATTCCCTCAAGTCCTGTCACTGGTCATCACAGAGAAGAAATCAGTGCCCTTCCACTTCCCTTGTGAGGAAGCTGAGAGACCAAGGAGTTGGAGACCAAGATGTGCTACTAGCATGTCATAAGTGTGAATAGTCAACATACACCTGAGAGTAAGAATAATCCTGATGTGACAGTTGGAATGAGTTTTATATCACAAATAACTTCTAGATCTGATATTAATGCTGCCCTCTTCCATTGCGGCTGTGTGATGAGCAGGCACTGCTGGAGTGGGCTCCCATTACACAACAGGATGCTATGGAAAAAAGACTAAGATACAGAGAAGTAAAAATATTTCCCTGTGCAAAGTATACCACTTAAAACAAACAAACAAACACAAGAGTCTGGTGAAATGATGTTCTCAGAATGAAGACTTGTTCTAGGGCTATAACATGAGAAGGCTTTACAGAGAACAGGTGTGTTGGAGCACTGCTAGTTTGAGCTGATTGGAGTGGTAGGATCAGCCTGTGTCCCAGGGTGTATCCAGGAGGAGTCATGCTGCAGAGGCACAATCTAAAAGCAGAAACTGAAATCTTTATTCCTGTCTCAGACCTCCTGCACCTCCTGCACACCAGCTTATGAGCTCTGGAGTCCTTCGCTCTTTATTTATTTGTTTATTTACTGTTAGATTTTTTTCTTGATTTGCTAGATTCAGCAGTATTGCAATGGTTATAGACAAAGGGGGGTTCTGCAGGGGTGATTATGGGCTATGTTGCTCTTTGGCTTTAATAGTATGGCATAGTGCATACAGGCCGTTTTTATAGTTGTTTTCCTGCCTTTATGTAAATATCTTAGGTCTGCAATACTAAGAATCTGGTTTGCGGCACATCCTGTTTACACAATGTCCAGTTAAACCAGTTGTAAGACAATGTATGAATTTGTCAAAAAGACCGAGGAGCATGAAGTGTCTACAGTGGCCAGTAGAGCAGGTAATTTGTGAGATGAATTAAGAGATGATTTAAAGAGTCCTCAACCTGCTACTGCTGCTGAGCAGGGCTTTGGAAGTTGTTACTGCAGTATGACTTGTAAAAAGCTCTTGATGCCTTGGTGTTTGTTTTATAGAGGCATTTTGTTGTTTTCTTCCTGGTGGTACTGAAGGATAACAGCGTGGTCCTTGGGGCCCTGTACTGCAGCTGCATCATTTAAGCATATCTTACTGACACGAGTGCTGTAATGCTTGACTTGAGGACCAGTACAACATCCTTTCTCCATGATAACCTAAATTACTGATGTGGACTTTAACTTACTTAAGGGAACTTTTGTTGGGTGATTTTCTCTTCTTAAAAAGGAAAGTTTCAACCATCTTATGAACTGTAAAAAAATCCAACACAACACTGAGAGTGTCAAAAATCTCAGAAAAGCCTGACATACGACTGCTAAATTCTCAACGACTCTGCTCAAAGGATAGTTTTCACTCACACAAGTTCACCTGTATGCTCTAGAATATCCAGTGAGTACTATGACTTTTGGTCAACTATATTTACAGTTCATCCATGACAAGAATTAAAAATTTCTACGTGAAGCACAATTATTCCCTTCAGGCAGAGCTCAGTGCTGCCTCCAGCACCCCCCTCATCACTATACTTTCTGCTTATTACAGAGACTTGTGTATTTTGGCAGCCTGTGTCTTAAGTAACTTATGATCTGCACAACCATGTGGTGTGCAGTCTGATGCCACTGCAAACCCAGATTCTATATGTGAATCTCATTATGCATTAATTAATTGGAAAATGCAGCCTCTCTGGTCAGCAGAAATATATCTTACCTATTAATTTGCAATGTAGTTAAGACTTGTAGAAGCTATCCTTTGAGAAAACATGATGCACTAGGGAGTTGCCCTGAATGAAGTAAGAAGTAGCTGAAATTGCCAATTATGTCATTAATGTAATCTGGAAGAATTACTAGCTATTTTCCTTCCATGGAAAAATCTGTCCCCAGTCTCTCTGCCCTGCTCTCCACACCCATGCCTCTGTGCTCAGCCAGGCCAAGATACCCCTGGGCCAGCAGGCAGGAACCAGGCCACAAAATCCCTGAAATCCTTCTCTGAATTGAAGCTTTCCATGTGCTGAGCATTTCTCTTCCCTGCAGCCCCTCTTCCCCATCCCTGCTATGGGAGGGGACATACTCAGGCACATCCTGGGGACTTTCTGTGAATTGCTTATCATTTATTTACTGCTCTGGCAGGTTTTTTTAAGTGCCCTGAAAGCTCTAAGCTGCTGAGAGAAGAGCACCAGCTAAAAAACCCCCAGCAGCATCTGGGATTAGCTGAGTTATTTTAAAGCTAATCCAAAACTCTTTTGGGGGGCTTACTCACATGTTGAGCCTTGTGCTTGCCAGATTTAGTCTTGTCAAAGCACTTATTAACCACTATTTTTACAGTAAGAAATGGTTTTCTTTGTGTCCCAGGGTCAACCATGCCAGAACCATGCCTTTTGCCGAGACAATAAAATGCAAAAATCTCCCTTCTGCCTCCCTGTCCATATGTAGGGAGGTTACAGCTGCTAAAAGCAGGGATTGTGTGACAATGTACTCTTCTCTTTTCGTCTTATAAATTGCTCTAAATTAGGTCTTATATACATTAGAAAGCCAAAACAGAAAGTCTATGAATTACATTTTAGAGCCTTGCCCATTTGTCTGAATTTCTACATATTCCTGGTTAAAAATAAAAGTCACTCTTAAGTAGAATTTGGCTCAAAATTCGGGTTTCATTTATCCCTGAAGCTTAGATCTGATTCTGTCCCTACAAAAAGATATAATAATACTTCTGGAAGTAAAAACCTTTTATTTAGGGCAGTCTCAAGTAAAAAATTTAGTAACTAAATATAATTTATAATTTATATTTCTTTGTCGAGCTATCATGTATGGTAGCTGAGATGTCTGCTTACATTTGCCTGTGGGATTTCAAAACCTTATTCTGCTACAGATCAGCTTCAGCAGCACCTGGAAAAGCTCTATAATTGGGAAGGTAAAATGTCACAGAACCCCAGAATATGCTGAGTTGGAAGGGACCACAAGGATCATAAAGTCCAACTCCTGGCCCTGCACAGGACCATCCCCAAGAGTCACACTGTGTGCCTGAGAGTATCATCCAAATGCTTCTTAAACACTGTCAGGCTTGGTGTTGTGATCGCTTTCCTGTGCAGTCTATTCCAGTGCCCCACCACCCTCTGGGTGAAGGACCTTTTTTTAATATCCAACCTAAACCTCCTCTGACACAACTTCATGCTGTTTCTTCAAGCCCTGTCACTGGTCATTGAGAGTGAAGAGATCAGTGCCTGCCCCTCACTTCCTCTCCGGAGGGTGTTGTAGACTGCAATGAGGTCTCCCTTCAGTCTCCTCCAGGTTGAACAGACCAAGTGACCTCAGCCAGTCCTCATATGGCTTCCCCTCCAGGCCCTTCACTATCCTCGTGGCCCTCCTCTGGGTGCTCTCTAATAGCTTAATGTCTTTTAATATTTTGGTGCCCAAAACTGCATGAAGTACTCAAGGTGAGGCTTGAGCAGAGCAGAGTGGGACAATCCCCTCCCTCAACCAGCTGGCGATGCTTTGCCTGATGCTCCCCAGGACAGCGTTGGCCCTCCTGGCTGCCAGGGCACTGCTGACTCAGATTCAATCCACAGATCCCTTTCCATGGCACTGCTTTCCAGCAGGCAAGTCAGCCCAAGGAGAGTGAAATCATTATAAATAATGATTGATAAGTAGCAGCAGGAGGAATAACTGTAGGTAATGGGGATGTCAAAGATCTCAGTGCTGGACCTACAGCATCTCATATCAAGAGAACTTAGAGAAGTTGCTTTAACTTGGAGGTAGAGTTGGGGTGTCCCAGCACACACACCTGCCCATGAAGACTTTGGCCCTTTCACTGAGGGATGGAGGAAGAGGAGTTATTTGGTTTGCTTAAAAAAAAAAAAATCATCAAGTTACCTGTGAGAACTTGCTTTAAACTGTACTTTGCAAGCTTTGAGAAGGGAGTGCTGTATGTACTGATGATACTAAAAAAGTTAAGAAAGAAACCATGCAAGAAAAGTGCAGGAATGCTGCAATAAATCTATATTGTCCATAATTTTTTTCTTTCAAAATGTAGGTGTTGGTATCAGTCATGCTATCAGTAGCTTTTTTTTTTCTTTAAGTTTTTCCCTCCAAAGAATGTGTTTGACAGTCACTTCCAAATGAGGAAACATGGTGATCAGTTTTCCAAAAATGCTCAAAACTGCAGTGCAGGAGGTGTTGCATACCTTCAGTCAATTTAGGGTGACAGAGGAAATTTGTAGATGTAGAAGAAATAGAGGAGTGCAGACAGCAGGTTGGTCAGTGCAGAGGCAGTGTTATTAAAACAGTCTGAATGAGCCCTAGGGACAGACAGTGACTGAACTGGGTTAAGGCAAAAGATTAATTCAATTAGATAGTTGTTAGCAAGAGACTGGTACAACTTCTCAAAGTGAAAAGCTGCTGCTGCTGTTCCATGATGAGCAGAGGGGTATTATTTTCCTGTTAATTTTCTGAGTCTTTTTCTGAACTCTTAGAATCAAGGATGTCAAAAAAAGAGAATTCATCTTACAATCATCAGTTCTATAGAAAAGTCTATGTTATTCACTTCTTTTAGCTTTTATGGTTTATACCATTTGGCCTTGCCTAGCAGAAGATGTAAGGATTAAATGATTTAACTATTCTGGCTTTTCAAATTGCCTGTGACATAAATAAAGGATTTGTTTGGCAGTGGAAACTGTAATGCTCTCAGCAATGATGCTGTATGGTTTTACACTGCTCGGGAATAAAGCAATAGACGTTTGGCAAGCAGGGCCCTCTCCTGGTTTGTTGCCTCCATGACACCCTTGAGGAGGCAGAGCCGCGTGAGGGACACAGGAGCCAATGCTGCCCGTCACTGCTGATGCAGAGTTACAGAAGAGTGGTCCTTTCAGCAGGGACTTACGTGCTTTTTCGTGGTTTACTAAATATCAGAGCATATATTCAGAGTTTGCAGTCTGGGGATACACACAAAAGGTCTGAACAGAAAAGGATGCTCATTTCAAGATAATCTGATTTGAACAGCTTACAACTTTTAAATAGCTTTATAGCCCTCACTTTTTTTTTTTTTCCACTGTGCTACAAAGGGTCTAGTCAACTCTGCATGAAAGTGAAAAATAAAGGAGTGGTCTTCTCTGTAGCACTGGTTTACCTGCATTAATAAGATTCCTTGTATGCATGTTAAAGAGTAACTGGTTTTTTTAAAAACTTTGTTAAGTAGCAAATGATGTTGCTATTTGTACTTACTAAAGCTTGTCAGCTTTACCAGAAAGGTTTTCAGTAAACATTATCAAAGATATTGCAAACCCATAACTTACATCTTCATATTTATTCCCAAACCCATTATCCCCAGTATTTCTTAGACAGATGTATGTCTTTGTCTGGAGATCTGGAGCTGAACACAACAGCTAATCCCATCCCCAGAGCAACTGCCCAGGCACAGAAGATTAGAACAGATTTGAAAGAACCTGCAGATTCCTAGACTTCCTTGCAATTCCAGTGGGCTTTGTTACTGTGGTTTCCAGGTGCAGCTAAAGGTAAAATATTCCTGGTAGGTATAAAATTAAGTGGATCGTCATAGTACACATAGTACAAGGTGATATCTTTCAGTTTTACTGTTCCATGTCTCACAGAAATTAATTGTGGCCTCTGGTGTTTTTTGAGTGAGCATCATAATAGTTCTAAGTATAATAAGAACAGAATGTTTTCTGGGGCTGCTGTCAGTTTTTTCTTTTCGAATTTAAAACTCACTTAACAAGGCCAGAGTTTTTGAAAAAAAAAAATTAAACTCTACTTCAAGCACAGCTTTCTATAGAATTTCTATAGAATTAGGTTTGCATCCTCTCTTCTGCAAACAAGTTCATTTTGCAAGGTACATGTTTGTCATTTGGTTGCATGAAGGGAAAAATTGTGCAAGGAATCATTTAAGCATACCAAGAATTTCCCATACTGCCTGTAAAGTTTCTAGTCTTTTGTTTGTAAAGAAATAACAATTATAACAATGCTTGACTTTTTATCAAGTATTGCTTTCCATTTTAATTTCTTTTGCACTGTTATAGGAACTCATAGTGACTATTTAATCTCATTTACTCTAAGTCATTTTTTAGCACGACTGTTCTTCTTGGGCCCTTCATTTGGGGATTAATGCAAAGGCTTTTGAACATAGTGAAACCGTGTGCCAGCTTGTTTCAAGGCTTGCCGTTCAGCAGTGGCTTTGACTATCTTTCCTGACTAGGGCCATCACACAGCTTCCTGACCACCACTTTGCAGGTCTGCAGAGCACATATATATGAACCAGAACTAGGATATGCTGTGTGTTCCAGTGGTCCTTCACTAATAATAGATGTCAGATCCGATGAAACTATAGATTTATTGCTGCTGTTTGTTACTGCCCATTTGACTTTGTTAGGATGGTGTTCAGACAAGGAAAACTGAATGAGAGCTACTGTTCTAAACAAATTCATGCCTTTACAGGTGACATTTCTTACAAGCACGTGTGTGAGTTTCATCTTTTAAAATGTCAACTGCAGAACCAAATCCTGCTTCCACTACTTGTGCAATCAATCAACATTAGAAGGATTTACCATAGATGCCATAACAGAACATTTAGTAAAATCCCAAAAGTATGCTGTATTCATTTAAAAATATTTATAGCTTTGCCAGTTCAATCTATGTACATAATTAAATTCAAACTTGACCATCAGCCTTACCATAAAAACCAAAAATGGTATACATGTATAAATGCAAACCCTTGAATCTCTGACCCTAATATCCCGCTATATTATGGATCAATAATCAAACTTCTACACAAAAATGTCATTCTATGAACTGAGTGCAGATTTGAGAATGTCTAGACTGCGGTTTTGAAAGGAAACCAAGCATAAAAAAAGAAAACCTGTAAATGTAGCTATCAACATAAAGTTACATGAAACCCATCTCATTTTTGGGATTCCATTCTTACCATATGCACACTGAGATCTCTTACTATATATAAAAAAATACTTGGAGTGATATTGATAGTTCAAATGCAGGAAGATAGTAGCTTTAAGCTGATGCAGAGTGGCCAAAAAGAATGAATCTTAGTATGTGAAGAGATAGAAAGACAAAATAGACAGATAGAAGCTCAACAGGCATCAGTATATGGAAGAAACAGGTACACCAGAGCAATTTGCCAAAGCTGTTCAGAAATACTCCTAAGAATTATATAAAAAAACCAATAATTTTTAAAAGCACTTGTTAAGGGAATAAAATTGAAATGGCAAGACTGTACCCATACAACTCATGGGATGCTACAGAAACAACGCCAGCTCAGTTTCATCCACCACATCATCACAGTTTTGGTTTCAAACCCAATGACAAAGACCTCCCATAACCAGAACACGTTACTTTCCAACACCCCTAAATTCCACATCCTTACGTTACAAGTATACAAAAATTACATAATTTGTATATTTTATCATGTATCATCTGATGCATTTGATTGCTGAAACATTTCTGTTCAGAATGGCGATTATGCTTTTATAAATAACCTCACATACCCATAGAATTAACAAAGAGATTTCCCAAATATTAGATTCTGGAAATACAGCAGAAATGGTTATTAAAGACAGGCAGGAAATAGTTTTCCTATAGATAACAGAAAATTTTCTGGTTTTCACAAGAATAGAGCGAAGAGCCTTCAGAGATTCAACAAAAAAAGGGAGAAGAGAAAAGAAGATAAGAAGTTATGTCCTCACATTAAAATACGTAATAGCTTTGTTGTTACTGTTAATTAATATAGAGGCAAACTGCAAATGGATCAGAAACAAATGTCTAGACAGTCATGACTCCTAACTGCAGAGAGATCTCTGTCTAGGAAGGCCTGGAAACAAAATAAATCAGAACCCACAAAAGTGACTTATACAATAAGGGGGAAAGAAAGAACATAATAAAGTACATTTTTGTGCTGTGAAACACCTCACAGTGAAAAAAAAGGAATTATCTGCAGAATTAAAAGGGAAATGATTGAATAGAAATATAAAAATGAAAGACAATAAAGATGGAATCAAAGCAAGTCCTGAACAAAATAAATTCTAAAGGAATCTGTGCTTTTCTAGTAAAGCTTGTGTGAAGTAATTCTACAATGAAACAAAGAAAGATTTTCCTCTGGAAGAATTTTCAAACAATTTTCATAAATTTGTTGGGGTTTTTTTTCAGAATGTCATTATTTTCCAATGAAGACCTGTTTGTCAGTGAAATCCCCAGTGGCTTTAATGTCTACAGCCAATCACAGTACAGAGAGGTACTTTTTCTAGCCCAGCTAGAACAATGTCCCTCTTACTGGTGGTTTGACAACCTAGACTTGGAGACCTGAGCACAATACTCCTGATCAGGAACATATTCCATCATATGCTCAATTTTAAACACACTGATTTAATAAAAACAGGAGAAACTTGGGTTGTTCTCCACTAGAG
>JAWWLV010000088.1:25228021-25257129 GCA_035041135.1 Platyrinchus mystaceus
GATATGAGGAAGAAATTTGTCACTGTGAGGGTGGTGAGACGCTGGCACAGGTTGCCCATAGAAGTTGTGGACGCCACATCCCTGGAAGTGTCCAAGGCCAGACTGGATGGGGCTTTGAGCAGCCTGGTCCAGAGGAATGTGTCCCCGTCCATGGGGGGGGGGCAGGAACGGGATGGTCTTTAAGGTCACAGAATCACAAGGTGGGTCAGGTTGGAAGGGACCACAGCGGGTCATCTGGTCCAATCTTCCTGCTCCAGCAGGATCATCCTAGCGCACATGGCACAAGATTTGCTCCAGACGGTTCCGGCCCGGCCCGAGCCCGGCACACACCGCGGCCGCTCCGCCGGCCCGGCCTGCGGCGCTGAGGGGCGCGCGGGGAGGGCGGGACTGCCGCGGCCAATGGCAGAGCGCGGCCCGGGCACGGAAGCGCGCGCGCGGCCCCGCCCCGCGCCAGGCGGAGCTTCCCTTTCCCTTTCCCCTTCCCGTTTTCCCCCGCCGCGCGCGCCGGGATCGCCGCCCTTCTCCTTCCGCAGTGTCTCCGCCGCCGGAAACGCGCCTGTGCTTCCCGTGCTTCCCGTGCTTCCCGTGCTTCCCGCTCGGGCGGCGGGTCCGGCGGGTCGCCGCCTTCTCCCCCGCCCCTTCCCGCCGGCGGCGGAGGTGCTGGAGGGTCCCGCGGGGTGGGTGAGCAGCTGCCGCGTCCGGGAAGGTGGGAAGGAGGGAGAGGAGGGCGGCAGTGTCCCGGCTCCTGCGGAGGGGTCCCTGCGCCCCTCGGAGCTCGTCGGAGCCGGGCGGTGCGGAGGACGGGCAGGCACACACAGGCCCGGGGAAAGTAAATACCGCTGTCTTTTCATACTTCCCAATCCAGCATGTCCCTTTCTCCAGTTATAAAAGACGCTTGTGGGATCTGTTTGTAGGTGAGTATGCGTAATTATTCTGGGCATGAAGCTATTGAGAGTGTAGATGGAGTGTAACAGTGATGTACCTTTTTGAATGTTGCTGGGCCAGATACAAAGGAAGACAAGGTTACATTGGGGCAGGGGGTGGAATCAGGAGTTGTACAATAAGATGACAAGTTGTATTTCTGTAGAAATCTTCAAAGAGAGCAAGCCTTTCTAGGCTGTGGAGCAGGCTTCAGACAAAACAGACAGACTCTAATTTTTGTCAACTAATGCCCTTCAATTAGGGAGAGCAATTCTCTTCTAGATGTTTGAGGGAGTGGCTCGTTCCCGGCATCCCACCCACGAATTGTGCCACGGTCCCATATTCGTTAATGTCTTCTTGCTTAACACTGGTGTGGGGTTTGTAAACACAGCAAATGCTGTTGTCATCAGTTTGTAGGTGGCTGTGTTGGTTCTGTCTCAGTAGGTACATGCCAGCAAAGTGTGCTGTGAGGAAAATGATGTAATGCAGAGAATGCTTAAGGTTTTGGCCTGAAACACGTTATGTCTGAAATCCCTGGGCTAAAAGTCCTTCATATTTCTGTTTGTTTAGTGATGAACTCAAAATGCAAAAGAACTTGGGTTTTGATAATGTTCCTACAAATTACTTTCTCAACAGTTTTCTTATGCATGGATATCACCTGAATCGTCTTACCAGAGCTTAGGTTGTGTGTGAGCTTACCCCAACCATGAGTGGCTCCAAACCTGATATTCTGTGGGCCCCACACCATGTTGACAGATTTGTTGTGTGTGACTCGGAGCTGAGCCTTTATCACATCGACTCTGCTGTGAGTTCAGAACTCAAGGCGGGGTCCTTGCGGCTGTCGGAAGAAACTACGGCTACGCTGCTGTCCATAAACTCGGATACACCCTACATGAAATGTGTGGCCTGGTATCCCAAATACGATCCCGAATGTCTCCTTGCTGTTGGACAGGCCAATGGCCGAGTGGTACTTACCAGCCTTGGTCAAGATCACAACTCGAAATCTAAAGATTTGATAGGCAAAGAGTTTGTTCCCAAACACGCACGGCAGTGCAATACCCTGGCGTGGAATCCACTGGATAGCAATTGGCTTGCTGCTGGCTTAGATAAACATCGGGCTGACTTTTCAGTGCTGATCTGGGATATCAGTAGCAAATATGCCCCAGAGACTGCAGTTGCTACAGAGAAAGTAAGACTTTCAGCAGGCGATGCAGAATCAGGACTGGTAGTAACAAAGCCACTGTATGAATTAGGACAGAATGATGCTTGTCTCTCTCTCTGTTGGCTTCCACGGGATCAGAAGCTGCTATTGGCTGGAATGCATCGAAATCTGGCTATCTTTGATCTGAGGAACACAAGCCAAAAAATATTTGTTAACACTAAGGCTGTCCAGGGAGTGACTGTTGATCCTTATTTCCATGATCGTGTAGCTTCCTTCTATGAAGGTCAAGTTGCCATATGGGATTTAAGGAAGTTCGAAAAGCCTGTTTTGACCTTGACAGAGCAACCAAAACCCTTAACAAAAGTTGCATGGTGTCCAACAAGAACTGGACTCTTAGCTACTTTGACAAGGGATAGTAATATCATTAGGCTGTATGACATGCAGCATACTCCCACCCCTATTGGAGATGAAACTGAGCCAACAATAATTGAAAGAAGTGTCCAGCCTTGTGAAAATTACATTGCTTCATTTGCCTGGCATCCCACAAGTCAAAATCGAATGGTAGTAGTGACCCCCAACAGGACTATGTCTGACTTCACAGTTTTTGAAAGAATTTCTCTTGCGTGGAGTCCGGTGACATCCTTAATGTGGGCTTGTGGACGACATTTGTATGAGTGTACAGAAGAAGGAAAGGCTAATTCCTTGGAAAAAGACATAGCAACAAAAATGCGGCTCAGAGCTCTGTCAAGGTATGGTCTTGATACTGAACAAGTTTGGAGAAATCACCTCCTCGCTGGAAATGAAGATCCTCAGCTGAAATCGCTTTGGTACACTCTGCATTATATCCTTTATTTTACTGTAGTTTCTGTCCTAAAGAAGTAATATACCTTTGTATGTAAACCACTTATCTGACATGCATTAAAAAATTTAAATATAATGCAGCATGCTGTAAATGCTTTGCATGTTAACAGGATGTGACTTTAAATTTTTAAGAACAGTTTTTAAAACACTTGGGAAAAATTAAGCTTCCTATACATGAAAATACTTATGAAGCAGTATACTGAAGATATGGATCAAAAACTTACAGGAAACAAAGGTCCCTTAGTTTATGCTGGCATTAAATCAATTGTGAAGTCATCTTTGGGTAAGAATGTTGTAATTCTGCTAAGTTCTGTTATATTGTGTTTGCAGAATGATCCACTCATTGGTCTATCTTTAATAATTGTTCAAAGAGGCTGTTTATAAATATTGAAACAAAGTATTCCTGTTTGTGTTTTAATAAGATAACAGTCTATATTACACTAATTTCCAGAATTTTCAGTGTTCAGTAATCATAAAAGCATAATATCCTCAGAGGTAAATCTTTAAACTATTTCAAGCATTTGAGTCTTGACTACGGCACTGAGAATTTTTGCTCCCCACAAGACTATTTTATTTTTCAAAGCTCCACATCTGGATGTAATTCTAGGAATGTGACTTTACTGTAGTTACTGCTAATATATTATGTTTGCACAACTATGTTTAGATAAGCTGTCCTGTTCTGAAGTGGTAGTGGCTCCTGGTGTATCACAGTCTGCCTCACATGCTCACTGAAGTTTTTGTTAATATAATCTATTATTTGAATCTTCTCTATTCATTATATGACTTATTAATGTATATGCTCCTTGGAGCAAAAAATAAGTCTTCAGTGGTGGTAAAGCTTCTAGCACATTGATGCTGGCTAAGAAGAAAACCGGTGGAGCAAGCGCTTAACTCTGTATTGTGTATTTTCATTTTGAACATACTGAAAAGCCCTGTCAACTGTAACAAGAGGTAGAGGAAGGGAAAAAAAACTTAGTGGGGAATGTGTGTCAAGTTTAGGTGCATTTTTTTTTTAGCAGATCAAAATAATTTTGTGTATGCTGCTCCTTACTGTGAAGTTGTAAGCACTGTTAAAGTACTAAAAAAATAACACTCAGGTTTTGCACTCTGTGTTATGATTGAAATGAAAGCGTCATGTTGTGATTGCGATTTAAATTGTGATCTAAGCGTAATTTAACTTATTTCGCATTTCTAGGAACAACAGAGAACCTCAGGCACAGCAGGAGTGGATCTGATAGACAGGCAGATATTATTCAATATCTAAGTGAGGAGAGATACTTGGCTTTGCAGCTCTGTGGGTGGATAAAGAAGGGAACAGATTTAGATGTGGAACCTTTTCTAAATTCATTGGAACAGGAAGGAGACTGGGAACGAGCTGCTGCTGTAGCACTTTTCAACTTGGACATACGGCGAGCAATACAAATTCTAAATAAAGGGGCTTCCTCAGGAAAAGGTGCGTATTGTGTTTAGTGTCTTTTATTTTGGCACTATATCAGATTTACTAGATTTTTTTTCTATTAACAGCCTTATGGAAGATAGTATGGAAGAGATGCCTGTTGTCTTATAAAGTTGTTACTTGAAGAGGTTGTATTGGAGCTTGAGAATCTGACAATCCTGGTATTTCATTCCTCAGACTACCATATATCATACTGTCTAATTAAAATAGATCATATGTTTCAGAATTTCCTACTGATACAAACTCCAGAGAGACATACATTCGGAACTAGTGGGATTCTTTTACTTTAATGGATTTGTTTCTTGGGTAGATGTCATGTAAATCTGCTTCTGATGGGCTGTATTGCCAGTGCGATGGCTGTAGAATAATTAAAACATAATGTTGGGGATCTGCAGAAAACATTTGTTAAGAGTTGTGGTGTATGATGCAGAAGTCAAGATACTGGAGCCAGGAGATGGAACTGGCTTTGTTCTGTTTTCTTGCCAGTATTCCTCCTACAGCTCTGCTTTGCATCTGTGTTCTCTGTTAAATTAGAAAGACTATCTTGCCACTAAAGTGGGTAGGTAAGACATGACAAGCTGTTAAGATTCCTTTATTTTTAATATTTCCCCTTTTAGTGGGGGAATGAGTGTCTGTCTCTACTTTCCATGGGGGGGTTCAGAGTGAAGACACGCTATCTTCAAATTCAAGAATAAAATTGAACTTTCCTATAGAATGAATATTTAGATGAAATGGTTTATGTTTTTAGGAAACTTCTTAACTTGAAACTACTATATAACATTGTCATCCTTCAGCTAAGTCTGTTAAGCGATGGCTGGATATACAATCCTGTTTTTCACTTCTTCTGGATATGAATTATGATAATGACAATCTCTTTTGATAGATATTTCAAAATACCAGGACTAGTGTGATGTTGTTTAAAGAGGCTGTTGTGCATGTGGGCTTGTGACTTTAAGAGATGTTAACTTACCTGAACAGAGGCATTTAATGCAGAAACAAGTGTATAAATGCTAGTGTATGAATGTTTATTTTAGCTAGTGTTAATTCTACTACATTTTATCTTGCATCCTGACAAAACATTGTATTTTAAATGGATGCGTTCAATTACAGTTTTCATTGGATTTTTTTTTTAAGTCTTTAACTTGAATAATACTCTTTCACTGATTGCTTTTCATTAATCAGGTGATCTGAACCTTAATGTAGTAGCAATGGCTCTGTCAGGCTACACAGATGAGAAGAATTCACTTTGGAGAGAAATGTGCAGTACTCTGAGACTGCAGTTGAACAATCCCTACTTGTGTGCAATGTTTGCTTTCCTGACAAGTGAATCTGGTTCATATGACGGTGTTTTGGTGAGTAAATATCTGTTAGGTTAAAATTCCTCCATGTAGTAGGAACATATAGAAACATGTAGGGGAAGTGCTATACACTCCATGAATTAATCAGATTAGAATGTATTCTTTTATCCTGATGCTGGCAAATAGCATTTGTTTCTTCTAAATAGACATATTAGTGAATGTTGCCTTACTAAACAAATCATGCATAAACAGCCAAAATAGCCATTATACTTCACACATTTTTTAGAGGGATTTTATTTTTAGCATGGAGTTATTAAATCACTAAAAATACATTATCAAAATAATTTAAACAGTGGGTAAAAAGGAGAGAGAGAGATTAATAATGGAATTGCAAAAAGCTGAATAAATGCAGGGGAGTTTTCAGAACTTTCATCAAGCTATATTTGCACTGAATTGTATTTTATTTTCCCTTGTTTACTTGTTAAAATAATTTCATTGTGTAGGAACAGTAAGCAGAGTAGTTTCACTTCTTCTGAAATTGATACAGAATTGCCATGTGAAGAGCAAACTAAATCTGTAATCATGAGATACTTTGAATCTTTGGAGGAGTAACGTACTTGATTCTTGGTTAGTGAACAACAGAAATACTTGAATCAGTAGGAATTATTTAGTCCAAGGGAGGACTCCTGTGATGCAACAGGGTAATTGGCCCAAAGCTGTTGAAAACAAAGTTGCCACAGTATGATGCTTTTACAGTAATAAAATAAATAAAAGATTAGAATTCTAGAGGAGAGAAACCTCAGTCTTTTTTTTTCTTTCTTCAAAAGAGAGTATTCTTGTTCTCTGGTAGTAATTTTGTAGTTTTTTACTGATGAATTGGAAACTCACTGATCATAAGGTGTTATTTGTTTGGTTTTCATTTTAATTTTTCCTTCGGTGAGACCTGTTGAAGTTCGCATGAAAGAGATTTTTGTCAAGCACATCTTGTTTCAGCAATGTCAATCACAGCTTCTATTCTGAGGATATCAGGAGGGAAAAGTGTGGGCATAGCTAAGTACCAGAATTAATCTAGTCCAGTACTTTTTTTCTGTAGTATCTCATCTAGTAAAAGGATTAAAAAGCAGAAAGTAAATATCGCTGCACCTCGAGTGCCAATATACTTCTGAGGAATTCATGTTCTGGGGTTTTGGAATTAGTTTTTGTTTGCATGGGGTGTTTTGTTTACTTTTTTAACTTTTATTTGCAATTTTAGGAAGGAATTTAGTGGTTAGGCTAGTTATTTTGTAAATATGATAGATGTGACTACTCACCCTTAAGGGGAAGGAAGCACCTAAGACTTGTAAATGCCCACTGGTCGAAAGGAACAACAAAAGTCAGAGGGTTCACAATCAGAAAGTTTTATTAGTAAATTATACAGTTGGCATGCACATTGGTATGTTAGTCCCTGACCGACTGTATAAACACACAGCAGTGGGTTTTGGATAAAGGGGTAGGGTGAAAAGGAAGAGAGGAATCAGAGGGAGATTTTGTAAATATGAAAATGGTTTGTTTTTCTTCCATCTGTGACTTGGTGAGGCTCTTGGCTATACGTACCAGAAGCACTAAGCCCAGTCTACATGACTTGCAAAGTTTCTTTTTGTAGTTTCATAAACCATGTAGGATGTGTTGTAGGAGGCTTTCCTGCCATTTGTATAGACTGTTCCAGTAGCCCCCAGTCTTCCTCTGATACCTCTATCTGAGTATAAACGATTAAGCTGATACTTAGTGTTAGCTTTCTTCAGATGCCCTGCTTTCTTTCTACACAATCAGTTTCATTGTATTAGTTACATAGTAGTGGAAATGTTCTGATTTTTACAATGTGTTGAAAAAGTGGAAACTTGCATGTGATGTTAATGTTTCCATTTTTCTCTCCGAAGTATGAAAATAATGTGGCTGTACGAGACAGAGTGGCATTTGCTTGCAAGTTTCTCAATGATGCTCAGGTGAGTTTGTGGTTGCACATTTAAGCAAACTTTTAAACTGGGCTTTATTCAGAGGTGGAAGAAACTCTAGGGTGGAGGGGTAAACACTGGAAGTAGAGTCATGAGTGATTTGGCTTTTGTCATCACAGTAGAATATAAGGTGTGGTATAATCTGATTTTTAGTTTGTACCTTCAGCTTCGTTTTTGGTTTGGTTTTTGCTTGGTTGGTTTGGGGGATTTTTTTTTGTTTGTTTTGTTGTTGTTTTGGTTTTTTTCTTAGTATTCATTATCTGGTAGTTTAAGTGCTATTGCATTACTTGTAGACCTGTTTTACTGGAGAGTGTTTGTACTTATTCAGTATTTATTTCCAGATGCTTATGTTGTCTCAAGTTAAGGTTTGGTTTTACAGCAGGAATATTTTATTTTAAATTCACCAAAGTATTTAAAGATTACATAACCTCCCTCTTTGCACTTCCTATCAGGAAGCTTAAAGTTTGTTTATAAATACTTGATATTGTGCAATGTAGTACAGTATAGCAATTTAACATTTTCTGTGTAACATCCAGCAAGCAGCATATTCTGTTAGCAGAAGACACTCTTTTAATATATATTTATATATTTACTTATGTATTTTTTTATAGCTAAACAGGTTTATTGAAAAGCTGACAAATGAAATGAAGGAGGCTGGGAATTTGGAGGGAATACTGTTAACAGGGCTGACAAAAGATGGTGTTGACTTGATGGAAAGTTATGTTGACAGAACTGGAGATGTCCAGACAGCAAGCTATTGCATGCTACAGGTTAGTGTTTCACTCGAAAATAAAGCTTTACAGAGGAGGAAAAAAACACAGTTTCTTTATCAGTGTAGCACCAAATTTTGTGAACTAAAAAGTATTTTCTGTGTTAAATTGGAACGATGTATATTATGCCTGTTTTGTGGAGTCGTCTGAAACACTAAGTGTTAATGACAAGCACGTGTCTTTATACCCTCTGGTTGAGATACTAGGGGAAAGAAATAAAAGAAAATCATTGACCTTTTCACTAGCTAAACTGGGAATACCCATTTCCCTGCTCATTGCTGGTGTGTTTCCTGACAGGTTCATTATTTTTTTTCCTTCCAGGATTTTGATGAAGAACAAAGGTGAGGTTTTTTGTTTGTCTGTAAGCATTGGGTTTGTTTTTTTTTATGATGGACTTGGCCCTTACACAGTAGCAGCTATTGCCAGCACAGTATTTAAATGCATATGTAATCTTAACAGTGATATGGATTGTGATATATGACAGAACTTTCAAATCCTTCATCTCACAGACATGAGTTCATAGGAGGACATGGCAGCACAAGTATTTTCAATGAGAGAGGCAGACCGAAGAAAACCTTTATCAAACTCACAGAAAATTCATCTTCTTCAAGCCAAATTACCCTGTATTATATCACATATCTTGTACTGCATTTTGTAAAGCCTTTTGATAAAGTGAATAATATGTATTGTGTGTCTGACATTTTTTTCCTGCCTGCTTTAGGGTTCTCCATCAGATGTACTTAAGGATGAAAGAGTTCAGTACTGGATTGAGAACTACAGGAATCTCTTAGATGCTTGGAGATTTTGGCATAAACGTGCAGAATTTGATATCCATAGGAGTAAACTGGATCCCAGTTCAAAGCCTTTAGCCCAGGTAAAGGCAATTCTTGTATGAAGTATGACCAGTCCAGAAAGAAACGTGGCATGGTACTTCAGTAAAAAAGAGTTGCTGGCTGCACTTTGGCTTTCAGGACAATTTGTGTGCAAAAGAAGGATTTCAGCTAAGGCTGCCCTAAAAAAAGGACCTGTCATTTTTCCTTCAAGTAACAGGTCTTTCAGAACCTATGACTTATCAACACCTTTTTTCTGGGGAAACTTGAAACTCTTGGGTTTTTTTCCTCACATGTTGAAAATCAAAATCAGAGATGTATCATCCAGCTGAATTCAGTATCAGTGAAAATGATGCTGAAACCAGGGAAATAGCTCAAATTGCTCTGTTGTAATTGAAACAAACCTCAAAGCTATTTTGAAGCCCTTGAACTTGGAACTAAAAGTGAAAAGCAGCAACTTTCGTTATCAGTTCTGAACATAAGCTGACCCAAAAACTAACGCCCTGCCCAAATACTATCTTCTTAACATCTGGTGGCATTTTTAGCCAAAATGGTTTTACTCACAGCACCTTTCACTCTCTCATGTCTTCTAAGTATGTTCATTATAAGCTCTAGGGCCCAAGGGTTTCCGAGGAAGGCTGTTTTTGAATTCATGTATCCATCACAGCTGTTTAGGGAGAGCTGCATCTGTGCTGCTCCAAGTGGAAGGGAGTTGAGTTTACTGTTTCTTTCTTATTTGGTTAACACAAGTAGCCCCTAAAGAGTTTAAAATATGTGCTCCTTGGTATCAAGTCACAACTTGTGGCATGAGGGGTGCAGATAAATAATATTAAGGTAATCCTTAAGTTGGGGACTCTAGAGTGAGTCACCCTACTATAAGGAGGGAGAGACCAGACTTGATTTTATAGTAAGTAAACTTAATTTCTTCTATTACTGCAGAGGTAGCTTTTTGTATCTTAAATAATACCTTTTGAAGTTTTAGCAGTTGTGCATGTTTTTATGTGCTTTTGAAGTACCTAAAGAGCATCATTAAGGCATACTCCTCAGAGCTGTGTGCCACATCTATAAGCCAAGATGTTAAAAACTCCTTCACAAGTAGCCTTGGTTTTCCAGGGCACTCTCTAGAATATCTGGTAAATAAACGCTTACTAGTTTGAATGGGTTCACTCAGAGGTGTAGCAAAAATGGAACCAAACAAAAAAATTAACGGGCTTTTGTTCTCTTTAGGTGTTTGTGAGTTGCAATTTCTGTGGAAAATCAATCTCTTACAGCTGTTCAGCTATTCCTCATCAGGGGCGAGGTTTTAGCCAATATGGAGTCAGTGGTTCTCCGACTAAGTCAAAAGTTACAAGCTGTCCTGGTTGCCGTAAGCCCCTTCCTCGCTGTGCACTTTGCTTGATAAATATGGGAACACCAGTTTCCAGCTGTCCAGGTATGACACAGTGGGTTTTAGTTACTCAGCTGTAGTAGCAGTTAGAGGCCTAATTAGCAGTTCCTATTGGAAGATCTTCTGTTGCACTTTTTTCTTTCTATTTGTGTTCATACTCTTAAGTATTCACATTCATCATTTTGAAGGGAGAAAGACCATAATTAAGAACGGTTCATATCCCATCTGATTTTGTGATGAAACCTTTGTTTCAGTTCTTTGGGGTCAGACAACATGCACAGTTACTTGGTTCTGACAGTTTTCCCAATGAAATTGTCAGTGAAATTCCATACTTAGACTGATGTAAAGATTCAAGTATTGTGGAGGTCAGTATTGTGAGCTTTACAACTGAAAGAAATGGAGAATGTGTTTTCTTGAGATGAATTGTAGGGATGCTACATAAATTTTAGAAGGTAAATGAATTAATTTTTAGCTGCAAGAGGAAGAGAGAATAAATTTAATGTGCTTGCTCTTTCACTGAGTATGAAAGTATAGGTCATGCTGTCACAGCTAAGATATATTACAACTAGAATTTTTTTGGTTCTAAATGTCTTGGGCTCGGCATTATGCAAGATCTAAATGAAACTGATTTTGTCCATATTTTTAAGTCAGTCTTGTTAGAGAGCCACAAGCAGCTGTGCAATTATCTGTTTATATCTCTTCTCATTCTTTCACTGATCTGTGTTAGGACTTCTATATTATACTTGTTCCAATTCCTAACTTAGATTTTGTTGATTTTTTTTCTAAAGCAGAACATTTCATGTGCAGCAGAACAGAGCCATAATTCACTGGAACATAAATCAACCACTGAAACATAAATCACTATTGAAAGACATTTTATCTGTAATATTTGCTTAATAGGCAAGTTTAGCATGTCCATACGATGTGGAACAACAGCTCAGTAACGTAATTCTTGTTTTGGCATTCCACCAGTTCTTACTAATTTTACTGACTTCCCTTTTAAAATCAGGCCGCTTCTTCACATAATGTTCCTAATTTCAAATTTATTTTAATAGTGTTGCTGGGACTGAAATATAAATGAAGTGTAATGATTTACAGCTGTATTTGTGGGGGTGGGTTTGCCTCTGTACAGGAGGATCCAAGTCAGATGAAAAAGTGGATCTTAGCAAAGACAAGAAGTTAGCCCAGTTCAGCAACTGGTTTACTTGGTGTCACAACTGTAGGCATGGTGGACATGCTGGGCATATGCTGAGCTGGTTCAGGTAAGTTGATGTTAAAATCTTTGTTATTTCACATGTGTGTGCTGCACTGAGTAGGACATGCCTCTTTCACTGTATGTATCATTAAAATGTTTAAATAATAAAACTGAACTCCGATGCTGAGTTTTTCTCACCTGCACATAGTTAAATGTGTAGATTGCAAAATTATTTTACCTGTTTTTTCTTTTTCCTGGTATTGCTACTTAGGGACCATACTGAGTGCCCGGTTTCTGCCTGCTCTTGTAAGTGTATGCAGCTGGATACAACGGGGAATCTCATTCCAGCAGAGACTGTCCAGGCGTAAATATTGTTTGAAAATATGTGGCTCTCTAATGGATGTCCATCATAGTCCAAGCATATATTTTAGACAAAGGTAATTTGTGACTTACTGACTGTGCAAAAAAAAAAATAAAATGCTATCAAATTAGTAAAATGATGTGTGTATGAGTGTGCTTGGTAGAAACAAATATTCCTGAAGTGAGCCTCTATAGTGTGTGGTCCTTATTCAGAGCACTGAAGAAAAGCACTCCTGGATTTGTGAACTCTTTGGATTTACTGAAATCCAAAGACCTTTCTCAATAAAGTTTTTAGGATAATGCTGATCAGCCCCAAAGCTGTGTTTATATGCTGTGAGAGTGGACCTTCAAAATAAACACTTGAAAAGTGTCCTTCAGAAGATGGCAAAGTGATGCTGTGCATTCCTCTGTTCATTGTTTGATCACACTTGCTTGTATGCAAATGATGGTTTCCTTGTAAGTTCATTCAAAGTGCCACTGTTAACTGTATTCTAAAGGGTTTTATTTTAAAGAAAAATCCATTTCTTTCTGTTCCCAAGTTTTGTCTTTGCATTCAAGCTCTTATTTAATTTGCCTACGTACCTAGCTGATGTGAATTATAAAGCTAAAGAATTTGGGGGTTTGCTCTCCTAGCAAAGTCTGTATCCTAGAGAGGAGTTCCCTGAGTGAGAATCGTGTCTGTTTCAGTGCAGAGTGCAGATAAACTATAGGAGGTTTTTAGTTGATTGATTAATTTAGTACTGTGAAGACCTGAAATCTCAAGGACTGGAGACTTGTAAATATTTGTTTTAAACTACATGCTGAGTTTTGACTACAAAAATATTTAAAGGCTCAGATAATCAGGATTTCCCCGTACTTCTGAAATATACTGGGAAGTGTTGAATCAACCTATATAAATCCTGCTTCTTGTCACTAGCAGACACTAGTCTGCTCCCAAAAGGCTGCACAATTTAAGTCATTGATCAGACTAGTTCTAGATGAGTAACCAGCTGGAATTAAGATTATTTATTAACTTGAGAGAGCATCAATGGTATTTTGCTGATACTGTGCTAGGAGCTAATTGGTATTGTTGTCCTTGATTTTGTAGGCAACAAAACACACAAATTAGGGAAAAAAACCCAAAACCTGTTTTAAGGTATGTGATAATAACATCAGTTTACTTGGTGTGTGTTTATTTATAGTATATGAGTTACTTAACACTTGTGTGCTATAAAGTACTAAATGGAATGCTAGCAATAAACTGGTACTGTATTGCCAGGACTGTGAAAATTGGTGTTTTATGAGAATATATTGTAATATACCACTAGTTCTACATGCTCTAATGTAGTTTCAAGGAGATAGAATGTGGAAGTGTTTTTTGTGGATGTACAAGATTACATTCAGGATTTTGAGCTATATTTTCTGATTTAGCATTAATGTTGTAATAAATCTGCTGCATTTTTTTCTGATCTAAAATTCTTGCCTAATTGACAACAATCTTTTTTAAGTTAAAAATCTAAGAGGTAGGCATGGGAGGGCAGTTCCTTTTTTTTCTTGTTAGAATATTTCTTTTTCCAGTATTTTTGCACACTTCATTTTGTTGTTGAAGAGCTCTTCAAAATGTTCTCCATTTATATATGTAAACTGGGGCTTACTGTATGATACCCTATTTATATAAATACAGGCAATAAAGATTTTGTTTTATGGAAATGAGGATTTCTAAGTGTCATGTGTGTTTTTATTCTTCAGCAGTAATATTTAGTACATTTTCCTGATAATTTCCATTCCAGTTGAATGCATGTGCCACCATCCGATGTCTCACTTTCTTATAGAAAGAAAATTCATCTATAACATCTTCAAATCAACTCTACCTGTTTGTGTCAAATTCTGTCATTGCATTAGATTAAATTAATTACATGCTCACTTTGATACTCATCACGTCTTTGAAATGTTTTGGATTATAAAAGTGGCATATTCTGGCACAGCATTGCTATCAGTTTTGGCTGTTAAATAGTTATCAGGCTTTTAGGCCAGTAATGACGCTATCTGCAAAATTTACAAAGGAAGAGCTGTATGTTTTTTAATTATCATATTTTTTCCTTGTTTTGCTTTTAAATTAATAAAGCTTTTGGGGGTGATTTGTTGTCTTCTAACAAAAACTATAGCTACACTCATTAGCTGCAGTTTTATGTTTACTGTTCCCTGGTATCTGCTGAAGGTGGCCTTGCATGCTAACATGTTTTGTCCCTGTGGTTCATGCTGATTGCGTTTCATTGTCTCCATTTCCTTAGATGCTCCAGCCTGGCCTCCCTTGACTGAGTAAAAGCACTTTATCATCATATGCCCAGGCTGCTTACACATGAGCACCACACAAGTTGTGCACATGTCCTGAGGAGGGACTGCTGGCCCTGCCTTTGGTGACATCCCTCTGGTGTTATTTACTGAAGAAGAGTTCAGAACTCCAAATGAATTTGCTATAATGTATATTCTTAGTTACCAAACACCTTCATGGTGTGTGTGATGCCTGGGGCCCTGCCAACCATCAGTCCTAGCTGACATGTAGCAGGCCCCATGGTTATGCCTTTCCCTTGGTATTTGGAATGGCTGGCAGTTTCCCACATGGTAATGTGGGAAATTATGCTGGTAAATGCATATATGACCTGATCATTACTCTAATAGCAAGAGTATTTTACAGTTCCTTGCACTGCTGTCTGGTTAGTACAGCCCCATAGCCAGGGCAGGCCATTTATTCCCACAGCCTGATAGTCTGTAGAGAAGCAGATCAATAACAGGTAGGGGAAATTTTTAGTTGTGTACTGCTTGCCCAGCCACCTTTCACTGCTGTGGGACTGCATGAACAAGAAGAGTCTTGACTGACAAAGGGAAACTGGCATTTCACACCCAATGTAGCCACGTTCAAAAATTAACTCAGAAGATCTCGTACCCAAGGATGGTCCCTTTAAAATACTAAAGCCATCTAGTGGTAGGCTGCTTTATTTACAGACTGTGTACATGCACAAAATAGCAATTTTCTAAGGCAGAATAGAACAAAATAGTTCTAGGAAAACATGCACACAGTTATTAAGAATGACATTGCATTCTACTGAGCACTAAAACAGTGGTGGTGATAGCACTACAGGACAGAGCATGGTATAGTGCCATAGGGACCTTGTGTTCCTGTTTGCTATACGAGATTGACTCCTACTTCAGAAAGCCTCCTCCCTCCCAGTGACAGTGACTGTGTCACTGTCTGTCTTCTAGGCAGAGATAAGTTAAAAAATAGATCCTCTGTTAAACTGATCATCTCCCCAGTTTGTAGTAATTTTGATTAATAAGTCTTTGAAACAAATTCCTTGACTGAAAAAAGATGTCTATAAATAAGTACAAAGCAAGCAATCTTATTAAAGCACTAAATCTAGCTACTAAACTTGAAACCTGTTTGTATGAAAGTTTAATGAACACAGCTAAGGTTTATTTAAAATACTTTGAAATATTTTAGTAATTCACAGAGAGTATATCCAAAGTTTGATTTTACTTTGATTGTGCTACCTTAAGAGACCTTAAAAATTCTGCTATGAGTTGTTGTGTAAGTAGCCTGGATAGTAACAATATTGGGAACTGTGTAGAAGTTCCTATTATTAAAGTCACCATGATACACTGGCTGAATCCTGGTACTGCTGCTTAGATTCCCACGAAGAATTAAGGTTGCGATGGGCAGTCAACTGTGCTTGAAATCCCCAAGACTAACTAGACATATTCCAAGTGTTTAACATCAGTGCAAAAGGCAAGTACCTTGTATTCCACTTTGTTATATATAACAGTTTCTAGTAAAGTAGACCAGGAGTCACCATGTATCACTGAAAACAGCACTCTAACAAGCAATACTGACACGAATAGTCAAGTGTGAGATCTTTTTTATTGGTTGAGACCATTTTCAAGATCCAAAATACCACCCCTGTTCAATAAGCTTGTATCAAAGCAACTGTAATTAAAAATCTTTATAGTAAAACCTCACCAAATTACTTCAGTAAAGTATCCTAGAACCTCTCCTAATAACAAAAGGATTCTTACAAAACTTCTGTTTCTTACACGTCTAATCCTGCAAGAGAACACTCCTCATGGACGCAAAAGGGTTGGATATATACAGTGAGCAAGACATCCACAGAAATATTCTCCTTGCTGAATAAATACATTTGCAAAGAAAATACTCTTCATTGGCAATACTTAGCACACGTAACAGCATCTTTTCGGTATAGTTGTGGAAAATAAATGCAACTGTTACCATGCTGTCAGGTACCGTTGTCCCCCCTGAAGCAATAAATATACGCTAAGAAAAATCAAGTGTTCCTCCCAGCGCCAAATGGGAAGTATTCAGGGAATTCATGAATAATTTTTAGTGCTTCATTGTAGAGTTCCAGATCTGAAAGAGGGCAAAGAAAGCGGTTATGATCCATAAGCTAAATTCCCCAGAAGTCAGTGATAACATTAAAGCATTGCTTATTTTAAAGCAGTATAGCTGAGTGATCCCAGTCTCCCTCAACTTCCCATTTTCCCCAAGGCAGCAGCGCTTATTGCTTGTTTTCTGGAGGGTTATTTTTAGGCCTGGTGGCTGCACAATCACACTAAGTTCAGGCCAAGGTGAGAACTGCACTGTCAGGAGTGGGGGAACAATCAGAGCATGGCAATGATCAAGACTGGCCTTGGCTTTGAGTAACTCCCTACAGTTTAACCATAAACCACTACATTTGGTACAGAACTTTTCTCGTGACACTCCTTTTCTACAGCCTGCTCCATATCTGGCAGCTTGAAGAAAGACTTTGTCTGTAAGAAAAGGTAATCAGGCTCTGCCTTCTTATTTACTGAAGAAGAGTTCAGAACTCAAAATGAATTTGTTATAATGTATATGCTTACTTACCAAATGGAGTTTTATCTTCTCTGAACTGGACATACGACACACACATGATAGTTGCCTGATTTGTTACTCTTCCCACTACTTCAATAATTCCTGAGATCTCCTCATCTAGCTAGAAAACATACCAAAGATAAAATTAACAACACTAAATTAGCTGCTATCTCTACTTAAGACCACAGCATGTAAGCTAGGAAGTCTCCACAACTGATGGTTTGGTTGTGACAGATTCTTTTTAACGTCAAACGATACACTACTGGATGGCCCTGTTGCCCTCCCTGCAAAAAACCACAAAAGCCTTGACCCACTTAGAGATTTACCGGTTTTGTAATAGCCAATTCAGTTCCAAAAAAACCCCATCACATTAAGAAACATCAGAAGGAAGATACCAGTTTATAAGTATAGGAAACTTTATCATTTAAACACTGAACAAAGAGTAATCTAGGACACAGAGAGCAGAAGAATCCAGATTTGAATGCGCTGCACTAAAACCTGAGTCAATTATAGAACTCTGTAAGGGCTAAGGAGTATCACACATGCCAGAGAGCAGTTGCAGTGTTCCAGATTCAGGAGATATATTTGGAAATTATTTCTTAAGTAATCTGTCAGTAAGTGTTCAGAACACAAAGACACTAGCAAGCCTTTGGCTGAACAAGGGGAAAAAAGGCTATTTTCTTGCAGCTGGAAGTTAAAGTCAGCTAGCTTCACATTTATAAGACAAAAATGTGCCAGATCAAAATGCATTTTTCATCAACAAGGAGAGAATCCTTTCTTGAAAGTGTAAGAGGACCATATGCAATTATTTCACATGAAAATGGCAAGATTTCTCAGCATTTAACAACTCATTCAGAGAAAAAGATGTAAATATACACATGCTCTCAGACAAGCTAGAGCATTTGCCATCACAATGAAAATAATCCTTTAATTACAACATTTGCTAGAGAAAAAAACCATACTTAGAGAAGGGTGTCACGATGTTATTCCTTCAGTGGTATGTGAAAACAAAGGAAGTAGTATTTTTGTTCAGTAGTTTTCATTATATCTTATACCCATTGCATTAATTGCTTGAGGTTTTTTTATTTTGTTTTGGTTGATGGTTTTTTGCATGGGTTTTTTTGTTTTGTTTTGTTTAATTGGGTTTTTTTGGCTAAGAAAGAATGCTTCGAGCTGACTGAAGTTTACTGGAATGCTATGACAAGTGTTCTAAGAGGATGTAGCAATGTCAGCTCAAGAAATTCTTGAGAATACCACATTCTTGGGTCTTTTTGATTATAAAAACAATATGAAAATAGGAGGGAAAAGTGAAATTACAATAAAGCTAATACATGTAGTGGAATATATATTACACCGTAAACAACTAATACAGCCAGACAGGGATGTGTCTTACAAGGAATGAGTTCTGTCTCTTAACACCATTTGAAAATTAATGAAGACCAAGGCAGTTCATGGGTAAGACTGCAAGCTAGCTGAAAGATGCAAGAAGCAGAGGCAATGAAATACAGGTGGAAAATGGAATCAGAGATAATTTTTTTCCTGACTAAAAACTCAACACATGGAAGACGTGTACAGGTTTCAGAAGAGACAAAACCTCCGGTATCCACAAGAGGCGACATGAAGTACTTCGAAAGCATTCCTTAACTTACAGGTTCGCTCAGCTCCACGGTCGTATGTTTCCCTACTCCATCCGAAAGCACGAAAAGCTTTCCAGTAGGATGAATCTACAAAATAAAGACATCCCAGGAGGATGAATCTACAAAAGAACATTAAAACCTACAGAAGACATTAGGCCTGTGCGCCCTCAAGGCAGCTGGAAGCCACAGGTTTGGCCGCCTCATCCAGAACCGCGCAGCGGGACCTTCCCCCGAGGATCCATCAGCCCCCCGGCCCTGTTCCCGGCCCGGCTGGAGCCGCCGGGATGCCCCAAGGAAGGCGCCTGACTCTCGGCACAGAACCCCAGCCCTGCCCAGGGCGACAGGGCAGCCACATCCCCGCCCCGACACCCCGCCGGGCGCGTCGCGGACCTTCTCGACGCGGCCCACGAAGCAGACGGGCTTCCCGATGTGCTGCGCCAGCTGCCCGGTGGCGATGCGCGGCCGCGGCACCTCGTGGATGTCGCCCATCGCCAGCGCCGCTTCCCGCCTTCCGCGGAGGGAGGGACCGGGGCTCCGGGAGCGGGACGGGCGGGGCGGGACTTCCCCTTCCCCGAGGCGACCCGGAAGCGGAGGCGGAGGTTGGTGAGCGGCGGCGGCGGGCGGGGGCGGCGGCCGGGCGGCTGTCGGGGGTGTCGGTGCTGCCGCGGCGGGAGGGCGGCAGGGGCCGAGCCCCGGGGAGCTGGGGAACGCGGCCGTCCGCTTCTACCCCTGTCCTGGCATTTAATCCTTGTAAGTCAGCCCAGATTGCCCCTCCCCGCCGTTTTCCCTCTCTCTTTAGATGCTGGCTCCCCTCTGGTGAAAGTCAGCACCGTGGACTCGTAGCCAAGAGGGCGAAAGGCATCCTCGGGTGCATCAGGCACAAAGAGATGTGACCATCCCGCTGTATTCAGCGTTGGTGTGGCCTCAGTTGGAGTGTTGTGTGGTTACGGGCACTGTAGCTGCAACCAGAGGAGGGAGTCAAAGCTGGGGAAAGGAATGTCCTGTGAGGAACAGCTAAAGAATTTGGGTTTCTCTGGTTTGGAGAAAAGAAGGCTGATTGCTCTCGTTGCTGTCTTCAGCGTGCCTGTAGCAAGCGTGGGTAGATCCCTTCCCAAATCTTCGTTCGCGAAGCCTAGCCATGATGATGATGTCTACAGCTTCCTCCGGAGGGGATGTGGAGAGGGGGATGCTGATCTCATCTCCCTGATGTCCAGTAGCTATCTCAGTAGCTGTCAGTAGCTGTCTGAGGATCACAGAATCGTTTGGATTGGAAGGGACGTTAAAGATCATCTAGTTCCAATCGCCCTGCTGTGGGCAGGGACACCTTCCACTAGACCAGGTTGCTCAGAGCTATGGATATATGGGAATGATTCAAAGCTGCACCAGGAGGGGTTTAGACAGGACATTAGGAAGCATTTCTTTACCAAGAGGGTGGTCAAACACTGGAACAGGCTCCCTGGAGAGGTGGTCAATGCCCTGAGCCTGTCCGTGCTTAAGAGGCATTTGGACCATGCCCTTAATAACATGCATTAGCTTTTGATCCTCCCTGAGCTGGTCAGGCAGTTGGACCAGATGACCGTTGTGGGTCCCTTCCAACTGAGCTGTTCTGTTAATTTCATTTTGTTTCACCATTAAAGAGCTTATGCTCAATCCCCAGGGTTAGAGCTGGCATCTGGATGTGGCACTTGCCACACATCTTTCCTTTTTCCATGTGTTTTCCCTGTCTGTCCCTTGTCTGGAGAGCTTCCTTCCAATTGGTCTTGGGGCAAAGTTGACTATGATATCCTGGTCTGCATTTGATGTAGTGTTGCCAGCAGGTAGAGGGAGCTGCTACATTCCCTCTGCTCAGCACTGGTGGGGCCGTGCCTGGAGTGCTGGGTACAAGAGCCCATGTGGACATACTGGAGTGAGGCCAAAGAAGGGTCACAGGGGTGATTAAGGGACTGGAGCACCTTACATATGAAGAAAGGCTGAGAGAGCTGGGACTGTTTAGCCTAGAGAAGAGAAGGCTCAGGGGGCTCTTATTAATGAATATAAATACCTGAAAGGAGGGTGCAAAGAGGATGGAGCCAAGCTCTTTTCAGTCATGCCCAGTGACAGGACCAGAGGCAACGGGCACAAATTGAAACACAGGAGGTTCCACCTAAACATCATGAAACGCTTTTGTCACTGTCAGAGTGACTAAGCACTGGTGCAGGTTGCCCAAAGAGGTTGTGGGCTTTCCATCCTTGGAGACAGTCTAAAGCCATCTGGACATGATCCTGAACAATCAGCCCTAAGAGGGCTCTCCTTTAGCAGAGGATTGGGCAAGATGACCTCTGGAGGTCCCTTCCAACTGCAGCCATTCTATGGTTCTGTGATTTTCTTTCCGTTTCCAGGACTGGTGTTTCAGGAAACACTTGGGAAAATCTAACTCTGCTCTGGCTTCAAAGGGCAGTCACAGCACCGCTCATGTGCCGACTGTCTCTTCCAACCAGCCACAGGTCAGTTCATATTGCTAACCAGTGCAAAGTGGGTTTTGTTAGTTGGCTGGGTTAGTATTGTTGTATGGCAGTAGCTTGGGTCAACTTGCCAAGGAAACAAGTTAATGCCAGAAGCTGTGCAGAAACAGCATGTGACTGGGAAGTGCTCAGTTATATCTTTGATGAGATTTAGCTGGTTGTCATCTCCTCAGTGTCACTATGCCGTTCACCTTTTCAGTATTTTACTTGCAAGAGAATATCCTCAACTCCTTAGCATATCTTCAGAGACTTGAGAGGAGAGGTCTCGTAAATGTAGCTGTTGGAGCAAGATGCAGCAGGCTGCTGCACAGTGGCTCTTCTAGGGCTGAAGGATTTGAAGGATCAGCTACTAGAAAAATGCTGTACAAGATCTTACTAATTTGCGTGTGTGTCATATTTAGCAGCTGTTGAAGGTTTGCAGTCAAGAGAACTGTTTGCAGGGAAAGAAGTAGGTTTCAACCTACTGAGTATTGTGCCTAATAAACACCTAGCTTTCTCTTTTAGCATTTTCTATCGGGGTTTGAATGTTTGCATAGTCTTAATACTGCCGTTCATAATACTTAATAGACCTGGCTTTGCCTTTTTCACCTATGCTTTTATTGTCTGACTTGATTATGGTTGCTTTTTTATGATTCAGCCTCTTCAAGTGTTTTTATACTGTGGTAATTTGGGTTGCATAGTTCTTAGTATTTCTGCTTTCCTTGTATTTTATAAAAACTTTAAAAATAAATATTAACATTTTATGTAGTGCAAAAAATTGTTGTTTTGTTACATGTATTTCCATTTTTTTGTATTTGTGTTTCCATTCTTCTGTTTTCAAGAAATACAAATTAAAGGACTATGACTAATGTTAATGCCAGAGAAAAGAAATTATATGCCTTTTTTTCTTATTCTTCACATAGCAATTTACATTAGACCAAAAGCTTTTAAACTGTTATTTTGGTGACAAAAAAAGAGAGAAATCTTTTCAACATGTATGTTCTTGACTCTTAAATTGGTTGTTTTCATGATAAGCAGGACTGTACAGAGCTGTAAACATCTTGCTCTTTTTCTGATTGCTGCTTTATTGGTGAATCACAGCAGATGGTAATATGGAAGTGAGAATTGCTCTGATGCTCTGTTTTCTTCTTCCATAGATTATATAGCTTAAGCTGCTAGATGTGGAATTATTCTGGTTCTTTCTTTAAGGTCAGTTTTGTATCTTGTTCTGTTCTCATTTCATCATTTATGTAATTAGTGACAGTGCCACTGCAGTTCTGCTTTGCTGTAGTCCTGGGCATCCTCTCTTTATCTTAGTCTGCATCTTTGGTGTTTTTAATATTAAATTATGATTCTCCTCCAGTATTGTGAAAATTCAGGAAAGGCTGAAAAGTAATGCTAAATATATTAGGATCTTCATTGCATTGAAAAACTTTATTGGATTTAATGTATTGGTTTGGCTCAAAGGTCACCCATAGTTCTTGTCAAAGGAGACTGACAAAATGCAGGAGGAATAAATTAACCCCTTTGTGCAGGTCTGTAACTCATCTTTGTCCAGTGCCACGTATGTTCTCAGAGCCTCACAGAAAGACAAAATATTTTTTGCAGCCTCACAGAATTGGGATAGTTCACAGCTTATTACTTGCTAATGACTGAAGCAGTGCCAAAAGCATTATTCTTAACTATCAGCGAGTGTGTTCACTTTTTTTTTTTTTGTGAGGGGGAAACATGAGTAGAAGGGAATAATATATTCCTACCAAGGGAGATTTTTATCTTTAGGCAGTGAATTCAATTTCAGGTCTCCTATAGAAATAAGATTAATCCCATCTGGAAGGGAAAAGTGCTATGCTATATGGGAGAAATGACTGCAGGAATGTAGTACTATCTCTGAATGGTGGGTGTATTTTCTGTGATTTTGTGCTGACAGCTTTTAAAAACACCCTGCAACTAAGTGCTTTTTTTTCCTCAAGTCTGTGTGACCATGCATCCAGGTCCCCAGACTTCAAATTTAATTTTTACTGTGAAATGAAACTTGTATGGAAACTGGTTGTTTTGAGCTTTCATTACCTGAAACCTCATCTTATCTAAAAGTAGTAAAACTCCAGCCTGATTCTGCAAGTGCTTAAACTGTGTTCTTATCTTCAAGAGCACGAGTGTTTCCATTCAGCTCTGTGTTTCTTTGTTGGACAGGGGCTTTGTTCTGTTTTAACAGGTAATTCAAGAAATTTAGTGGTTGCATTTCCCGTTGCTGGAGAGATTTATGTTTACTTCTGAAGTACCACAGTTGATAAAATTCTTAAAAGAGCAAATATCGCAAATGCCTCAGCATTGCTTGTTCACAGCTTTTCCTTTACCTATCACTGTACTGAATGCAGCTCTAATTTTTGTTTCTGGGCCCCTCTTCTATTTTGTTCGTAATTCTTTGTTATTTAGTTTATTTGTAACACTTAATATTGCGTTCAGCAAAGCTGCTGAAATGCTGGAAGTGGTAGTTGGTGAGCTCTTTCCTCCACATACTTTACACAGAGCTGAGATCTACAAGCACAACCTTTGTTTCTAAGAGGTAAACACCTCGAGAAAGAAACAGCTTCACATTAGTCGTTTTAATATGTGGATTCTGTACCTCCTCCCCACATTCACAATCACAAAATACAACATGTACCATTTTCTTAGTGCTGGGCCAATGGTTTTAACAGCCTAAGGACTTGAGGCCTGAGCTTAGGGAGTACTTTTGTTGGCTTTGTTTGGTTTTCTGCTTCAGGCAAAAGTATGTGTGGGTTTTGTTTTTCGTTTGGTTTTGGTTTTTTGTTTTGTTTTGTTTTCTGTTAGAGAAATACTGATGGCAGTGGAATTAAGTTAAAGCTACTTCAGAAACTGAAAATTACAAAGTAAAGATCAACACTCATGTATAAGGTGAATTTTGTGGGCTTCAGAAAAAATGGGATACTCAGGCTGTCTCCTGTAAATGAAAGGATAAAATCTAGTATGTGAAAGTGCTTGTAACATTAATTTGGTTCGATCAAATTGTCTTGATTGCTAATTTACTCAGAATTTAAATGGGTATTGTCTTTTAAGCAGTGAAGTTTAGGTATGTTAAGTATGCAGGATTTAAAAGGCTGCAAGTGCACGGTTCCCTATACAAGTCTTTTGTGCCATGTATATACTGATTAAGATGCTTTTCTTTGTTCAAGAAAGAAGGGAAGGGGGACATTATGTGACAGGGCTGAACACTGTACACTAATCCAGATCTCAAAAGAGAAAAAAAAGGTGGTGATTGGAGCAACTGCAGCTCTGGCACCTGAAGTGGCTGACTGGAATCTGAGCCATTACCGAAGCTATCTGTAAGATTTTACACATCTGGTTGATTTTGCTTCTTGTTGTTGAACACTTAGAATGACGGTAAAATTGCATTTTAAACTGTTCTGCAACTGCTTCTCCTTCATACATCATTGGAGCAGAAACCTGACTCTTGAGCATTACAGCACAGGTTTTTACCACTTGAGCTATGGGACTGACAACCCTAATTGGTAGCAGGAGAAGACTTATTCCCTGAGGGCTGAAAAAGGAATATGCTGCTGGCGCCATGTGTTGAGCCTGGGTGTGGGGGAAGGTAAGGAATGAATAAATGAGATAATTAGGAGTTTCTACTGTGTAATCTCTATGGAACTGGAAATATCAGTATTTCACTTGCTAAGGTAGGAAAACAAGCAAAAGGGAATGAAGTGCAGATAAGTAACATATTTTTTTTAAATTACTGTATACCTGGGGTTGGATCACAGAATGGTTTGTTCTGTTCTTGTGTACATCAGTGTAGTTCTTTTGGTTGCTAGACACTGCACTGTGTCAGCATAAGCAAGCAGTAGCTGGCCAGGCTGCGGGGTATTCAGCCTGCAAGTCTCAGGTATCAGGCCACAGTTTGAATTGTTGCTGCTTTTACCGTGATCTATTTATACACTGCTCCTGAAAGCCAGTGCTTACACTTCATATAGGACCTTATGGAGTATGGAAGTATTTGACATTGATTGTAACAGCAGAGTTTGAGGTAGTTTATATGAGTAGTCAGTGCTGATTGTGCAGTTAATTGCTACAGGTCATTGGCTAGGGCAAAAAAAGTCTTATTTATGGTGCCATGAATATTTGGTGGGGAGTGAAGAATTCAAGCAAATAATTAATCCAGGATTTTTATCGTTCTTTCTTTTATTTATTTTTTTAAAAATCCACACACTTCACAGTAGCACTCTTCTCTCTTTCCCACCTTCTAAAGATTCTTCTTTGTTACATTTAGTGTGAAATTATGTTACTGAAACTTGACATTGTATGCCTCTTTAACTCTTTTCCTTGGACTCCTTCCCACTGTTGGAGGTGTATGTTAGATGTTGCTATTGGTTTGCCAATTACTTTCTCCTTAGCATGTTGATGTCTGCAAAATAAATCAGGATTCTGCTCCTCAAACTCTGAAAGCTGAAACCACATTATTCCACTTTTCCCAATTTTATATGAGTATATTAGTAGCGAAGATCTTCACATGCCGTTATTTAAACCTTCCTCTTTGTGTCCAGCACATAATGTGTTTCAGCCAGACCACAGGCTGCTCCATAGTTGGCATTGTCCAGGCATTCGAGTTCAGCCCTCGGGGGCTGGAGATGAGCTCACCTCCACACAACCTGCATGGATTTTTAATATTAATTTGTCCCTTTTAAGCTACTCAGAATTACTTCTATGTAGTCTTCCAGTCTTGAGAGAGAGAATATACTAAGAATTTTCTTTTGCAGTCCGTGTTTTTATCCCAATGTGTTCCTTGTTTTGTTCTAGTAATGGAGCTCTTAGCTGCTTTGGAGGATTCTTTTAATGAATTATTGTTGAAAAAAATTAGCAAAATTTATTTTGTTGCAGTTTCTTTTTAGAGAATCAGTGGTAACTGTTAATCTAATATACACAACTGTTAGGCTGTCTGTAAGATTGCAATTGGGGAAAATGCTAATATTGTAGGGGTGGGTGGTTGCTCTTTTTAATTGATGCACAGTCTGAAAATATCTAGTGCAATTTGCTTCATTCAAATATTTCTGCATTATAAAGTTGCATTTTCTATAATATCGTGTTTTGGGCTTAAAATTTTAGATGCTTTAGAACTATCTCTGATGAGAAAGTTTGTGTAACAACAATTAAAAATGGAAGGAGAGTATGGAAGCATGCTGGATGAATGCTGAAGGGGGTTTCCTTCTTTCATTTTCCTTTAGTAAGGTCGAAGTTGTGGGGTTTTTTAATGATTCCACTCCACTCATAATTTTATAGAAAAGCCTTTCGTACTTCACTCTCTTCTTGCCTATTGAAGTAAATTGCTACATCAGCAAGGTGATCTGTCTGACATACAAATGCCTGATATTTCAAATCCAATAATAAAGATTAAGCTGTAATATCAAGTATATGGCCTTTGGAATGGTATGAACTTCTTATGATTAATTCTGTTATATTTCCTTTGTCTTCATTTAGGTAGCATCTTAGAAGACAAAATAAACCCCAAGAGACTATGTTCAGCTTCTTCCGAAAAAGTCAAGAGTCAAAGAAGGTTACAGTGCCAGAGAGAGAAGCAGATGGATTTGTTATTGTGGGTAAGTGGTGCTTCTGTCTAAAATGACTCTTTCATCTTTAAAATGGTGAAGTTTCTCTGAGATGCTTAGACCAAATGAAATGTTAAGAGAAGCCATGATGAAAATTGGTCAATATTCTTACTTTTCCTGAAGAGGTTAATTTTCCTAGTCTCCTCATTTGGACTAAATAGCTGAAGTTTTATTTACATAGATCTGAACTATATTCAAGTGCATTGAAAATGTTGTTTCTTGTTTTCCTCTCATACTCTGAGTAAGGAGAATTTATGTGCTTACAAAACAAGAAAGGTTAAAGTTTAGGCTATGATTAGAGTTGTGGGAAGAAAATATCTTACTGCAGTTGTTAAAGGACTGGCTTTTTTCAAGTTCCTTCCATTTCATTTTACACTCACACTTTGTATATTCGAAGCCAAGAATCTGGGAATTTCTGGTCACGGCAAATGTCCCAGAATTTGACTCTTAGTTTGATAAAAATTAAGCAGTTTAGAGTTTTCGAAGTCTTCTTGTTATTCAAAAACTTATCTGAACTGTAGTCACCTGTGAATTGGCAGTTTTGATTAAGCTCTTTCACAGTTTTGCAGGATGGCTCAAGTGTGTAGAAGACAAAAAATTTGTTGCTGTCATGCTGAAACTGATCCTTTTCTTTTTCCTCTTTTGAAAATTTGTTTTCCTCCTTGGGAATCTGTCATCATCAGTATTCAACTTCCTGATTTACTGACTTGTTCTTATCAGGAATCTTACATTGTTTCTCTGTTTATATGTTACTTCTTAAGCATTTTCAAATCAAAAACCCTCTAGATTATCAAAGTCTAACAGTACAAGAGATTATTGGAACTCTTTCTGAGGAGGACTTTTTTTTGTAATAGTTCTCCATTAAAACAAAATTTTTTTCATATCTGTGACTGTGTTGTCATGCTTAATGGCTTCTATTAGATTTTGTTCACCTGCACCGATTTTGATGGCTACATCGAGTCACTCCAACACTTGCATCTTGTAAGGGTCAAAGGAGTCACACTGTCATCCCACAGAAGTCCAGAGACAGTTTAGCATTTCAGTTTCTGTGATAGACAGAGTTCTGCACCCTAATGTTTCTATGTCCCACAATTGCTGGTTCTGGTTCTGCATTCAGTTTAGCTTCATTCCTTTTTCCTGAAGTGCTGTCAGTGACTATTGAAACTTTGTTCACAAAAATCACATTAAATTAATCTGTTTAATATAAACTTTAGAATTATCAATTTTGCTTAAGTCTTCTCTTATTTTTTTTTATTTATTATTATTTTTAACTTCAGACAGAAGTTAATTCAGCAATCTGCAATCAAAAGGACTCTAAGTTTCATCTTAACTAACTTTTACTGGGCAAAAGAGCTGTCATCAACCTTATCAGTGGAACATATCACTGTCTTGCAAGATGGATGTAGCTACAGAATTGTGGGTCAGCACTTAAGTAGATACTTGTCTAGAAGGGGTGTTTTTGTCTAGGAATGGTGTCAGTGGGAAAAAAACCTCCAAACCACATCACTTAGCTATTCCGTTAGTTACTACTTTATTACTCAGAGGGAGTGTTCTGAAGCCTTGTTAAACTTTGGTGTCAAATATTCTAGAATACCAACACTAAATATCTTTAACACGTCTCAGCAGGATATTTATAGGACCAATACCGTGAACACTACTGTAGGCAGTGAGCACTCTTGAAGGGAGTGAGAATTTAATGTCTTACATTTTAAGTCAGTTCCTAAACCCAGTCTTTCGTTACATATAAGAACTTATATGAACTTTCTGAACATATAAGAACAAAGAGCCTAGTTCACTGATATTCTGTGTACATGGGAGGAAGTGCTTTGTCTTTTTTCCTGGAGAAAGAAGAGGAAAAATATATCCTGAGGGGACACCTGCTCCTGATTCCCCCTGTTGTAGTCAGGAGAGCTTGTCTATGACAAATCCCTTGCAAGATTCTTCGCATCATGCACTACTGATAAGGGCATCCAGGAGTCTTACTGCAAGTTTAAATGGGACTGATCAAGAAAGAATAAAATGCCTTTTTCAATAAAGTATGAATGAAGTCTATTCAGTAATGAATGTAGTGAGACTACTGATCATCAAAATTAAATGTAGATGATTAAGTGTGATTTACCTAATAGTATTTAATTATTTTAATCTTTCTGCATCATTTGATATTTGAAAAAGAAGGAAGCAAGTTCAATGCTTTACTGAGAAAGATCCACCAGAGCCATTGCCCTGTCAAATCCTGAAGATCTGTTTTTTTTCTTTTTTT
>JAWWLV010000088.1:25272298-25307197 GCA_035041135.1 Platyrinchus mystaceus
GTTTGTTTCGAGTGACCTTCTCTTAGATGGATGGCCTTAGGGGCTGACGAGCTCCATCTGCCCGGGGGACCGGGATTTGAACCTGTGGCCTTGGCGCTGAGAGTGCAGCATCTTAACCGCTTTATTATTATTATTTATACATAAGGTATCTGAAAGGAAAAGCACCTTTTAAAAGAACTCATTTCATTAGGAGCAAACCCCATACCACCTGCTCTCCTATGACTTTACTACTGTTCACTAGCCTTAGCCCCTCTCCCTTACCCTCCTTCAGTCCCATCCCTTCTCCCATGAATATCTCATTTCGTGGGGTTTGGCAAGGAATGGCACTCCTGAGACTCGTCGGTGTGCTGGTCCAAAGCCATGTAGCCAGGACACAGGATGGTGGCCACCCTCAGATCAGCCTCATGGAGCACTTGGCTCTGGGCTGCTGGTGGGTAACAGCTGACCCGAGAGGCTGCTCACAGCCCTGAAGCCCTTGGTTGAGCTGATCTGGTTTAGCAGCTCTGTTTTAAGGACTTTGTGGAAGCTTAATTGACACAGGTCAGTGATCACGAAAGTTATTAATGAATAACAAAGGGAAACACACAGGCCATCCAACTGCAGAAGCCATTTTTTTAAAGAAGTTTTAGCAGTGTCCTGCTTGAAGATTTAAAAATATTTTTTTTGTGCCCTTTAGCTGTGAAAAGGTAGGTGTTGTTATTATAAACTAACTTTTTCTTTTAGAAACATTTTTTAGCCTTTCAAAAATCTTTTCTTCTGTTGTAACCATTTTATAAAACTTTTCTAAAAGTTGGAAAAGTCTTAGAATTTCATGCCAACTTGCTGCTATCTTTGCTTTCAGAATTGGCTAGTTCAGCAAGGAATTCTTTCATTGGTGTAACAGTAGCATGTATGTATACAAGACTTGGTAGATTGGTTTTAGATTTACAAAAACTCAAGTAGCTGTAGCTTAGTTTGTTCCACAAACACAACCAAAATATTGTGATACTGGATTGATACTAATTATTTTGGGTTTTTTGATTTATATTATTTTTATCATTTGTTTGGAATTATTTCACATTACTGTCTAAACTCTGCTGAGTTTTACTCCAAACTTAGTTTGTTGTTTTCGTCTCTGTAGTTTTGTTTGGTTTTGCTAAAAAAAGGGTAGTCAAGTCTATACTTGCCTTGTTACTAAGAAAGTAACTTTCAGGAGAACTGCAAAAAGGTTACTTTTGTGGAAAACATTAGCACTGATTTTGTGGAAAACATTAGCACTGATTGTTCCCAGGGACTTGATTTTCCTGGTTCTACTGGCAAGTAAGTTTTCCATCATTTGCAACTGTGCCAGGGAAAGGTGACAAGCCAACTAGCCATATAAAAGCTGTGTGTTAAGGGATGTGCCTTCCTGTTATGAAACTTGCTGCAATCCCCAAACTGAAAGTAGATGAGAATGTGTGCAAGACATTGAGAACAATGGAACAAGAGGGTAGGCACTGAAATAAATGTGCTGGAATGTATATTGATCAGGGTGACTTTCTGCTGAAATAAAGCTGTGAACTTTGCTGTGCCTAAAAACATCTTATTAGGTGAGTTCAAAGCCTGTCACTGGTGAGTTTATTCATTTGAGTAGGAACAACTATAGGCAACTTGTCTGAGAACAAACATATGCCAGAAACTAATAAGGGTCTGAGAAGCCAATGATGTTTCACAAATGCATCTTGCCATAAAAAAAGTTGCTAAGTTGCTTAATTTTGCAAATATCTATGCTACCTACATAAATAGATGGTTTGATATCGCGAATGAAGATCTTTTAAATGGGTGGAAAGGCAAGCATACAAGAGAAATGTCAAATAAAATTAAAAAAAAAAAAAAAAAAAAAAGCATGGGTTTTTAAGAATCCCATAAGTTATGAGCAGGATGCTACTGCTCCTGAGAACAAAAGTTACTACCTGGAATTGTAGTGAAGGTGATTGAGAATAGAATACTAAGGTATGATACATAGTAGAAGACAGAAGTCAAGTCTGCAGAAGTATTGCTTGATAGCTTCAGAGCCACTTAACTATTAAAGCCAAGCATCATCCAAAGAAAGTAGATCCCTAAATTGATGGGCATTGTTGGAGAAAATACTGACATAGTGCCTTTAAGTATACAGATGCATTTTTCCACAATAATTTAGTACATGTGCTGTGTCCCTCAGTGAATTCAGATTGGTGAAGGTTGGGAAACTTATTCCAGTGCCAGTACAAAAGATGTCTGATTATCAGCAGACTCAGATGAAGTTAGAACATTGTATAAGGCTACAAAAAAATCTGTCAGTCTCCAAAAAAAAGTAGTCATCATCTGTATTTTTGCTTCATGAGCAGACTCGTCTTTTTTCTCCTTCCTCCATGTTGACCAAGGTAGCTTTCACTAAGCATTACAAACTCTTGATACAATTAAGTGGTTTTTAGAATGTGAAACAATTTTGTATATTCTACATGTTGAGATAAGGTATTTAATAGTTCCTATAGATAGTACCTTCAAAGTTAATTTTAGTAAAATGTAAGTACTTAAGAATTCCCAAGTGCTGAACAAAGCAGTTGTCACCCTGAAAGTCTACAGTGGCAAGTTTTAGCTTGCACTGACTCAGACTGTGGAAAAGACATACCTTTCAGTTTCTGTTCACAATGGTGACTTGTGAGAATGGAACAGTGCAGTTGGTAGAACTGGTTTGACATTGAAATAGTTCATCCACGTACTTTGTCTCTATTGCTGTATTCCTCTTTAGTGTGTAAACAGTGCTGAATTTGGGAGACCTAGAAAATACAGAGGCATGTAGCTATTTCTCCTGTAAATTAAAATGTGTCTGTGGTTGAGGCTTAATATCAAGTGTGCCACCCACACTTTGAAAGCAGAGTTTTGGAAATAGCTGAGTAAGTGCGGAGCAAATGCCAAACAATTGCCCATTTCCTGAAATCTTTGTATAGAATTTGGAGGCAAAGCAATTCAAGGAAATGCCTAGTATAAAATATGAGATGGATTGTGTTGAGTAGGTCTAGGAGGTTGAGTGTAGGTCTGGCAGTGAGAGCTTTTCTTGGCTCTGCTGACTGAAGCTTAATTTTGATATCAGCCAGGAAAAGTTGACTGAGTTGTCTTTCACTGTCGTCATGCATTTCTGTTGATACTAATTAACATTTGGACAATGGCAATAGGATGGGGTTTTGCCATCCTTTAGGGAATGTGAGAAAGTCTGTGAGGCATGCTAGATCTGTATGCTCTTGTGTTATTGATCCAGATTGCGTATCATAGGCCTCTAATAAGTACTGATAGTCTTTCATACCTTGTTCCATTTCATCCTGTCCAAGTACAAAAGGAAGTCTCATTCTGTTTTCCGTTGCACAGCGGGTAAGTGCAGAGAAATCTGTGCATATGTATTAAAATTGGGAGATTTTAAGTGTTCGTGAGTACCAGAGCAAGTTACACCTGCCAATTTGGCCACACTTGTGTCTCAGAACCCACTTACTCTGGGAGGTCATGCTGGTTTTTCCTGCTGGTGCATCTGCAGTGAGGGTTTCCTACTAACTGGAAGATGAATGGAGTCATGTTAATATTCTAGAGGGTGAATTTCTAGGTGGATCAGTTTGCCCTCTCTGTACACAGTCCACCAGAGGGAGATGAACACCAAAGTTTGCAGGAAGAGGAGTGGCGCATGCCAGCAGAGTTTTGGCTAGGCCAGCCTTTTGCACCTGAGAGTGCAAAACTGTGTCGACACCCTTGTGTGTCAGAATCAAGACTGGAGAGGTGGGTTTTTTCTTGTACTCTTGAATGAAGGCCATCACAGTATTTTTAACTCTTTGCCACCATACTGCTGCCTCAGTAAAACCGTGTAGGAAAGAGAATGATAGTGATACTCCTATGGGTTTTCTTAAACTTTTCTCCCTGGATGGCCTTTGGATTTTGTGATTGATTTAACTTTAGGTTATATCTTCAGTGTCTGATCTTATGGGTGAGTCCAGACAGGTTCCCAGTTATTTTGCCTGAATTTGGTAGGTTGTCTGGACATGGGACTTGTGTACTTTTTCATATGCCACAGTGTTGATCTGTGCCTGAGCTGATGACCCAGCTGAGGGGAAAGGTTTGATTACCTTGACGCAAATGACTCCGTAATGGAGCTACATTGTCTGGGTTGGAGCTGCCTCAACTCCTGCCAGGGTTACAAGGGTTGGCAAAGCAGTTTGTCTGTCAGCATATAGCTGTATAGGCACATCTTAAGGGCAAGTGTGTTACTCATTCCTGCCTGGAAACTGATTGATTTAAAAGTGTCTTGAGATGAGGTGGTTCTTTAGGTTCAAGAGCCAAATAGAACTGAAAAATACTTAATTTTTGACTAATGGCTGCTACAGAAATTATACTATAACTTTCTTTACAGTGTCAATCCAGTAAAATGTAACAGAGAGGCTATATTTGAATTAAGGTCATATGTTTTATAGTCTTTTGAGCATGTTCATAAAAAGGAAGTCCTATTAAATGCCTTTTTTTGGCATCAGTCTTATTCCAAATCTGTTAGTTTATTAAGTTCTCTTGTATCTCTTGTCAATTGGTATCATTTTCCCAAGAATAACTGTTTTTAGTCAAGCATTTTAATTGAAATTGGGAGTTTTCCTTAAAGTTTAGTATCTAATTCAAACAGTTTTAAGAGTTTGTCATTCTTAAATGGCATATGTCATTATAAACTTTTTCCTTCAGTTATGTGTTCCATCTTTAGGAAATGAAAGCAAGTTGTGCTTTTTGCCTGGGTTTTTTATTGCATCTTACCATTAATCAAATTATTAGAACATATAGTTTGATTTTTAGCATGTACCATTTCTTTTCCTGTGCATTAGTAAACCAAAGAAATGGGAAAATATATTTAGGTGTAGATTCTAACTCATTATAGATCTCTATTTTTAATGGTAGATCCTGCACATTATCAAGGCACACTATAGTGTCTTTCAGAGCAGTGTATCTGTATGTCTTTTCCCATTCTTAATTGCTTACCTGGAATCTGCTGGTTTTATTTAATTATGTCAACGTCTTCAGATAAATAGATTGTCCAGAATAGAATAGAAATTAACATCTGGTGTTGTACAGACTTTCCTTGATTTTTCTTCAAGGATATGTTCAGCACTTCCTTAAAAAAAAAAAAATCACATTTATATTTTATGGCTGAATGTACTGGGTGTGGAAACTTCCTTGAAAAGACTGTGCTTCTCCTGCTATGTGATTCTGATACCAGGTACAACTATACTTGGTTTTTACAGATGTGTCTGTGTTGTTCAAAATACAAGCTGATTGTGGGGTACCTAGGAATATTTTGCCATCGAGGCTGTCATGTTCTTTAAAGCTTATTTTTAACACTGTTAACATTAAGACTAAGTAATTTCCATTTTACCTTGGTCTAAAAGTGTTTCGTATTAGTAACTAACAACAAAAAAAGAAAATTCAGGTTGGAGGGATGGCAGTGTTTCCCCCACCACTACATAGCGTTTAACAGCAAAATTAGCCAGGTTGGCAGGGTTTGATGTAGAAAACTTATGAGAAGTTTTCAATTAACTGGAAAGTCTTGTAGATGTCAACTTTAAAGGTAAAATAATTAAAGTTGTATAAAACATGTCGTAAATAGTTGTCGGGTGTATTTACATTTGATTTTTGCCATGGCATTTCTGGTCAGCTGCTGACTTCAGGAAAGCCTGTAAAATTGCAGATGTGGAATATTTTGAAAGACTTCTGGGGGGTTTGAATTTTTTTTCTTTGCTTAAGACATATGTGCTTTGACAAATAGCACAGATCTGCTCCAGTTTATCTGTAATAGTTAAATCTGTGTTTGCTAAATATCTTGTCTGATTCTTTACTGTTTATTTGATATCAAGGACCACATCATCAGTTTGGAAGGTATGGGGGAATCCAGGCTCTTGCCACTAATTATTTTCCTCTTACACTTGTATGCTGATTAGTGAGTTTGATGTTTTGGGGGTTTTTTATTGTTAATTTATATGGTAAGCCACGTTAGTTTCCCACTACATCCTGTGATAAGTGTGTTTAGCTAGTGAAGATCTTCATCCGTGATCTTTTTCTTTCACTTTTGTGTTCAGCTGCCCCTGAATAACATACTAAAAATAAACTAACTTTACTGAAGTCGTTTGTTGACATTTGTATTCAATGAGTCATTGTAGTGTGTTGCTATATGATTAAGATCTATTTTGGCTTTTAATCATGTATCCATGTGGTGTACTCTTGAAAACAAGTAATTGGATGTTGAAAATTCTGATTTCTGTCATATCAATTTAATGAAGTCCAAATTTCTTTAAAATATTAAACTTAGTTGCTGTCTGTTGTCTCAGTATATCAGGGCTGAGCTGCAGTGCATTCTTATCACAGTAAAAGCTTAACATTTATGTCAGCAATAATATGGATGGTTTCAGTGACCCAATACAGACTTTGTAATAGACTAAACAGGAATTGTCATTGTTGTATGACAATTAAGGACACTTTTGGTACTTTACAAGAATAGGACATCTAGAATCTAGAGTTCAGCTAAATAATTTCAAATGAAGCAAATGAGAGACTTGTTATAAGACCTGTGGGGTTTTTTAAAATAAGATTTTTGTGCATGCATAATAAACTTTCTGTGAAAGGATTGTAGGGCTGATAGAGGGGTTATATAGAGAAAATCAATACATCATTTGCCAAATAATATATATGACAATATAAATTTCTATATAGCATTTACTATTCTCCATGACATTTGCTGTCTTGCATGCTATTTTGGGATAATTTGGCAGATAGTTTTTGTTAGTCCATGGTTCCATGGACGCTTCTACGTGTATCCCCGGAAAAGTGGCAGCCACATATATTTCAAGTGCCAACGATGCTGGTGTGGCTGCACACAAGTTGGATCAGGGAACTGATCAGCTAATCAGTTACACACTGAGTGTCTGGCCTGAGGGTGATGATGTAGTCTGGCTGGGATGGGGATGCGGGTGGAGAGAAAGAGGGGATTTCAGCTGCAACTTGCACTTAATGTTAGTGAGATTGATTGTGAAACCTGCCCTCAAGGTAAACCTATAGACTATGTGTGTACTTACTACATTTTTATAAACAAACATGCAATGAAGAAAATCTAGTGCTTCTTATAATTATTACCATTCTGTGAATTTCCATAGTCAAAGTTGCTGTTTTTCACAAGTGTGAATCACAAAATGCGTGTAGGCAGTGCAAGGGAGACTTGTTTTCAGTAGTAGTCCTTTTTCTGAAAATGGGTCACTTTTAAAAAAGCATTAAAAAAAGGTAACTAGAGATTTATCTTAGAATTAAGTGGACAATATACTTAACATAAATGAAAAATCAGTTTATGTTAGTGTATAATGACTATATTGATTCCACTAACATAGTTATTCAGTAGTTAGCTCTCTTAATGATCTGGCCTGCTGCTCATAGTGAATTTCTTTGTTTTGGTATTACTCAGCTAGATGTATCAGGTTATATCAGTGAGGAGGTAGAGACCATGATACATCTGTATGCACATTTCTGAGGGATTTTTGAGTCCATCAGAGGCTTGGTCAGAACTTTCTGTAGGTGCAAAATTCTGTACTTTGAAACTTTGGTCAAAATCACACAAATGGAGCAGATTCTTAAACAGAAATGAAGATGTATGTATTAACACACTTTTTATATGCCTGGTATCATACCTCTGCTTGCAGTGATAGTAGGCATGTTTTGAAGAATGTTAAATAAGTATTTTGGGATTTTTTTCAAAAAGAAAAATATTGTCTCAGTTGTCTAGTTAGTTGATTGTAACTTTCTGCTAAATGATAGTTTGCAAGTCTATTTTTACCAAAAAGTTCTTTTAAACACAGCAAAAATAATTTATTCCTCAAAACTTGAAAATCAGGGGTTTTTTCCATCTATTTGACAGATAGAGAATGTACAGTTTTAACTGAATGATATAAAGATTTGGGCTTTGATCTAGCCTTACATGTGAACTGTCAGCATTCACAAAGCATGCGATCACAGAGCATGGGACTAGGTGCATGGCAAATGGCATTTCTCATGTGTTGTCACTGCTCACTAACCTAAAGAAATCATGCAGGTACTGACACTCTAGCTTTAACCTTGCTCAGACATGCTTTAAAAGACTATATTAGTTTGTCAAGAATTAAATCTCACGTTGAGAAATACGTGTACATTAGAAGTCTGTAACCAGTTCTATTTTCAGTGTGTAGTAGCAAACGAAGGAAACTGCAGAATGAAAGAAAAATCACCTCCACTTTACTGAATAAACAATTTTCTCATAGAGCTTTGCTCAAGTGATAAGTCTTCATATTTACCAAACTTTCAGGTAATAGAAATAGATGTCCAGCTGATAAGAGTTTGGTTTTTATAGCTCCATTTATGGCCCTGTCACTATCCAAAGAACCTGGAATGTAATAAATGACTCCCAGAAGTAGATCAACTAAATTACAGTTTAATGCAGTAGTGCTGGGTATGGTGGAGGAGTGATTACACTGTGCTGGAACACTCCTGGCTAGTCATTAGAGAAAGGGACATTGGATTATTTCCTAAGCATTTAGTTCTGAAGTCCCTGCTGAAACAATATGGGGTTTTTTGGGTGGAAGGGGAGCAAGGATTTTATTGTGTTTGTACAGGGACTATAGCTTGAAAAGAAACATTCCATTAAAGGGAAATACAAGGCAAAAACTGGCTTAATTTCTCCTTTGGACATGAACATGTTAAAGGCCAAAGCAAGACATTTTTCACTTTAGGGACGAAATAAAAAAAGTTCTACATCGCTTTCAGAAAATTGCAGCTGCACTTATTCTTTTTCATCCTGCCCCTTTACTCTTTGTAATAAAAGCTACATTTCACCTCTGATTTATGCAATATCTTTGCATAGTAGTAATTCCTGTGTGGTAATAACTTCGTTTTGTCTAGTAGCCAACTTTATGATGCAGTATTATGGAAAATGTCCCTGTCCCAAAAATTTGTCATCTAACAGATAGGTAAGGGTTGCACAAATCAAAAAAATATGGAAGATTTTGAAAGGTTTTTTTCTTTTCTAAAAATAAAATTTGGGTGGTTGTTGTAAAATGGCAACCTGGTACACGTGTTCCAGGGAGCAGAATTTTGGGGATTGTCTTGAAAACTCTTATGAGTTTGTTTTATAATTTTTCCCACACATGACTAATGGCATCTGGGAGTTCATCAGAGAAACCAGCTGATGTTATCTTTATGGGTACGTTAGAAAAGAAAAATAGCAGCAACACAAATGGTGAAGGAGCTAATGTGGAAAGGGCGGTAGTGAGGTGTAGAGTTAAAAAAAGCTCAGAATGATTTTTCAGCAGTAATTTAGCAATGGAGTTATCTGGAGCAAATCTTTGTGGTTGTAGCTAAAATGGTGCCCACTCCACACACAGGGACAACTTTTAGAGACTAGTGCTAGCTACAATTTTTTGTGCATTACAAAGGGACCTTTTAATTATAGTGTTACTCTATTAACTGATGCAGTGAGTTCCCAGCTGTCATGGGTTTAAAACCAGTTTCGTCAACCTGACTGTCATCTCAGCAAAAAGTTTGAGAGCTGTCCATTGCACTGGCTTTATATTATCATGCCACAGATGAGCATATGCTTGAGTTTTGAATACTGTTTTTTCTAGTCATCCACTATATTCAGGCCATTACTACCTTTTAAAGTACAGCAAACTCAATTCATTACATTTTAAAGCACAGAAAACTTATTTAGTTGCACTAATTGTTGTTAATTTTTCACCAAGTCACAGTCACAATATTTTCTAGTGCAAATAGCCCTCGCATTTTGCTTTGAAAAGAGATGAAGTATGGTCTCTTCTGCTGGCTCCTCCTCAGGGTTGGTGAAGCAGCTGCGGGGAAGGGGCTGCTTGAGCTGCCCCGACTGGTGTCACATATCCTTACTACGATAACATGCAAGACTCTATTTGAGGTTTTGGCCAGATGGTGTCAGTTATGGAACCGAGAAGCAAAGTCAGGAAATACAGAAGTTAAGGCTTGGTTACACTGTGTTAGCTGTTTATCCATACACATCATAATAACGGCTCTAATAAATGACAACAGCCTATTTTAAAAATTATCTTTGCCTTATGCTGTGGATTCTTTGCTCTAATGTCTTTGAACTTAAAATTGCAGAAATTTAATTGAATTTGCCTCGTGTTTCAAAAGCAGGCTAGTCTTTGAATTTTTAGTTCAGATTTTCTCTGCCTAAACAACAGTGTATGAGAACATTGCATATTATATTGAAAGCTTCTGTATTTCTTCTCTGCTTCTCAAAGGAAATGTTGAACAGTTGTTACTCTGAGGTAACTTGATCTCAGTAACTGGTATAGTTTGCCTTTCAGAATTATTTTTTGATTCATTTATGTTTTATTTTACATACTTTGTCTGCTTGTTTGGTAAAATGCCTTTAGGTGGAACAACTTTCATACATAGAGGTAGTATCTCCTACTAACCATGAGTATTCTTAGACAAAATATAGACTATTTATTTTGGTAGTTGTATGAGACCATATATGGGAATATTAAGAGGGCATCTTGGCTATTTCCCCCTTTGCTCCTTCTTGACCACCATTTTACATTTAACACAGTCTACTACTTGGATTCTCCAGCAGGTTAGGCTCCTTTTTTTGGTGAGATAAATAGATATAATTGTTATTATCCCAAATATGCGTCCATTGTATTGTTACTGGGCCCAAAGCAAAGCATGTCCTTACACTGGCAAGTTGAGCTTATTTAAAGTGCCAGCCCAATTTAACTTTCTTGCACTCACACTAAATGCAGCACTTGTTTTTGTGTTGTTTCCAAGCCAATTATTCACATACGTTTAAAAAGCAATCAGATCTGGTCTGTTAGGTCAAGATAATATGAACATAAATGCACATTCTTACAAATAAGCTGCCCTAAAATATAAAGTAGAAAAACAAATGTAGTGTGAAATGCTATGTAAAATGCAGGCATGGCATAATTAGCAAAGGACAGTAGAAATGCTGTTTTGTTAGGACTTGAATAGTAACAGTCAATTAATTTCTCACAACGGGAAACAGCAAAGCATTTAACAAAGAAACATCATCTGTTTTTCCAGCATAAAGTCTGTACAAAGAATCACAAAACTGAGGCAATTAATAGTTCATAAGTCACAAATTTAAAAATAGAAGAGACTGACTTCATATTTCTTTGCACAGAAATCTCTCTTCATTTTAATAATTGATAGATTTAATTTTTTAAACAGGATATGAATGATGTTATTTTATATAAAACAAGCACATATACAAAGCACAGCTTGGTATGTGTGTTGTACTAAATAACGTGTACAATGTAATTGTAGGCTTGATAATGGCATAGCCATAATTATTCAAACTAACTGTACAAAACTCATCAGTTCAAAGTTAGCTACTAAGGATATGATTAATGTTTCTTCCCTTCCTTTTCCTCAGTACCAGAATAATGGAAGTGATCTAAGTTGGATAAACAGAGAGGCACAGTAGCATTGTGTTAGATGCAAAGAGAAAGTAGTTATAACCAAATTGAGAGCTCAAGCTCTTGTAATAAAGACATATCTTGTGACAAACCATTTAGCACTTCTACTTAAATACCTTGAGTTGCCCCCAGAAAACTTTAGTGACTATGTAAACTCACTAGGCTCCAGTTCAGGTGCTTTCGTTGAATTTCTAGTATTGGATCATGTGGATGTCAGTAATAAGCCAATTTTCAGTATATAGACAGTAGAAGCTTTCTCCTCCTATGGTAGCCTTGATCTTGCATCACTAAAGGTAATTACTTTTCATAGGATCAGGATCAAACCCCATGAGAGGATACAAGGATATTTTAAGGGTAACACAATGAAGGAAAGAAATAACATTATCTGGAAATGTTCTGTTATCTAGAATTTCTGGCTCACTTCTCCGCAGCTTTTCCAAACATCACATGTCAGGGCAGTTGGGAAAGGTACAACTTTCCATTTAGTTCCCCAGAGCATGTAGGGATCTGCTTAGCCATTTTTTGAATTGGGGTTATTTTGAGAGAGGCTGATGCCAAATAGATATTCAGTAGACTTTTAATAGCTGTGCTGTGTTGGCTAATGATACCATGAGTTTTGATGGTGCTGCTTTTACTCTTGTTTATTTAGTATTTTGAATGCCCTATTACAAACTTGGTGTTACACCCCTGGTTATTTGGAAAAAAATCCTCAAATCCTTCCCCCTTCTCTTTCCCTGCCCAAAAAGTAAAAAAAAAAAAAAAAGAAAAAAGAAGGAAGGCTAATGAAAATCGATTCCAGAAACAGTGGATAAGGAGACTACAGGGAAAGGGGAGAACAATTTGACTCTGCTTTGCCTCTTTTACCCATAGAGGAACATTGCCAACAAGAATATGGACTTGTTGGAAATTAAATAAAGTGATCCTACGCAGAGCACAAAAAAAGTAAAATAAATATCTGAGTTGGTGTTTTTTTCAAGGTTTTTTATGTCTGCTTCTGGGCCAATGCAGCAACACCATGTTCATTAGACATGGCAATCCAGTCCAACAGTCGTATATGGAGTGTAATATGCTTAATGTGTTGGTGCTGCAGTCCGATACATGCATACAGATGTTGTCCAACAGTTAATGTTTAACTTCACTGGTTTGTCTTTGGTTTGCATGTCTCCATGTTTTTTTTCTTCTGCAGCGTTTAAAAACATTTGTCCACTGTAGAAGTACTTTAGGTGTAATGGTGAGAAGCAGTGGCAACATTTTCGAAATAGAGAATGCTTCAAAACACTTGGTTCAGCACAGAGGCTGAAAAAGTACTAGTATCTTGAGACACTGTGGAGTCAAAGGCAAATGAAATTTAGGGTATATGCAATGTGACATTTTGTACTAAATCCCAGACTGCAATTTTAAAAAATAATTTGGATTCCATTGGACATGCATAAAGTGGAATTTTTTTTCCCTACTTCATTTTCAGCAGAGCTCTAATAGTGGGGGTTTTTTCTCTGTGGGGATACTACTGTGCCATGGCAGTTTTAAAATGCCAGCAGCTTCTGCTGCAGAGAATTTTAAAGAAACATAGTACTTGTGGATGAGTTCAAAACAAGAGGAAGTATTTGAAAACAACACTTCATGTATGCCCCTGGAAATACCCATCACAAATATTTCATATGAAATAGCTGACTTCCACTGCCAAAGACATAGTGCTTTTTCATTGGTATATTTGCATATTAAAACTTTATGCAATAAACAGTATTGCATTCTGTGTGATAAGTGATGAAATTTTAGAGCTCAGTGAATTGCTGATTTTTAGTTGATCTGCAGTAAATGTCAATCAGTTTCAACACCCCTGTTCTGAGGCACAGTCTAGTACTAGTTTCAAAGGCCATTCTTATAACACCCTTCTGTTGAAAAAAAAGAAGAGAGGTAATTTATGATTAATGGGAGAATAATCTTGTGGGGCTTTGCCCAAGAGGCTTCCATTTAACATGCAGATAGGACTGATGAGTTCATTTAACAGATCACTGTCACTGCAAAGGGCTGGCTGCTTCTCCTCTGCACCTGAGTCAGTCTAGCCATTTGTCTGATTTCTTGACGATTTGATTCATTTCACTAACCTTGTGAAAAACAAGTCACCCATCCACACACACACGTGCTTTGGGGTTTCCTGCCTGCTTAATAACCTGAACTGTCTCACAGAAGTATCGGATAACAGCAGAGACAGTTTGAAGGACCAGCTACCTCAGTGAAGTCTTACCATGGTGTAGCTGTCTCAAAACTACAGGCTAGGAATGACTGCATGGTACATAATTTATAAGAAACAGAATCATGTTACTTCAGGTAAATACTCTGTAAAACCAACTAGAGATACCATTCAGAGGTCATGTGTGTTGAGTTGCAGTAAAGCACAGACTTTCTACTGCTATTGAGCAAATATTTGAGCAAAGATGGAAAGTACTAATGAGAGTGTAAAAAGGAAGTGGCATAACTGGGAGATAAAAACATGTAGAAGAGATCAAAAAAGAGCAAAAGAAGACAGAAGATACTGAACGGGAGAGTGGCTTTTTTGTCCTACTAACAACAGCCATCAAAGACAAATGTTACCATCAAGAGTATGTTGCTGTTTCTATGTACTAGTTACTATAACTTCTCTAATTTCTAAGATATGCATGTGGTAAAACCAGCCCTTGCCGGTTCTCTGAAATGCTGCAGATTTAGTGAGAAATATGAACCAAAGTGTGCAGAAGCAACTTGGCCACTAATCTAATGCTGGAGAAAGGAGGTCACTGTGCAAACTGGGTGATGAGTGTCTTTGTGAAATTTGGAAGTGGAGGCCTGTCCAGAGTGATGACTCATGTAACACAGACCAACCAAAGTCTTCACATGCAGGCTGGATTGTAAGGGCACTATGCTTTTCCTTTCCTCCACTTCCCCACTATGGCAGAGAGTTCAGCCTCTCAGTCTGGTCTTCAAATCTTCAGCTCCCCACTCACAGGGCCTGTTTCTAGAGTTAATTACCTTTTCAGAACAAACGTGTAACACACGTTTCAGAACAAACTGCGGAGGAAAAAACCACAGCTCTATCACCTTACCATTGTGCAATAAGTAAAATGTTCCACCTCACTAAGAAGAAATTGGTGATCCTTTGTTGTATATATCCATTTATTTATAATATTAGTGTAGTACTACTGAAGCTTATCTGTTGCCTCTTGAAATTATCTCTTTCTTTCAATTGTCCACTCTAAAAAGGCCTTTTTTACTAAGAGTTTTGTAATGGAAACCATGTTGTAGCCTTTGAATGTAGTGGTATTATACTCTCTCTAATATCAGTATCAGCACTGCCACTTTCAAACTAATGGAAGTGCAGATGATTGAGAACAAAGGGCTCATGTGATTTAAATGGTTTTAATCCTGGATTATTTCAGTCAGAACTCAACCTTAAAATATAGTAATACTAAGTGGAAGGGAAATGCTTGGGCTTTTACTCCTTTTCACAGTAAATGATTTAATTTGTTTAAAGCATTTATCAAGATTTACTTCTTAACAAAGGTCATGATAGTATCCAGTTGATTCCATTAATACCAGTGTATTTTTATCAAAGTGGGAATTTAACCCAAACACTCCTTTCCTCTAGAAATACTGTAAAGTCTCCTTACTTCTGATTCTGATCTTATTTTTTACCTAGACCTTGCAGATTGTGCCTTGCACTTTGTCACAATATATGTATCAATCTTAAATAGTTGGGATTTCAAAACAGGTATTTTATGGCCTTGTGATACCCAGGACAACCTTTCAGACCTGCTGAGTGCCTCACAATGACTACTGTGTATGTAGAATGCGTTTTGATGTTTCTGAAAGTATATTGATGTGGATTCATTTTTATTTTACATATCTAAATGTCTCTGTTTACCTTACAACTATTATGAAGGATAGATATTTGAAAATGTTGCTTCAAAAGGGTTTTGAGGTCTCACTTAAATTTTTGACTTTAGTTTACCTGCTCCTTAGTAGCTTTCTTCTGAGATCTTAAGGAATGTTACCTTATTTACTAACATTGCTGTAGTAGCAAGTCTTTCATCTGAGGTAATTGGAAACTGTTATCAAAAGTAAAAATTACAAAAGAAGTTGGATAGTACTCTGTTATAGTAAAACAACTTCCTTTAATTTGCACCCTAAAACTGATTCTGCATTTCTTCTAATTCAAACCCTCTAGACTAGATAATGTTCTTGATGAAACATTTATTAGATTATTAAAGATTAGACTTTCTTTTTGGTTGCTTATTTTCCATCTAGAAATATTCAGTTGCTTTATGAAAATGGTGACATGTGATATGCACACATAATACTTATCCAATATATTTTTCATTAAAAACTTGTAATGGTTTTCTCCCCTGCACTCTCTCCCCAATGATTTCAAAGTAGCCTTTTTCCTGCTCAAGGTCTAGGCTCAACTAGAGCCTAATAAGGATTCAAAACAGGGGAACAGCCAGCAAATAAGTAACTTTGCCTCTTTATAAAAACACTGGACGGCTTGGAGGAGACAAGGATCCTAGAACTTTTTCAAGTAGGCATTATGAGGAGATCTAGTACAATGACAAATTACTTTTTGAAGAAACTAAAGAAAAAGAAGTGAATGTAGGCTCAGTATATTCCCACATTCCCTCCTCCCCACCCCCTACCTCCAATCCCTCTCCTTGTGGGCTAGTTATCCTGAAAACATGCACACACAAAAAAACTATTGAGCATAATCCCACTGCTTTTTCTAGTGGGGTTGGAGTTATTGTAGTTCCAACTCGTAGGTGTTTTTCTTATGATTTATTACAAAATCTGGCTTTTCTTCAGTCAGAACATTAATTTCTGTCTGCACAGCTGCCTTGTTCATGAAATCTGTGAAGATATAATAATTTTTGAGACTTACATCCTTGTGTCATTTGTTCTAAATATGTTTCTTGTTCCTCTTACAAGATCAGATTGAAAGAGGGGCAGTTGTGTGCCTTGTGTTGAACGTGGTTTGGTTCACTTTTCTCATTCTTAGTCCAGCCTGAAAAATTGCAGGAAACTGCACTTTGGAGAAAATTTTGAACATTCTCTATCTCTCAACCAAGCTAATGTTTAGAGAAGTGCATATAAGTCTCCAAATAGCTGAATTCCAGAAACATTATTTATATTAGAGAAAGAGCTGGGGAAGACCAGTGCATCAGATCCATTGACCTGGATTTGGTGGATGCCGTAACAAATTGAAGACTTTTCCTTGCCATTTTGAGTGGCTTCCAGACAGCCTGTGAATTCCCTGTTCTCAAGGAACAAAATTGAAAACTGGAAGTAGGGCAGGATTCTTCCATTGGATACATGCATATACTAGACTAAAAATCAAAGGTAGATTCAAGTTGTTAAGTTTTGCTCCCATGAATATGAATTTTCAATGCTTACACTATCTTTTATGCAATCTTACCAAAGTGAATGTACAGCTTGTCAGTTAATAAAGAGTAATTTATAAAATGAAATGAGTAGTTTTGCTTCAACAGTTGTGCTGAATTTAACTGCCTCAAAGACATAAAAGAAAGAAAACAAAACAAACACAAACCCAAGCAGCTTGGAATCAGCTCAATAACTTTGCGATGGGAGCCAGAGCTTGTCTATATAAAAACAAAACAAAAACAAATAAACAAAACGATGAAAGCCACAAACAAAAAGCCACAAGCAAGCAAAAAGCCCCAAACAAGTCAGTTGTGTACTATGAAATACAAGGTTTTGAAAGTGAAAGTAGTGTTCCCATTGAAGTCTGAAATTATAATTTGCAGATAAACATTTACTTTCATCTTTCAGAGTACGTTTTTTTTTGTTTACAGAACCAACTAAAAAAATCCTGTAAAAACAATTTACAAATCTGTTAACCTTTTCATATGGAGTGTGTTGATTTGTGAAGTCAAATCTACTAAGTAGTTCTTAAAATATTGAGATAGTTATAAAAGAAATACTCGAGAGTTATTCAGTGTTGTCAGATTGTTATCCTGAATTATTACTTTCAGACTACATTAAAAAAAATCCAACAAATACGTAAAATTTGCTTGTAAGCATTCTAAAAATACTGCAGTGATATGTGTAGCCTAAAACCCTCATTAACCCTAAAGCCCTCATTAATTTGCAACAGAAAATCAAACTTTTTTCAACTTCGAAAGGTAGAATGAAAAGGTAGACTAAGTTTTGGGGTTTTACTCTTTTTATATGCTAAAAATTGTAATATCCTAAAGCCTTGTGTAATGTTTGGTCTGTCATTAACTGGTGTTTCTAATCTGGCTCAAGTACAATAGGGATGATAAAGGCAAAATAAATGAAATAGTGGTAGGAAAGCTATAGACAGTATTTTAAAGAAAAATCCTTAATGCAACTCAGCTTTTTTTTTTTCATTACTGGGAAATTAATTAATTTAAGCACCTTGAAGGAGTTGGTTCTTATTTTTGCATCAGTCAACATTAACTTGGGGAAAACTCCTGAATATTTTCATTTGAATAAAAAAGTGGGAAGTGTTTTCAGCTACATCAAATTTATTTCTGGCTTGGACATCAAATAACTTGAATGTAGCCAAATAACTAAAAACCAAAAATCTGCCTAACCATTCACTATTCATGAAGTATAAAATTTAACTGAGGTGTAAAGTGTTTCCTGGCCTGACCACAAAGAAAGTATTATTATGATATTGTAGGAAACTTATGTAATGGTTTTAGTTCTGATATGTTCATTAAAGCAGTTTCAATACAGTAGAAAAAAATTCTTTTTCAGCATTTTTGTAAGTATGTTTTGGATGTCTTATTGTTTTCATTATTATCAACACATTTTGTTGTGGTTATTTAAAAAATGAGCTGACACATGTAGAAGTTGTGCATTGCAAGTTATACTAAACATGACTTTTATTCAAAATATTGCAACTTAATTTGCTGCACCTTCTCTGTAATGAGATTGTTTTATTCATATTTTGTGGAGAAATGTACATTCTTGGAGAGGGAAGTGATCAGGAGTTGATTGATATTTTGTCTTGATGAAAGAAATTACAATTTTTATCATAGTGTTAATGAATATAATTAATAATAATAATTATTATTATTCCCATCATACTCTCACTGAGTATGATATTTAACAGCTTCAGGAGTGATCAATTAATTAGCAGTATCTTGGTTTGTTGTTTTTGTTTTTTTTTTTAAGTTCAGCATTGCAGTTCCTATTTAATACATCTGCAAACTTGCTGTAGATGGCCATTAAAAGCATCTACAGGAACCCGTGTGGAGTGTGCATGCTTGGGGGAAGGGTTGGCTTTAGTTTTGTGGGTTTTTATTCATAGAGGAACATTGATGTAGAAATCAAAAGCTCAGAGTAAAAAGAAAACACTTGTTTCCAGAATAGTGAAGACTTTCCCCCCAAGCCCCCCCAAGTCTTTTAAAATTTGGAAGTAGTGTGGTTTGTTTTTATTGTGAAAACTCTCAGGAAGAACAATTCAGAGTCGGTGCCATTCTTCCCAGCTGAATGGCGCTTGGTTTGTGAAATGGAGCAGCTGCGGTAGTTTTAGCTTGGCTCACAAAACCATTTGCTTTTTAATCAAGAACTTCAGATTCTGCGGTGTTTGCTCATGATGGAGATGGCCAGCTCTGCCCTGTGAGACAGCTGTAGTATAATTGAGACAGACTATGTGAAGAAAATATAAATGCTGAATGGATGTCTTAAAAGCAGAATATTCACTAAACTATAACTGAATTTTTAAAAGGATGAGAAGCTTTTATACAGCAAAGAATTTACTGCACAATAAAACATTTTATGTATAGCAATGTTCTTGCATACATTGCATAAACTGGGGTTTAAGTCTTCAGCGTTAGCCTTCAAGTTATACAAGTACAATAACCCAAGTTTTGGTAAAGTCTGTATATAACTGCATAATGAGAAATGCCCCACTTTTCCAGAAGCTTTATTGCAAATATGGTTGAAGTATCTTTTTTAAATTGTCTGGGATGTGTTATTTTTGGAGGTATATACGTCACACATTCATACAGATGCTTATTTTGAGAAAAAAAGATGCTTGTATTTTACCAAATGGAATAGGAGGCCACTGGAGGCACCGAGAGGAGTCATTAATCTTTGGTTGCAGCTATGGCAGTTACACATTTAGAAAAACTTGTTCAAGCAGGTAAGTATTGTGAAAATAACTGCTCCATCTTGTATAAAGTAAAACCTCAGACTGACAGTTTGTTTTAGAAGGGATTTTTCTAAATAGCGGTTTGACTAAGTCAAAAATATCTTGTTTCGCATCACAAATCAAAAAGTGCTGCCCATATGTTAAAAAAAAAAAAAAGATTGACTTTTAACATTTTGTAGTAATTTTATAGTCACAGTTAATAACTATTTTGAACTTGGAGTGGCTAGTTATATGTTTCCTGCTGAACTATACATTTTTCTTATATGTGACAACTTTGTTATGGATTTATTATACGGAACAGAATGTTTCACTTTCTCCAGACAGGCTATTTCATTCACTTGCTGCTTTTAAGTAAAATTTAGCATAACTTCTAAAAAAATACTATTCCCAAATAATATGAAGATAACAGTCCTTGTGGCAGAATATGATGTTGCTCCTAGATGTTCTCCTTTGTTTTCAAACACTCTGTCCCATTTTATGTTTCCAGTGTGTGCAGCCTTAAACCTCTTTGATGCTGACTAATTGGGGGGGGTGGGAAGACAATGTAAAAGGGTTAATCCGTTACACTGGTATTAATGAGTCAGCTGGATCCCTGCCATTCTCTCCCTTCTGGTTCACTTAGCACCGATTAGCACAAATGACACTTAGTTTTGTGGGAAGCAAGCTGTGAGGATGGTAGGTAATGCAGACCTCAGATGAGAACAGCCTGGTCTCAGGTTAATACAGGTAAATAAATCCATGCCATGTGGGTTGAGATAAGAAAATAATCCTGTTTTCCTGCTGGACCCCTGAGAACACTGAGAGTGGTGGTAGGGCTGGGATATTTTAAGCTCACACGTGATAGATCAAAAGGTGGGCAGGTTGTTTTCTGAACTCCATTCTTAAGTGTGCTGCTGGGGATTTGAGCTTTGGATATACTCACTTGACACCCATGCATTAAAAGTGAGATGCTGAAAGAAAGCAATTATTTGCATGTCTGTGCAACTGAGAGCCCCTCTCTTAAATCCAAGACCACTTGTGACAAAGTTTTGAAAAGGTTTGATTGAGTATTAATACAGTGGTAATGTTTCTGTGGTCTGTCCTGAGCTTTTAATTTGGGGTTCTGGCATAGTAATAAAGAGACACTAATTCTAAGATGTATTGTATTTTCATTACTTTTGATTGCAACCAGAACTGTAAATTGATTAAAAATGCAGATGGGGAGAAGGAAATCATGCTTCAGGGCACACTTGTAGTCCAGTTACTTTTTGCAGTGTTTTATACTAATTTAGAAAAAAATTCCAGCAAGACAAGCTCAGAATCCTTCTCTTACACCTTCTTTCAAAAGGTACCAGACATTCTTCTTCCTTCCCACATCTCTCCAGTTGCTGGGATGAGCTTAGAGGCATGCTCACATCACATATCTGAAACTTTTTATTGTAACAGAACTTGTCTTCTGATCACAACCTTTCAGAACAGCTGCCTAGGTTTGGTCTACCCTTGTTGGAGGATGGTGTAGAAATCATGGATTAAGTTGCTTATAGGAGTATTTGACTTCAGATGTTTTCATTTAGGAGCAATTCTTTCGATTTAGTCATTGGATGGAAAGATGCTTTCCTGCATCTTAGAGCAGGTGTTTAACATAGGTGCTTCCTGGGTACCTTTTGGGGAGGCCTGTCAGTAATACCTACGTGGGGAACCTGATCTCCTAACTTAGGGATCTACGTGGCAGCTATTCCCCTTCCCCAATAAATTAGCCCCAAAACACTCTGTGCTTTTGTACACTATACCTGCATTTCAACAAACAACCGGCACAGTCTTCTAACGTCAAGTTCATTAGAAAGTTTGAGACTGTTTGGTTTTGAGGCCTTTGTTCCTATTTAATCCCTTTGGGGCAGGACAGTAATGCAAAGGAATTTTTTCTAACCACAAAAGTTTTGAAGTTAAATAGTGTGGGATATCTCAAAGGCAAAATCCTGTATGCTGTCTTCTCCCATTTCTGATCTTACTCATTTAAGAGTTGTTTAGCGAGTAGTGGTTTTGCAAGTGAAGATAATCTGATTTTATCAGCTCACTGCCACCCAAAAGCAAAGGTGCTACTTTCCTCCACTTCAGGTGACTCTTACTTTGCTCCAGCTCTGCTGTTTGCTGGACTTTGTCAGTTGGCTCAATTCCCAGAAAAAGATGGGTTGATAAGCAGAAAGTTTGTTGTTTGTCTGAGTCTGAGCAAGGGTGAGGCCTTTGAGTGAGGGGAACAGACACTCATCCTTAGTGGTGGTGAGTGATTAGATGAGCTCTCGTGGTCTCGTACAACATTACCTTTATTCAGGCAACAGTTAAACATGACTGATCCTATTGCATGCAGAAATAGTTATTCTGTTGAGAAAATCACCCTGTCTTAGGCTAGCTCTGTATGTAGCTGTGCTGATCTTTTGTTGCCCTGAAGACAGGCCAGTCCCTTCATTCTGCTTCAGATTCTGCTCTCCTGTTATTTAATTTTTCTGCAATGTTGTGAACTTTCATCTGAGTTAGTGTTGTGCTGTTCTGGTAAGGTGAACTGGTTTGAAGGGGTTGAGTGATGGAGCAGGTAAGGCAAGAGGGAAAACAGAAATGGGAGGTATGAATGGAAATGCATCCTTGGGTGTTGGTGTACTGCTTAATTGATCAGATACCTGATAGAGAGCCAGGTTTGAAATGAGGTCTGAACCAGGACTAAGGTGAGGGCAAATTCAACAGCAGAAACAGTTATTTTGGAATAGTGAGCTGAGTGGACACCATAAGGAGCCAGACAGACGAGGGGAATGGCAAGAGCAAACAGCTCAGAGTGAAGAGGAAAGACAGGTACAAATTTTGTCAGCATTTGTCAACTGTGTACATTTTCTGTCCTGTTGCAGTGCTTGTGTCTGTAAAACTCCAGGCACTAAATCTGTTGTCCTCACCTTCTTCTTAAAGGAAATATGAAATCAGTCTACTTCTAGACAGAGGCTGTGCCTTTGGCAAAGAAAGGGATGTCCTGTCGTGTTCAAGGCTGGATTTTTTTTTCTTCTAGTTTTTCTACATATCAGGCTGCATAATGATTGTGGGCAGATCACAGTGTGATCTGGATATAGGACATGTTCCTGAGTAGAGCACAGGTAAAGCAGTGACTGCATAATGGAAACTTAATTCTCTCTTGTTTTCTGAAAAATCATTAATCTACTGTAGCGCCTGCCTATCAGATACAGGTGTACAGGTCTTTGTGACCTAGAATTTCATCTGCCAATTTGCAGCCAGTTGAAGAGGTATCTGGTAACACAGCCCTTTGTGCATGGGATGGGTTGCTTCATTGGCTTGTTTTGTGGGGAGGCAGCAGGGTGACGTTGATCTGAACTTTTCTCAGAGTACCGAGTTCAAAATGGATGTGGTAAGGAGTGTGGCTAGAAATGGGAAAAGATTATGACTAGAAATGGGAAAGAATATCAATCAAGACTGTCTTGGGTCTCCTCTTCACAAAATTCCTTATGTTCAGGGTTCAGGTCGGAGCACCTTAAACAGAATTTACAAAAATTGCATGACCTTATCTACTTTTTTCATACTCACAAGAAACTAAAATACTTTGATGGATTCTTTGCGTTAACCAAGCAAGATTTCAGATTTTTCTTAAATTACTTTGCCCATAGTTATTCTCTAAAGACTTTTCTGGAAGTCCTGAAAGAGCTGTCATCCAGACATCCACTGTTTGCATCCAGAGAGGGCTCCTTGAACACAGCAATTAGTATTGTGTAGTCAGGGTTCACTTGTCCGATTTCCTGGAGCTGACAAAATGAAAACAAATACAATTTTCTCATGAGGAAAAAGCAAAAGACAGAAAACTAGTTGCAATTTTGAACACTTAGGGATAAAAGGAAGAAAACAAAAAAAATGTAATAATCTCCAGTTTTCTACAGCCTACTGGTAATAACAAAAATGAATATTTCCTAATATAATAACTTGTTTGGGGTTTTTTGGTATGTTTAAGAACTTCATCATGTTTTTGATATGTGAGTCCTATCACACCTCTAAGACTTTCCACATTGATTTGTATAATGTCTGTAGTGGGGACTACATATAGATCCAAAATACTGCCTTCTGCTTTTTCACAGTGGAAAGCAAGACTGGTTCTGTGACAGATTATGTTTCCATAGAACAGCTGAGCCACTTAACTGTCTGAAGAAAGGGTCATCTTGCTTCTTGTTTCTTACTCCTAGAAGCAGGGGTTTTTTCCATCACTCTTGTGCCAGCTCTGCCAGCTCATTCTTGACACCTCCTATTTAGCTCACTACACCGGCAGCAAACTAACCCAGCAAGAAAGGGAGTATGTATTTATGGTTTTTCTAGTCAGTTTAGTGAGCTCAGGTGGCTCACAAGCACTCAGGAGAATTTGAGGGCCACCACAAAGGAAACAGCAGGAGCACTGGTGCTGGGAGGAGAGGAAGGACTGCTGCTTTTGGCAGTACCAAGCTGTTAGCCTGACTCAGCCACGTTGTGAAAGCTCACCCTTAGGTAATAATGTTCACACTACAGGTTGATTGACAGTTCTTCAAATAGTAGCCAGAAGGGAGTTACCAGCTGTACGTAGTTTGTTTTTGTAGGGTGGCCTTGTCTGTTTTTGGTGTGTTGTGTTTTGAAACAGATACTTATTCTATTCTAATTGTGTTATTGCATGAAAACGTTCTGCAGAAAAATTACATATGCAGGGCAGACCTGCCTGGGAACTTGGTGTTGAGCAAGTGGGTAAGGAGCCACAGAACCTGGAAAAATTTGTACTTTAGCTTCTGGGACTCGCCTGTTGAATTTGGGGAAACTCAGAAACCTTTGTACTTCAAGTCGGCTGAAACTTGCAGGCTTGAAAGCATGAGCCAAAGCACGATCTCGTCTTTAAACATCAGGAAGTTTTTATTAGAAGATCTGGTAGTCCCTGTTAATGCACCTTATGCATCACCATGGATCTTGAGTGCCCATAAGTCTGGAGTTACCTTGAAAGCTCAGCTGCAGAGTTTGAAATCCACTGTAGTGGCTTCCCAGGGCCTCTCTGGAAGTGGGTAGTTGCCATCTCAGGAAATGGGAAATACTCTTTTTCAAGTAAAAACTGCCCATCTGCCTTTGTGCTCTTCAAGCTGGCATGATCCTACATGGGTGTTTTGTTGTTGTTTTTACAAATTGAAATACTTTATTTTCGGTTGGGAAATGCCACTTCTCTGCAGAGTTTAGGGAAGAGACTGATCTACAGTGTAGGTGTAACTTAACATAAGTGTTTGTAGCCCTCAGAGGGTTTCATGTCAGGAACAGCTGATGATAACATTTACAGCTACTCTGACCTTTCTTCATCTTCTGCATGTCTGATAAGAATATCTACAAAGTCCTGGCAGATTTTTTTTAAAACAAATTTTAAACAAATTATTCAAGTATTAAATTAGTGTGGTTTTTTTCTTTGCTTTGTGGGCAGCATTAGTGTCATTTTTTGGTGTACATGCAAACACTTGGGCAATTCACTGAAAGATACAGCCAAAAACATGTCAGCTGGACTTTTACATCTGTTGGTCTTGTGTCTTTGTAAATGGATATTTTGACATTGTGGGGCTCTTTTAGACTTTTTAAACCAAATTCCTCTATTCAGAAATTTTTATTCATCTCCTTTCCCCCCTCCAAAATAACTTCTGCCCTGCTTTTTGAATACTTTTAAAGAATTATTCTAGTGCTTTTTTGTGCTGATACTTTTTTTTCCTGACAGATCTCCAATACTGTGTTTGTGTAACGTGAAAGTGCAATTAAGTGTCATTGCCTTTAAAATCAAGGAATCTAGCCATAATATGTTGAAGTGAACATTTTCATGTTGCTTACACACAAGTCAAAAGCAAACCAGAAGTTCTGTGGTGTAGTTTCTTCCACAAAGCTGGCTTTAAAGTTCCTAGAAATACTAAACCAGCTTAAAGGACAAAAGTAATTGGGGAAAATAACACTTTAATCCTAGTTAATCCACATTATTGACCTACGTGCTCTAAATAAATAGATAGATAAATAAATAAATAAATAAATAAGTTTATGTGGTCCTTTAATTGTCTGTGTGGAGCTGGTCATTCATGAGAGAGGTCTGATCCCAAGATCACCTACTGTGCTGGTTTTTGCTGTTTCTGAGGACAGGTTAAATGGATTTATGTTTTAAAACATAAGGAGGGAAAAAAACATGAAAAACATGAGGGAACTGCCTACTTCTTAACTTTGTTAGTTGGTTTTAGATACCTTTCATAAATCTGAGATCAGAAGATGATACTAATATAATGGAATTATATTGTGTAAATCAAAAGTAGTTTTTCAAGGAGTTATGAAAGCAGAGATACTGTATTTGTTTTAATGAATACTTGGTTAAGATTGCTTTTGGATGTAGGTTTTCCTGTTTTAAAATATTCAGAACCTCTGTGTGCCAATTTTTAGGTATGTTTATAAACTTGTGCTTGTTACTACAAAAATCTGGAGAGTTTATACTTCTTTTTACAGGAAAACAAAACATGTTGTGTCCAGAAATACTCTGCATGCATGTGTCAGAAATGCAAAAGCAGCAGTGGATAAGGTTTTCTGCTCAGAATTGACATGATATAGTCACAGTGACACAATATTGCCAGGCTGCTGTCTGGCATATAACTTCCCCAAAAAAGTGGGGAGGGAATCTTATTTGAACCACAGTATTTGTAAATCTTCTGATAGAATCTTAGATATTGTGGTTATTGTGATTTAACTTTCTGCATCAGGTGTATTGTGCCTATATGTCACGCAGACATAAGTGTGTATCAGTGTGTGTGGTCTTTATGTTTTAAATTAATTATGCTTAACTTTGTTTCAGAATTAGTGGGGGTTTACATGCCTCTGAGAGGATTGTAGCACTCATAAGTATGAAATGATTATTACTTTGGAGATTTCTCATAACTGTGCTGCATAAAAGTTACCTTAAATGAGACTTCTGTCCTATGCATTAATTCTTCTGCCACTAAGTATTAACTCAGCTTTCTGGGACTTTCAGAGTTTCTAGACAATGTGACAATAAATGAGTTTGTAATAACTAATATGAATGTTGTAGGTGGCTGCTGACCTAAAGTCTAGTTATTGAGATGAGATTATATGGGATCATCTGCTCATCACAATGCATTCCCACAGCAGATAGTGGGACAAAGATGCAAGTGGCCCTAATATGGGTAAACTGAGTGACTGATTGACAAATTTTGCAGTGGGATTTTCCCCTCTTCTTCATTATAAAAGAAATATTTCTTGTTTCAACACAGCTGAAATGCTATCGAGAGAGTAAAACACACAGTGTTCCCTGGATTATTTTCTCAACAATCACCTTGAGGATCTCCTAGTCTTCTACCCTGCTAGAACGGCCCTGGGCGTTTCCCTGCATTATTGCAGTGGCCTCCCTTGCCTGCATTCCCAGTGACCAACCACAGCAGTATTTGCCAGTTGATCAAGCAGGCCAAGAATAACAGAGCAATGAGTTTTTCCTTCAGCTGGGGCATTACTCCTGGTCTCTTTTTACTACCCAGCTGCAGATGGTTATGTTCTGTAAATATCTCCAAGTCTTCTATCTCTGTGCCAGTTTCAACCACATTGGACAATGTTTTGCTGCGTTATCAAGGAGAGAAGATTAGCCATATAAATCTAATTCCTGAGGAAACCAGCTTAAATTTGCATTGTTTGTTTTCTGACATAATTTACATTTATGTAGCAAGCTTCACATGCAAATATCAGGCTATCAGCACCTCAGATTTTGACTGGCAAATAATTTTAATGCATGCTGGACCTACTGACATGCAAGTACACAGTGTAACCATAAGACTGAACAGGCAGACCACACATCAAGTTTGTAAAAGTGCTAGGAAAAATCCTTGTCCTCATCTATGGGCTTCAGTGTGCGGTTTGCTTTCTGGACAGGATTACCTTTAGAACCACTTCACGAATGAAACAGGAGGAGGGGAGTTCTAATGTCATAGTTAAGTAAGGATAGTGAAATAATCTTAATTTCATAGTGAAAAGTTGAATGTTACAACAAATATTTACCTTTTGAACTACAACTGAGCCTGTAATCTGAGACAGTTTTTATAGGTTGGATAACTAGTGACAAGAAAATGATATTGCTAAATCGTGTTAAAGAGGATGTTGCTCGCCAGCACTATTCTGTGTGAGCTGTACTATTGCCTTTGTCTGAGTTTGTTGTTATTACTGATGTTTCCCCAAAACCTTTTACTGTTCATCAGGAACTGAAGATATAAAGACTTCTGTTGTTTCAAAAGTAAACTTTTTCTCATCCATAGAAGCGAAATAAGAAAACTCAGGTAGTATTGTGAAGATCATGAGTGTCGTATTCTCATCAAAGGTAAAGAAGAGAAAAGCAAGAGAAACAGAACAAATAAAGGCAAACAAGTTGTTTTTATTCCCCTCCCTTGGAAAAGCAAAAAGGATCTACTGGGAGACTGTAATCACAGAAGAAAATCTAGCTTGCAAACTGATGCTTCTTTTGCACTTGTTGCATGCCAGCTTGTCCATACAGTGAACTTGGATTATGTGAAGTGTAGACATCTTCCACTACCCAGGAAGCAGATTTGAGAGTAAAGTGGAAAGAGATTGTATAAATTAACATTAAACTGCTCTAAAGTCTAAAAATTTAATAGATTTATTTTTAACCTTAAAACAGTGTATTTATTCTGTGCAATAATTGAGATGGTCGAGATGACCATGGCAATCATCTATCACTCAGTGATAAAAAAAAAAAAAGAGAGAGCTAATCAGCTTCTAAAACGTTTCCTTTCAAAAAAGTAGGTTAAATGGTTTGTTTGCCCAGAAAAGTGTGATTCACTTGAGCTTGGATTTGTTTTGCTGTGAAGAGGAGTGGCTTAACTGACAGATGAAGTGAATGACAGGAAGATTTAAAGGTTCTCTAGGAATGTCAGAAACTGTAACAATGCATGTAGAGACTGGCCTATGGCATCTAATCTATGCCTTCTAGGCAGTTTTGCTGTTGGTTTTTTTGGTTTTTTTTTAGGGCCAATGTTTGTGATAAATGCTAACATGCAATAGATATGCTGGGGGATTTATCTGCAGAACAGTATCAGTTGAACATGGGAAAAGCAGTGAATAGTTTTGAGGTTGTCCCTGAGGCACTGACACACATGCCCAGATAAGCACAATTGTTGGGTCTGAAGAATTAGAAGACATACATTTCTCTTGTGTAGCTATTTTTTTTCCTTATAAAATGATTGAACATGTCTTAAACTCTTACTTGAATCTATACTGTTGATTGCTTCAGTCCTAAGGATTTATTGAGTAGCTGGTAAGTCACATCACATGCTCATTCTGATAGCACAACTAGATAAGAAAGGTGTGGCAGCATCTATGGTAATGAACTCCAGAATGGGATTTCCAAATAGCAAGTGAGATCTATGGAAAGATGTGCTATGGTGAGGGGGTTCAGTGTTTTTGTGGACTACTGAGAAAGGCTGGCATGCACATATAATGGAGGAGATAGAACTTACATGGATGCATCACACCAGTAAATCAGAATGAGATTAATTCTAGGCATTTCTTTATGTTTGACATGAAATTCTCACAAGTTAAAACCAAAGTAAAATAACCTTTTATCATGGGGGATCCTGGCTCATGGGTTAATTTATTCTATAGCTTGCTTTGAATGTGACTGTGGACATGGAAGTAGTGGGATAGATATAACTGAGAGATGAGAGATGCTGTGGAATCTCCATCTTTGGAGCCTCAAAATTCAGCTGGACAGCTTTCACTTTGAAATTATCCCACTCTGAACTGGAGGTTGGACTAGTGTGATCTCCAGGATTCCTTCCAACCAAAATTTTGCTATGAAACTTTGGCTTTGGATTCATCAGCTTTCTGAAAGAGTTGGGCATCTCTTAAAAGAGAGCCATATAAATATGGGGGTGGAGGAGTTGGAACAATTTAGCCTCAGTGAAGTGGTTGGAAATGGAGTCGAATTTAAACTCTAAGGGTCTTTGTTTTGGGATTCAGTAAAGCTTTGAAAATAGTCAAACTTTTAAGAAATTGGAAATACAGAAAAGCACAGAAATAAAACACTTTTTGCAAACTGAAAAGTATGTAGATCTGGGACATGGAAACTGTACAGGAGCCTCTAATAATCTCATATTGTTTTTCTACTGCCATCTTCCTGTAAGTTTTTGTTTGAGGAAAAAAATTTCCATAGGGGAGTTTTTGGTTTCACTGTGATCTTGAGAGTGGGATGCAGGTTGAGAAGACCCTGACAGAATTGTTTAGGAAAATCGAGAATCTACATTAAGATTGCCTGCAGAAGGATGTGATACTAAAATCAGACTGGGTGGCAATTTGGAGTGCCACTCCCATAATCCTCAGTGGCATGTGTTGTAGTTGGATTTGCTATTCCTCTTAATTGGGAAAGGACTCAACCTCATTGCTTCATGTTTGTAAATGCAGAACATTCATGATAATGTTTACCTTGTTAGAGTTTCCCCCCTGCCTTTTACAAGTTTGAAGAAATCAGTGTTTTAGGATTTTAACTGCAGGGTTTATATAGATTTTTCTCATGGTTCGTCAGGAGAATTAGAGAAGATACTGTTCAAGTTCTACTCCCAATCAAAGATTTATTTGTAGGACCCCTTAATACACTGTTGAAATTCAATATGAGGCTACCAAATACTTACCAGACCTCTGCCTTAGCATGGGCTTACACAGACTTCCTTCTCATTCACTCTTATGCTGCATAAGCTCTTAAACTTTTGTTTTGCTGGAAGCTGCAGCTGTGGAGAATCTTTTTGCTGATATACTGGGTTTTTTTAGGGGATATTATTAGCTTGTTGAAATGAAACTGCTGTTGATATGAAAAGCTTTAATATGAAACCAGGATGAGGTGACCTGGAACTAGGATGACTTCATTGTTTTGCCAACTATATATATTCTTATAAGGCTATTATGTCTTGGCCATGTGCATATGGAAGTTAATGAGGATTAATATGTAGGTTTTATAGCACTAATACTAGACAGAATGATAGTCCCACTTTTAAGAAAATAGAAGAACTAACTATTCATCAATGTCCCATCTGGCCCATTGAAGAGGACAGCAAGTGGCCAATGTCTTACTTAATTCAGATGGATCATTGAGTGGTTTGTTGAGCACCAGTGGAAACAGTTAAATTATTTACAGTTTATGTGTGCAATCCATTCAGGGCAGGTGGAATAGACGATCTTTAAAGTTCTTTTCCAGCCCAAACCATTTTGTGATTCTGTGCTCATTAGCAAAAATTTCTAAAGGTCTTCCCTCTGTCCTGTCTTCTGTTGTCTTGATCACATAAAACCGTCACAATTCTGTGTTCTGGGTACTTCTGTCAAGGCTCCCTGGTATCACCCTACTGTAGTCTCCAGCTCACTCACTGGGTGGGAATTGGCTGGTAAATGGAAGCTGTGAGACCCTGACAGTGTGTGCTGGAGAACAAAGAAGGGCTGGAAGAGGCTGAGCAGAAACATATTTCATCCCTGCTGAAGGAGCTGGAGGCTACTTAAATGAGGCTGAGAGAAGAGAAAGGACTCAGAAAAGGGGTACCATCAAACCCATTTACGTGGAAGGGCGATCGAAGGGACTCCTGAGACTCAGACGTTCAGAGGGCAGAGCGAATTACAGCACTTGTGAAATACCTCCCTAGATTGAAAGCACTGCCACTATTGATGGACTAAAGCCTGAAGTTCTGTTAGTTTTTCCTGGAGCAGGGTAACTTAAAATTAGTGTGCCTAGCCTTTCTTCCTTATCTCAGAGAGAGAGGGGAAGATTTATGAGTAAGAAAGAGGGAAAAGAAACTGCAGTAAAACCTTGGTGCTTCCACAGAGTCATTCTCTCCTATTTTCAGATCCTACTAATCCTCTCTTAAAACTTTTTGTCTTTTTGCTGCCAAATAGAAGCCAGAATACTCTTTGTTCTTGCCATGTCTATGCAGGATAAAGAAGATAATAACAGACAACAAAGAGTTAAGCAACTAACTAAAGTATAATGGAAAATAGCTGTCTTCCTTTTGAAGCTGAAGGTGACATTTGAAAATCCATGTATTTGGTAGCCAGTTACTGCTTGCTGTGTTGTACGTGCTTCACTGTCTCACAGGATTCTTGCACATACCAGGATAAATAATGGCAATCTACATTATCAAGGACTTTAAAATATATTTACGATTGGTTTTAATTTATTGAACTGAGGGTGGGCTAGACTTTTAAATGCTGTCTGTTCATCAAGAGACTACGCAGCTTGAGGTTAACAAAATGCTGGAAGAGGAAAGAATATAAATAGAAACACCACTTCCTTATTGAGTAGAAGCCAAACTTGTGGTTGAACCTTTCTGTATGAGAGTTTGCTGAGGTCCAGATAGGCAGCTGAATGCAGATTTCTGAAGACACCAAAAATTCTGCGTTCTGAGGGAGGATGTACATAGTACATACTAAAGACTGGGCTTGGTATTTCTTTGCTGTGGAACACCTGGCTGCAGTTCTTGGAAAAAGAAGATACCAATGGAACTTGGAGAATGTTGGTGTAAATCCAGCACTAGCTCAATGAAAGGACAAACGCATGTCTGACCTTTCAACGCAACACTGATTATTTGGGCCTGGAAAAGGCATAATATAACTTAAAAGCAGCCTCCCAGGACTAAGGATTTGAAATACGGGCTTATCTGGACAGTAGGATAAATATGCCTACTGCTTTCTTTTCAAACTTAAAATATTTTTCCATTTGTAAGTAAGGGAATATTTTACAGTAATAAGCATGATTATTTTCTTCCTGATAAATTTTCCCAGTAATGTTCTGCATGTTATAGATTATGCTTCTGATGTCTAAACCTAATTACACTGAATGAAGTGCTTTTCATTTCTAATTCTTATAGACTTTAAACAGTATATGACATTTTCTGATATATGACATAGATTTATTTTCTGTAGGAGTTTTATGACTAAACCTTTGCACAATGCTTAAACCAAGGGATATATGAGCCAGAATCTAATTGTTTTGTTAAATGAATCATCTTATATTTTATCTCTTGATTAAAATACAGCTTTAAACTTGCTCTAGTTCAAAAAATTATTTCAAGAAATCTTATGGCCTCTATTTTTACAGGAGGTTAGGCTAGATGATTATGGTGGTCCCTCTGGCCTTATCTATGAATATATTTGCAGTTTAGCTCTGATGAAAGACTTTTTGGGGGAGTGTTGGCAGATATCTGGTAGCCCTTCTTATTAAGGTCATGTATTTGTGATCTTTTTCCAGAGGCAGATTTCAGTTGCTTAGTTTGGCGAAACTGTAATTATTTACCTACTTACATCAAGATTTTGTAAGAGGAATTGTTTGTGTTTGTTTGTGGTTTTTTTCCTCAGCATGTTTAAAGGCAATTTGAATTGTGAAACACTATAGGTGTCGATACATTTTGGCATTCTTAAGAGCTTAAGAACTCTGGGAATTAGATGTCAAAGATCTAAGTAAAAAAAAAGTAATTTCTCTCCAAATGAGCTGTTCCTATTCTTCCTTTCCTATGAACATTTTTGACCTTTGGTCCTGATTTCAAACCAAGATGTCTTTTCATCTTAAGGAAAACTAATCACAGGGAAAAAGTATATTCTGGATAGCATTAACACACATGAAATTTTTTTGTGTGTTTTTTTCATATAAAAACTTCTGAGTGCTTTCTTGGGAATGGTGATGGTTCCTTTGTTTCTTAAATCTCTGGTGTAACTCTCTTTTAGTCTGTTTATACATACACCCAACTTTACCCAATATGTCGCTTTGCTACTGACTGGCTACACAGCTCTGACCCTGCACACTTGGTGGGTTGTTGTCCTACTCACTGCAGTCTACAAGCCTCCATGCAGCCAGTATAAGTTCCTGTGATAAATCCTGATTTCAGGGAAGGGTATCCTGTGGAGTCTTTCCTCCTGCATTGTTCATGGAACGTAGGACTAGAACAGAACACAAAAAGGTCATTCATCTTCTTTGTCTTGCCGGGATTGAAACCATTCATGACAGATGTTTCTTCAGCCTACCTCTGAAATCCTTTGGAGATGGACCACTGTTTAGAGAAACCATTTCCTTAGGTTGTTCAAAGTGCTTAAGTAGCCTTACTCCTGGAGAAACTTGCCTAAATCTGGTACAATTTAAACTTGTTTGCACTCTCATGCACAGCAAATGTATCAAAAATATGGCTTACTGTCCTCTTCATATATCTGTTAACCATTTTTACACCTCCCCAAGGCAGACTGTGTTTATAAGGCCCCTAATAATTTTTCTTTTTAGGACTCTACTTCATTACAAACGTAACTTAATGGCTTGACATTATTTCTTTTCATGGTTGTTATTTATCTTATTGCTTATAGGTGCTTAAAAATTGTGTTTTTTCAAGTAGTGGGGGTGGAATTGAAGAATGACTGATGCCTCATCTCCTTTGGTTCCCTCCCCCCCTTTCCTTTTTTAAGAGCTGTGAGTTCAAGTGCTTTGGAGTATTATGCAGAGAATTACTAGTTTCTTGAGAAGCATTTTTCAATTCCAGAAAAAGTCTTGTGAAGTGTAGTCTTTAATGGAATTAACAGGCATTAAAGACCTGTGACAAAGATGATGATGATCCTCAGCATACACTGTTAGGAATAATACTTGGATATTGAAAAGCAGGCACAATGACCAGATATTACTGCTTGTTTTCATAAAATGCTTTACCAAATATTGTGTTGTACTTGGGGGATGTGACCAGGGGAACTCATGACAGTGTGGAGCAAACATGCATGGATGGACCTGGGTGTCATTGTCTATCCAGGCTGACTGGGCATGGGCAGAAGCTGGCTGCTGTTCCCAAAGGCTTCTGCCAGGTGCACTGGCTCTAACTAAACCTCTGGAGAAAATGGAACAGGACAGCCAAAACCAGTAAAGAAGTTAAACTACAGTAACTTGAACCTTTCATTTAGAATTGTTGGTGCCAGATTGTTTAAAGAGTTAAATAATTTAAATAATTGACACAGATTTGTTCCCAGGTTTTGCAGACCACTTCTTAATGTTTTTCTCTTTACTTGTATTCAAATTTGTAAAATACAGATGTTGCAACAGAGTTTCCCCTTTCTCAGGGAACCATATAATTTGATTTTAGGAAGACTTATTCTTATTCTTATTCTTATTCTTATTCTTATTCTTATTCTTATTCTTATTCTTATTCTTATTCTTATTCTTAT
>JAWWLV010000088.1:25315382-25330104 GCA_035041135.1 Platyrinchus mystaceus
ATTGTGGTCCAATTATTTTCCATCCGTAGAGAACTAGGAGAGTCAAAGGGGCCACTTTATTTGAAAGAATGACCAATATTTGTTTCCTTTTATTTACTTAATTAATTATTTTGCCCTTTACTGCTTTAAGAGTCCTCACACTATTATTCCTGAATCTCAAAAGCCTGAGCAGTAAGTGCTAAGGACAGCTCAGTCTTGTTGCTGTTTGCAGACTGAAGCTTTACAAACTCTGGCTCCTGGTAACCTGTTTACTGAAGGTGGTGTTGACAAGTGCTCCAGCTACAGACTGTGTATGGAGTAAATGAAAGTCAAATATCCATCCTTCGTTTTCCTTACTGACTCAAATCTCTATGGAGAGAGCAAGTGGAAAGTTGTGTTAGGAGATACTTGCCTAATTCACTTTTCCGGGATTAGAATATTTTAAATTTGTAAACCAAACGTGCTGCTAGTCTTGCCACATGCTTGCCATTTAAGCATCACTATGAAAACCTCAGAACCTATCACTTAGTACAGCAATTTTTATTCGTACATCTGTGTTAGTCCATTTATATTCTTCAAGACTGAGGAGAGAGACTGTTAGGAAGGTCCAGGGGTTTAGTTACTTAACAAAACTCCTGAAATGGCTGAGGATGTTGTTCCCAGGTAGTGCTCTAGGCAGCTTCACCTGGGTTCAGACTAGTAATTCTTTTTTGTTCACTCTGCTTATCTTCTTTGCTGAAAACCAAATCCAAGATAATTTCCTTTCCTTTTCCTCTGATGGAAATTGTTATTCCTCTTTTTCCTGTCACTGATATTGACATTCTAGGGAGACATTTCACTGATGTTGCTGACTCCCTCAGTTAGTCAAGGAGAGATTTCCAGATTTCCTTTTTTTCTTAAAAAAAAAAAAATCTAGTTTACACTTTTGCCTATTGCTCTAATTTGCTGAAAAATTTATTGACGCTATCTTTGTGTGAAACCATGTTTACTAAATATTTTCTTACTACTCTATGTTTAATTGTCTAAGTTCTTTTTTTTTTTGGTAGACAGCTTTCTTTCACATTCAAATACTTTGATTTTCATACACTTAGTAGAATAATGATAGAATGCCATATTAACACTCATTTTAGAGTTTCTGCTTCATGGGCATCCAGCATCTCAGAGAATCTGTCATCTTTGTCCTACCATAGCAGGTTACCCTGTTGGAGTTTCTACAGTAGCAGGGGCTGGGAACAAGAGGTAGAGAGACATGGATGCAGCTTGTCTAAGCTCCTGCTATTCAGGACATCAGCTTCCCAAAAAGTCTTCAGGATATTTTTTGCTTGAAGCACTAGAGACAATCTCAAATCTTGTTGTCACTAACTACATCAACCAAATGTAGCTGCTAAATTAAAACAGATTATTTAAATACTGTTTATTTCAATATGCAATTAAAACTTTATATTAAATTAATTTCCTAGTATATTCTCTGGCTATGTTGAAACTCAGTTATTTGAGTTTTGTAGTACATTGTGAAGGCAGCATCAAAATAAATGTAAGTACTTTTTTGCTTCTGGATGACAGTGATGTTACAAAACAAATCCATTATCAGCATTTATCAGACTTGTCCGTTCATTTTGCAATATATTGATTTGTCCTTCACTTCTGATTTTTGGTGGTGTGGATTGCACTTCTGGATGGCTAGAGCTGCCTACATTTTCAATTACAATTCTTCTGGCTTGCAATTCACTCCCTGTAGTAATTTTCATGAACTTTTTAATCTTCTAGCATACATGCTACAGGAAAAAAAGAAAAAAGAAATCTGGCCTAGTCAGTACTATTTGTTCTTGTTACTTATTATAATGTATGAGATCTTTGCTATGAATAGCTTGCATAGTACTTTGAAGGAACAGAGGAACTACACTGTTCCTTACTGAACCCACACCTCTCTCTTTCTTCTAAGATAATTCTTATCACAATATTCATGTTGCAGAGGGGAATGTTGTCCAAAATTCACCTGTAAAGACAGTGCCCTAAGGCTCAGGGGGCTCCAGAGAGGGACAGAGAGGCAGCAAGAAGAGGAACTCTGTTACTGAGGGGGCATAAATGCTGATACAGCTTTTCAATTATCATACTCAAAAGTGATGAAATTGGTTGGGATAGAAGGAAATATAAGAGCATAATTAGTTAATGGTGAGAAATTAAGACTTAGCATTTTTAATAAAGATTCAGAATCCTTTTCTGCTTCCTCCTTATTTCTGCTTTCTCTTAGGTTTGCAGTCTTTTTTTTATGTTGCATCTTATCCCTGTTTGTTTATAGTTTTATAGTTTCTCATTATAGATGCCCACATTTGAGATGTTCTGGTTCTCTGTCTTCAAACAATTATTGAATTAAATAAATAATAGGAGTTAGGAATAAAGGAGTAAAAGTGTGAATTTGAAATAAGAATATCATTATACAATTTTGGTTATATTAAGTTCAATATATTTGCTAAATTTGCTAAATCACTAGCACCCCCCCAAATATTTCCTGTGCCAAATTGTTATTATAGGGAATTGAGTAAAAATAGAATCTTCATCTTGTACTGGCTTGAGATAACAAAATTGTTAACAAAAAAACCCCAGTGTTTTTCTTCTAGGATGAACAAATGAGATTGTTGGTTTAGACATTAGATATGAAGTCTTTCGTGGTACTTAAGAATACTTTTCAGGGTAGAATTACGTTCTGTAAGTTCATAAATGAAACTCACAGGCATCTCTAGTATTTACTAGGATTATTTAACCAACACACTTTAACCGTGGAACATTCCAAGTATCCAGAGTTCAAATGTCAACCTGGCAGTTCTTACCCTCTGCAGAGAGTAACAGTTTTATAGCTGTTTGAGAGGGCAAGAAGCACATAGTAACTCCAGCAAGTTTATTCTACATTCAAATTATAGAATTGTTCCTATAATTACACTTTTCTAATTGCTTTATTGCCAATAAGGATGTACAAATATCATCATTATTGATACTTAAAGTGTGGTTTAGCAAAGATTCCACTACTCTTCTTTGCAGGCCAGGATACTCTTTCAGGAACTTCGCTGTAATAACAAAAAACTGTAGAGTGTCTGAAATACTTTTCATCATTTCTTTAGAATTTTTTTTTTTAAGATTTCAGTAATATTAACCTGACCTTGATTCCATTCTAATCCAACAAAGAGCTGAAAAACATGCTTTAGAGTAGAAAGAATAATGTCTAAAAGGTATGTCACAAATCAGTAAAAATATTCTTAAATGCTTATTTTAAAATCTGATTCTGTTTTGCTCTGAGCAGCAATAAAATAAATTTGTACAGGTAGCAGGAGCTCTTTAAGAAAGACAAACCACTGCTGTATTACAGAATGAGAGGCATAAGAGGCTTGGGAACAAGAGCCCAAAGCAAATGGGAAAGCTGATTGCCATTGATAACCATTCTTTGCTTCTAAAAGCCTCTCCAAGGACTCAATCTTAGACTGAAGCTTTTGGCCTGTTAGTCTGCTCGATTGCAACCCTGACAAGACCAGTCTTTGGCCAGCATAACAATCCCAGCCATTGCATTTCTGTTAAGAAAGCAAGCAAGGGACCAGAAAGTGTTTGGATATAGCAACAATCTACTGTGAGATCTCCAGCACTTCTTAAATCTAATTTTGCTCTCCCAGCTAGGAATAACTTTTTTCTTGAGTCTCTGGAGAAGATGCTGACTGAACTTTTGAATGAGCCTCAGAAGAATAGCAGCTCTCATTATTCATGTGTGGTTTTCTGAACCATCTCAGGGGCATCTGTATTGTACTTGTGAAGGTGGTTTTGTTCCCTTCTTACAGTTCGGTAAGGATGTAGGTCACGTACATATTAGTATCTTGGGGTGTTTTACTGCTAATGTTTTGGGCTGGGGTTTTTTGTGGCACTTAAAACCTATCATGTCATGCACTTTCACCACCTCCAGCAAGGTTTTATTGATCCTATTTGGACATCAGAAAGAATTTTTTCATGGAAAGGATGATTAGACGTTGGAATGGACTGCTCAGGGAGGTGGTGGAGTCACTGTCCCTGGAGGTTTCCAGGAGATGATTGGATGTAGCTCTTAATGCCATGATCTAGTTGACAATGTGGTGAACAGTCAAAGGTTGGACTCGATGATCTTGGAGGTCTTTTCCAACCTAAATGGTTCTGTGATTCTCTTTTCTTAGCTTAAATTTTTGGATACAAACCTTGTGAGTCATTTTGCTTTTCCCCTCGGTTCATCTTTGCCATTACCATTCTTATTCGAAAAGTGAATCATTGTCATCAGTGGAGATACTCACTCTGGAATTCCTACAGATTTTCTAAGAAGGTCCAGTGAATACCCTAAAAAGCATCAACTGAAACACATTTGGAAGAACAATCCCATAAGACAATTTCCATTTCTAGATGCATCAAAAAATTACTGCAGAATGCTAAATAAATTCTGAGATACCTTATGATACAATATTTCCTGTAATACTATGAAATGGCCTGAAATAAGGATAATTCTTCTATGTCATCAGTAGCATGGCAGATCTCTGCCATGGCAAAATCATAGTTATGATATTGCTGGATATTTACTAAATATTCTGGAAGACTGAAGCTACTGTTTGTTTCTCAAGGCTCTTTTTTAAAGAAAAATGGGTCTTTTTCTGGTAAAAAGACCACCCTTTTTTACAGAAACTACATTTTTTTTTTAAATTAATCACTTTTTGATAGAAAACCTTGTTCAATGGTTTGGATGATAATAATGCTAGCACTGATCTTTGATTCTCCATCAGAGCTTCTCAGTACACTATAAACTATGCGTTTTTTCTTCTTTATGAGACTCTTGGCAGACTTTATGATTAATACAAAGACATGCAGCACATTAGATGTTTTTTAAAGGAAGCTGAGAAACATCTTTTAAAAAAGAGCAAAAAGGAATAACTTCCCTTAGAGGATAATTTTGTACTTTGTTAGTTTCAAAATAACATCAAACACCCTTGCTGCCAGACTGCAATTAGTATCTGGTGGCCAGCTACCATATATATTTACATAACATTTCTTTTATCCCTGTTCATTTGGATTGTAAACCAGTAATGAAGAAGACAACTTGCTTATTTGAATTAAATTTTATTGCCATACCTTATGTAATTTTAACTGATTCTTTTAACTCCCTGTTGTTTGGTGAAATGTAAATCAGTGGATCTTCTCAGTCCATTCAATTAATATTTCTCATAACAGGATTGTGTGTCATACCATTTGGCAGTGCTTAGTTTAGCTAATGTCCAGATAATATGCTCTGAATGGATTGTATTCTGGATAAGTAAGTTAGACATTTAAGTAGAAACCAGTGTGACTAATGTGGGATATCAAATTCTCTAGGTCTTGCAGTTCTATATATGCTTGAAGAATGCATGCAGGAAAGCATAAGCCATTTCATAACCTTGACTTTGATTGCATCACATTGCTTTGTGCTGGTGTTTGCATTGGAAGCTGCTTGGGCGACCTCGGCACCGAGGGCTAACTGATGTTCTCTGCTGGAGTGTCCAGTTCTTCGTTACGTTACCATGAGTGCTAAGAAACTCTGCTTCATCAAGGTCTTTTCACTCATGTGGCTTCTCCAGCATATGAATGAAATATGTCTTAGCTCATTTAAAGGATATCTTTATGATTTAGAAGCACAAAAATATGTGTTGTTTGGTAGAATCTTGCACATGAAGCCAATATCTAAATATCACTGCAGGAGTGCTCACAAATAGCCCTGCATAGCCGAGGGCTAAAGATTCATTACTGCCTGTAATGACTGCACTAGGCAGAACTGAAAAATTACTTCTTGAAACCTGAATTCCTCAGAACTGAAACTCTTTTCTTTGTATGTAGATACCTAATAGATAATATAATATATGCCGTAACACATATGACACACTGTGCACTAGATAAAGGGATGGGCTCCACAATGTTCAAGGAGTTAAACTGAAAATGCAACAAGTTTGTTGCAGCCTATTTTCAGTTAACTTTCCAGGTTAACTTTGGTTAACCCAGGTTTGGGTTTTTCACACTGAATTAATGGATCAGCTTTCCTAGGTTTTGTATTTTTCGCATTGCATAATTTGTTGGGATATCAGTCCAATGAAAGTAATATAAAATGTGACTTGTTAAAAATTGAAAAGTGAATGTGAACTTTTTAAGATAATGAAAAATAGCATTTTTCACGGGAGAGACGGTAGTGGTTTATGTGTGAAACTGAAATAGGAAATCTCGACTCCTTTTCCATTTATGTAGTAAACTGATCTTGTCATATTGGGTCCAAGACCTTCTTGTGAGGGGTTGGGTAAAGTGACACTGAAAGACCATTGGATCTAAGATCAGATTATGGCATTTTTTATACTGACACTTTTCTTTGTTCTTGACTTATCTGTACAGTGTTGGTCTCAGCCATCTCAGGCTTTGTTTATGATACTATTCAAATAGTATCAGAATCTGTAAACTATTAAGAACCTCACTGATAGTAAGCAGAGATTGAGTATGGTAAAATGATACTTTAACAGTGAAATAATTCTAATGTAATTCATCCTTCCTTACTGCAATCTTGCTTTCAAATATGGAGTGGGACTTGGAAATGAGAAAAGCTGGTTCTTGCTGTATCATTGTCAATACATGTATCTGCTGTGTACAGAAAGGATTTTAATTTCTAGGGCTGCCCATTTAGCACCATTCTAACAAAAGTAAGGTTTCTGGAAAAAAAAGAGAAGACCCAAGATGCTTTGAGCTCTCTCTGTTTTTTTGGGTTTTTTTTCTCTCTTTGAAGTTAGTTTTACCATGTGATAGTCTTAATTCTCATTGTAAATCATGTTCATGTGGCTTGTGGGACAATTAAGATATAAACAGGTGTTCTTAAAAGTATAATTTGCCAGTCAAAATAAACATTAGGTTCTAGGGATTTCTGATTATCATCTGAGTGATGGGAGTAGAGAGGACAGTGACTGAGGGGTCATGTTTCCCTGGAATGCGGGAATGGATGGAGGCAGAAGGGTTTTTAAGGTCTTGTTTAATTGATTCCTCGATGTAACCCTGTTTTTCCTTTGGGGCTTTCTGGCTCCCCCTCAGAATATGGGAATGATGTAATACAAGCAAATACCAGCACCTCAATAAATGATCCATGGGTTATTTCTTTCAAGAGGGAATGTGGCAAATTCATGTAGAGTAGAAATTTAGGTAGCTACAAATTTAAATACTTATTTGAAGTGTTGTTGGGTGTTCTTTCAGATAAATGTCATTAACATAACTAAATGTTCTGTGTGTTTGGCAGTACTCTTTGCAATAGAATATGTCTATAGCAGAAGCTATTTGTGAATTTTGTTGAGCCCATTTGGCCCTGACAAGAAGGAAGACTTTCCTCTAGGTGTTATCAAGGAGCAGCTATAGAAGCTAATATCTCTTTTAATGTAAGAGCTGCTCATCTTCATCTTGGAGATAACTGGGCTCATTAGAAAAGTACAAGAGATTTTAGGGTTTCCCCTGAACTTACAGACTTATGGTGCTATTGCCCATCATTTTTTTGCTCAGAGCTTCGAAAGCTGGGTAGTAGAACTATGCAGGCTATCTCCTGACTTCCCTGCTAGCTTTCCTATTTTCCCTACCCACTAAAGATACCAGAATCAGTAAGAAAAGACAAAAGAAATCTTCTTTATCAACTCTTGCCTCTGCTGTTGCATGTAGCTTTATGAAGAGCTGTTAGCTACTCCTAAAAATAGAGAACTGAGAAAAGGAAAGCAAGGGGAAATAAAGAACAAGAAGACACATCTGTAAACTGTAGCTGTAGGAATTATGTAGTACAGACGTGCTGGTATTACAGTAGCGTTAGAGAATGTCACTCCTCTTTTGTCTTGGATCATAACCAGCAAGGTTATGTAGCTGTCATTCCTTTTAATAAACTTCTTAACCTTCAGAAATTTTACATTATTATCCTGTGATATGATAGTGACAGATCTTGGGAAGTTTATCTTATGCTTTAGGTTTCAAATCATTGCAAGTATGAATAAAAGATTACAAATGAGTTCAGAGGGTGCAGCACCACTAACCCTTTCTGTCCCAGCAGCTTGTGGAGGAATGTGCTTCCTCTGTCACCCAAGATAAGTACTGGCTCTGAACAGGCTTAGATTGGCAAGAGTATCTGTTTCATTGTTGGCAGGTTAATAGAAGGTTTAGTGTTGGTTTATCTGTCCTACTAGATGAAATCTTGGGTTGTGTAAGGAATGACTAATACTCAGGTTATGTTCAAGTCAAATCCAGTCCTTCCTTTGGGAAGGAGATGGATTGTCTTTTCCCTGGCTAAATGCTTAGATGTGCTACATATGCCAGGCTAGAAAACACAGCACCCACTGCCATCCCAGCGCCCAAACTGTCCTTCTGTCAAACAGCAACAACCTGTTCTCTGCAACAGCCATGATCTGTGACATTCAATTCCAGCATAGGTCAGATGTTGAGCAACACAACTCCCCTAAAAATCATGGAATAATTTAGGATGAAAGCAACCTCCGTACAACTAGATCCGTTTAATTCTTGTGATCTGCTGAACACCAAATTAGTGTTTAAAGCTTTCGGTGCTCTCCCTTCCCTAATAAAGTATAATCTTTGGATTTTTCTGTGTTTTGAGTGTGGTGGGTTGAAAAGAACACATCAGGACTGCAATCATAAATTAATTTTTATGTTTGTGGCTCTGACATGAATTTTGAACAAATTACTAAATATTTCTGTATGTTTGCTGATACAAAATATAAATCCTTATAACAAACATCTTACTCCTAGAGAACAAAGAATCATAGAATGGTTTGGGTTGGAAGGGATCTTAAAGATCATCTAGTTCCAGCCCCCTTGCTGTGGGCAGGGACACCTTTCACTATATCAGGTTGCTCAGAGCCTGTTATTGGTCAGGAATGACATTATAGGTGCCTGATGTGAAAGCTATGACTTTGTTTAGCATTTTATTTCTATAAATAGTAAAACAAATTGAATTTGATTTCTAGAGGCAGAGTAAATAGTCTTTTCTGGTTTTTTTGAAATGGTAAAAGTTTTAGGATGAACACATAATAAGGTCCTGTTGGCAGGTCAGTATCAAAGTTTACAAGTCTATTGGGTCCAGCATCTGATCAGCTGGCATTTTCTGTAAATTGTGTTGATTTCTTCTGTGTGGCAGGGTTTCTTTATTTCATTGTTGGTTTGTAGTTCAGGGGTTGCTGTTGGCTTTTTTTGAAGTTTCAACTGTGTTTTTCTGTAAAGAACATACTTGGCAATGCATTGCCATATAATGGAGAGCCAGTTGTGCAATTCTATTTCAAATTGGAAAGCAACATCATTAATATTTTGAAAGAACTGGGATAGGAGTGTTTTTATCATTAAAGAAATGCCTGTGTTGGACAACTTCTGAAAAGGCACAGGGGGCAACAAAAGATAGAGCTTCATCGTTTATGAAAGGAATTATATGAAGCAATTTCCCCTAAACAAGACTGGACATTAATGACAAAAATTCCACCAACCGTATGGGTTTCATAAATGCAGAGTAACATTAGGTGGAGATATCTCAGTAATCATTCCAGAAGATCTATTGTTGGTTTAGCCTTAATTCAGGTCAACCTGAGCCAAAGAATTATATCAACTTGTATTGAGAACTGCTATTCTAGATCTACCTGAAATGAACTCTGAATGGGCTTTTATTTATTTTTTGTTTGGTTTGTTTCCCTTTATTAGTAGGTCATTGTGGTTCTAAGTACAAAGCCGTAGTTGCCTGAATTGTAGTGCCTAAATGTCTGTTCTTCTGTTCTCTTTAGAGATCGCAGTTGACTGTACCAAGTGCAGAGGTGGGAAATCAAAGGAGTCAAAATTTGGAAAGCAGCCCATTCATGTCAGACCTGCTGAGCGACGTCCCCTTTGCCCTGGCACCACATGTGTTAGCAGTGCAGGGCACCCACAGTGACGTTCCTGACCGATTGCTCACCTACGACATCAATGATAATTTATCAAGATTTTGGTATGACTTTACCCTTGAAAATTCAGTGCTTTGTGATCCATAATGTTTTCTTTATTTTCTCTGCCTCTGTCGAGGAATAAGTCTTAAAGGGAAGATCAAGACTTATTTTGATCGACTTAATATTTTGGGGGCCTGCCACTGGTGTATCAAATGGATTATTGTTCACAACTGTGATATATTTCTTAGCTTTAAATGACCTGTAACTTAATATGTCAAATATTCTGTTTATCTCCAAAGAAATCAAGCAACTGTTTCAGCCTGAGTAGGGGACTGGCTGTTGGTATCTACTTCCAGTAGGTAGGCTGCAGACACAAACATTTCATAACTTTAGGAGGAAGTCTAGCATGTCTGCATTGTTTTGTTATTTCACTCAGTTACCCAAACACATAGATCTTGTTACTCGTGTTAAGATCACCTCTGATTTTGTACAGATAGAAACCAATATTAACGCTAAAGCAATGCTGCTCTGCAGTACTGGACAGACAACTTTTCTGTGAAACTAAGTTTTAAAACTCAGAGTTAATTATGAGTCCTTAAATAATCTTGAAGACTTAATAGAATTGGTATAACTTACCAATTTCAAAATGAAAATCAGTTGCTTCCTTCCCTTTTCCAGTAGATGGTATTTTGTCTGTCTCATTTTGTGCCTGCCTGGAGAAGTCCTTCCCTCCTGCCTGTTGGCTGCTGTTTGTTCTCATTACCACATGTGTTCCTGATTTATATACAGATCAGCTTTTCCATTTTAACCTCTTTGCCCCCTGAAGAAGGAAATCTCAGGACACGTACTTTTAATGGTCACACCCTTCTTTTTTTAATTTGTGTGCCAGAGATACAGATGGCAATGTTTAACAACAGGAAAACATTACATTGTTTCTTATCCAACTAAATTAAACTGCTAAGTACCTAAACATGCGTTCTCACAGACCACTGTGTCCCTGCTCGCAAGCTTTGAGCATGTTTTTCCCAACTAACACCAGAGCTGCTGTTCCACAAGCAACAGCTCTCTGATGTAACATCACAGTTTGTGATGAAGAATGATCTGTGGCACACAAAAGACTACACTTGTTTTCTGTCTTGGGGTACAATATTTATATTGTGCCAAATGTTAGTGGATATTTTCTTGTATTTTCTATGCTCTGTGGTAGCTTAAAATACATATATTTTCAGACTTGCATCCTCTTACAGTATTTAAGTACTGTAAATGATGAAAAAATTACATTGTGAATATATCTTAGATTGTTAAATATTTGTGGTTTAGATTTTTTTAAACGTATGTATTTAATATTTTTGACAGCTATGTTTTTAAATGTTTTGAAGATATTGTTTCAGGGAGAGTATCTGTGCTGCTCTCCAATAAAAAGATGCTAAGTCATAGTGAGTTATTTTTTATGTGTGACAGTTACCACGTGGTTGTTTACTACACTACCTGTGTTGTTTGCTACAGCTGTTACCATTCAGCTTTCATGGGAACTTGAAAATTCAGTTTGAAAATCGTTTCAGTGTCATTTAAAAATTGAGGTCCTTCTAATAAATTATATCACACTTTCATCTGATGGATTCTGTGTGCTGTGCTGGTGACTTGTGATGGCTTAGTTGGCATCCCTGATACTGCTTTGAGGATAGTGTGGCTAGGAGCTGGGAAGTACTAAGGCCTCTTAGGGAACAATTAATTTTACAAAGTTGTTCAGAACTGTCTTGTGTGCTGAATTTTCTAGTTAAGGCATACCTGAAGCACTAAATTTAATTTTAATTATTTTATATCTAATAGTTAAAGAATGGCTCGTTCTGCAAATAGCATGTTTCCATTCAAGTTGTCTATTTTGAATTTGAATTTGAATTTGTTTATGTAGCTCAGCTGGTCTAGAAGCAGAACTGTAAAGCACTGTTGAAGACCAAACAAACTCACAGTACTTGTTCTTTCTTTGCTATCTGACTTGGCATGTAATTTTTGGCGTTCATTTTTTTGCCTAAAGTTAGACGAGTTGTCTTAATAATTACAACTTGTCAGATTTGAGTTCTGTTACACTCAAAAGTACCCCTTCAAAAGAAAAACAGAGGCAAAGGAGAGTAGGGAGGAGGTTGTATTCAGCGGGAGGAGAAATGTGGGTGGTAGATTAAAATTTGGCCTTCACTCTTAATCATCTTCTATGAAGGGTAAGAGGAGCAAGGGTACTGGGAATGTGTCTCCTGCCTGCCCTCTCTTTAGCAAGAGCTGGGGCTCAAACACCTCCCTTGCTTGAGATCATTCCTAAAAGTCAATTGAAATCTTATTGCATCCAGACAGTGAAGGTGAATCTCTTCTCACTGAGACAAGAAAAAAAAACACATTTAAACTTACTATTAATTAGTAAGATTCATGGTTACTACTATTTGTCCACTAATAACATGAAGATGGCACAAAATCTTCAAAGCATTAAAGAGTCTTAGTTCACAAAAATGTGAATTGCTTGTGTAAGATATGTTTGACATCATACGCTGATTATTGCATAGCATATATGTGAGTATATGTGTATCTGTCAATACTGGATGGTTCTATGTATTGTCATTCAAACCTTTGACCACTGATGAAGGAATATTGTTAATTTTAAAAAAATAATTAAAAACTGTTAAAATAAAATCAATATCAAAATAGTAAACCTCCATTTTAAGTGGCTCTCCTTTCTGTATGTTCTGTTTATAATAATCAGAAAATGAATAGAACTGTTTGCTTTGTTTTATGCATGTATATGTAAATTTTTTGGACAGAACAGAAAGATATTTAATAGCTAATGTCATTAACATCAGAATTACAACAGATTGCCAACTCCAAAACTAATAATGAAAGACTGAGGTATGTTTCCTTTACCAGTGAAGTGCTGTAAATAGGAGCTTTGCTACTGCCGTTAGTGGACATATTACTAGGCCGGCACTCCTTTGTTAAATAGTTTATTTAGAGTTACTTTGGTTCATGGGAGAATTTGAGTTTCATTTGACATTCTCTACATTTTCCTTGCAAAAGGTGTACTCTGTGTTGTGGGATAGTTTCCTAATGGAACTTTCGAATAAATCAAACCTAAAAAAGACACTTATTATTTCGTCTGGAAAAGTTGTAAGTACAGGCTCTGGAAAAGTGTAATTTGAAATATAGAAAAAGGGGAGTGAAGCCCACATGTTCAAATGTAAATCAAAGAATAATTGCATCCAGAAGAGCCTGACAGAAGGCTTACTGGGAGCTGGTCCCTAAAGAGAACTCCCCAGTGACAAACACAGAAATGGAACCAGACAATGCCATGTCTGGCAGGTCAGTCAAGGCAGTGGTTACAGATCCAGTTTCTGCTCTTTTCTCTAAAGTATGATCCAAACCCTGATATGACAGTCAGCAAATACACACGTGTGCAGTCACAGAGGAGAGGTTTTGACCCTAAAGCAACTAAAGGAAAAAAGGCAAAGAGCACATTCACCACAGCAATTACAGTATCTCAAAATAACACACAGTTTTTTGCATTTTTAGCTGGAGAACCTGTTATGTTCACAAAAGCACTAAAGCAGCCTCCTGGGCAAGGTGAGCAAGTTGTTTTGAACAATAGCATAAAACCTGAGCTTGAGAAACTGTCCTCATCCCCACAACCACCCTTTTTTTATGACACAATAATTCATCTTGCTTTGTGTTTTCTCTGCTCAGCCTAGTGAGTATGGAGAGGAACCAGAAGTGCAACTCCTAGGGGTAACTGCAACTCTTCTGTGGATGACAGGGCAATTCCAGATTAACCAGATTTGTTTTCGAAGCCAGAGCCTGTCTGTACAGCAAGAAAGAGGCAGAGTATCCTCCTAAAATTCCAAAGGTAGTCTCCTCTTTTGTTCTGTAGAAGAGAAAGGTTTAGTAGCCAAGTTCATTGAGCCCACCTGCTGTGCTGCAACTTTTCATCAGCATTAAGCTTGGCATTCTGTAACAAGTTTTCAAAGTTAGAAAGCAGGTATGTTAGGCCTGATTTCTTCCCGTCAATATGTCAAATTCCTTAAACTAAGCAAAATTATTGGTCTCCCTGTATCCTCCACTTAGACCATGTTCTTTCTCTACCAGAGATAGATGTTTATGTTCTTTGAGTCTCTTAGAGAACTACCTCTTCCTTTTCAGCATCCTTCTTCTGAGAGATGAGTTCCCACAGACAGTTTCTTACCTCTCCTTCTGTCTGAATCACAGCTATCCAGAAGAAGTATAAGTATTCATACTTACTGGAAGGAGAGAAGAATCGCTCCCTTGTTCCTGTTGTGTTGACAGTCAGTTAACTTGGAAGCATTACTGCCCATAGAAAGAAACTGAGATTTTTGGCAATTCAGAATTTCTGTATTTTCAGATGCCAGGAGTGTAAAAAGTAAACGTGATCCTCTAGGCATGGCATCTTGCTGTCTATTTAGTTCTGGAGCACACAGTTTAGATTCTACATACAGGTACATGAAGTTTTCTTTAGACTACATGATGCTAATGAGTAAGGCTGGTCTTATTCTCCAGCACATGCTGCTGGGCTGGCTGAATGATCTAAAAAGGAGTAAGATCCAAAGCACTACTTTGACCTCTGTGCATGCAGTCCCTCGTAAGACAACTCTGTGGAGAATTTTTTTCCTGCATGTATAAATGTTTTTAAGCATTCAGTGGAACTCCTAAAAAAATAACACTTTAAACTGTGTTTTCTGAAGCATATTAATGGAGAGTTTTTCTACATTTTTGGGGATTGCAATAGATCTTGACTAATC
>JAWWLV010000088.1:25330204-25398689 GCA_035041135.1 Platyrinchus mystaceus
TGGTTCATAAAATAAACCAGAAGTTGTAAAGCTTTCAGTAGGTTATGATGAGATGTTGAAGAAGCCTTTTTTTAATTCTGTAGCAAAAGAGTATCTAGTGATGGAAGTGGAAGTTATGGTGACCTCAGAAGGATGAAGCAGCTGTAGACCAGAGACAAGAGAGGGCTTAGTTCTGTCAGCCAATTCAATTCATTTTTCCTTGCTGCAAAGATAAAATAAACTCTTGAGATCAAAGATCTAATTTACAAGGCTGTCCTCTCAAGTCAGTTGACACATGTACTTCAATAACAGAACATGAAAGAAACTGCTCACAAGCAAACAAAAAAAGAGATGAGCCTCAATTATAGACATCCTTCATCCAACTCTTTGTGGCTATCAGCATTATGGTTAGAGTAGCCACTTGCATCCAAATGCTCATGTAACTGTTCTGGAAGGTCAGCTTTGGGCATCCATCTAAATCTTACTGGAAAAGAAGCAGATGGGCTCAGAAAACAAAGCCTCAGGTGAAATAGCCCATCACAGTGAGAAGGGAATTACTTATTTAAAGCAACTGATACTTGTTAGAACTTCAATCTGACCAGTGTGTCAGCCTTTTTATGAAGAGTTCTGCTATTAATCTATTTTCCTAAAGAAAATGAAGTAATGCATGATGTTTCAAGAACTGTAGTGTAATTTCCTTTCTCAGCTGTTTTTAGAAACTACTGGTGCATCTGCTTGGCTTATTCTGCTCTTAAAGATATTTTTAGATTACTGCAACTCCAATTTTGTCTATGTTATGTTTAAATAGGGTTTATGTCAAAGACTTAATATTTATGTAGCCAATTGATTCAAAGTATCTTCTTGTTGTTATTATTTGACTTTTATGTCTTCTGGAGTTTGGCTAGTTCTCCTTCAGTTGTTTCTCAAATAACAAACATTTACACTTCTCCCTCTACCTGATAGGGTGAATAGAATGTGCATTAAATTTATCCCAGAAAGGACTGTCAAATTTTATTTCAAGTAGCATTACAGTACTTCCAGATATTACATATCAGTCATAGTATAATTATGGCTAAAATTGGACACATGAGGTTAACGTTCTCAATTTTTTTTATGTAGTTCAACTCGTGTTGTAATCTAACTTGTGTTTTGGGGGCAGACAAGGTAGGAAGTTGTCCTATTGTCAATTGATAATTAATAGAGGAATATAAAATTGCTTCCTTTCTATATATGCTTCCTTTTTATCACATGTAGTTTGCAGTATATGCGTCCACACAATGATCAAGTTAAAATAACTGCTCCAAAGCTAGAAGTTGCCATCAGGTTTTTAAATGGCATCAAATAAGAGGCTGTTGATTTAGAAATGGAAATGTAGTGTTTTGCTGTAGATCTCTCAAATGCTTTACAGTAGAAATCAGCATTAAGATTCGTCAGTATTAAGATTCATCCTAAATCTGCAAGATTCAATTGATCTTGAATCTTAATATCATAAATTAAATTGAAGGCAAATTTTAAATCTTAGGACAGCTCTAAAAATAGAGTGAATGAATGAACAAAGATGGTTGATGTATTTTTGTTTACTTCGAGGCTGGCTAGATAAGTTATTGCATATTACAGTTAATCCCATAAGAAATTTTGTGTAGCAGACTGTTGTTCTAGCTATTGATTTGTACAAATCTGAGAGAAACTCTAAGAATAAAGCCATTTTCCTTGATATTGTGTTTTGTCCAAAACTGTTCACCTTCATATTTAAGACTTCTGAGTCTTCTCAAACTAACCCTCTTCACCACCACCTCCAATGGCTGTCTCTTCTTCAGATGAAAGCTGTGTCCTATTTTAGAAACATCAGTTCAGTGCCTCCTGGGAGATACTCTGCTCCATCCAGCTGGGACTGGAGAGATGGTTTCTGGCATGGGGCATATCCTAGTAGACAAGCATCTCCAAGGTGGTAGTTCTTAAAGAAAATTCTCACTGATCAATCTTCTTGTAAATAGATACCCTGTGGGTAAAAACAATGTAGACTTGACAGACTTCCACTCCTATCTCCTACATGACCAGCCACATGATGACAAATACCTGACACAGCTCCTCTAAGCATGCAAGGTGGTGCTGAAGTCCTGCTCTGTCTTCCTGGAAAACAACTTGCCTTTTTTTAACCTGAGCAAATTCATCTTCTGATCTGCCAGTATTAGGAGGTTGCCTGTGCCATTTCACCCTGCCTAAACCAAAAAGGGAGATTTCAGACATGATGCTAAAGGTTACCTCCTAGAAGAAGAACTCATCCCAAGACTGATTTGTTCACCACGGACATCAAAAAGAAGTCAGATAAGACTTGCTCTGCAAGGATCTCTTGTAGCAATGGAAGTCTCTGGCTATTTATAAGAATGTATGCACAGTGTCTCAAAAAATCACTTTTTGGTATTAGATTGGTTTATATAGTCTTGTCTTCATGTCACAGTGCAGGAAAAGTGTTCCCACTGTGTCCTTGGCAACAGCAATTTAGCTGTACAATGATGATTTTCTCCAACATAAAAATAATTGTTAGGAAGAATAAAAGCCACCTACTATACCCTTCTTAAACAGATAAGCTAATTCAAGCAAAGGATAAAATCTTACTTGGAAATTTGCAAATAGTTTATTGTGTTTTTAGATAAATTGCAATTAAGTGAACAAGGCCTTTCTGGCACCTACTGCCTCATCTTGCTTCAAAGAGTTATTTTGGCTCATACACAAACTAATATTCTGCTTCCCCAAAGAAACAAACTATGAAGATAACGCTGAAAAAGTTATCCTTTGAAACACCATCCATTTCTGATATATCACTGTAGTCTGGAGACCATGACCCAGTGATTTGTCAGTCTCCAAGAGAACAGTCCACTGTCTTGTAGGACTTACTCCGAATCTGGTATCAGAACAGGTAATCTGTGCAAAACTGTCTCAGCAAACTAGATCATTCCCAGAGTGATAGAAAATGAGAGAAGGCATCCCCACAGTGAGATTTAATGTAGAGCACTGGTGACACTGAAAATGTTTATGCTTTTGGAAATGTCCTATGCTTTTCATCAGGAAAAGAAAAAAAAAAAAAGGTGGCAGTTTTGCACTCTGCTCTTATTTTTAAAAGTACTGAAGGTTTACTTTGCAATAGCTGAGAGAAATGTTTTTGAGAGCACAGTAATTCAGCAACACCTGGCTTGCCCTGTTTACCTTTTCCCCTTGTATATATCTATTGATCTTAAACTCCTCTGACCTAGAGAAAGCCTCTTCCACAGTGTTTATTACATTATTAAGATGATGAAATTTGAGGTAAACAGAGAAGAGGGATGATTCTTATCTGAGGATTTCCTCCCTGGAGCCTTTTGTCCCAAATACATCCAATCTGGCCTCATAGGTGCCTTTCCTAAGTGTCTGATGGTATGCCGGCTCAGGCCAGAAAGTCTGAGTGGGGAATTTCTCAGACACAAATCTTCTCTCTTCTCTGTTCCCTCCATGCTGATGTGTTTAATTACAATCCCAGTCATCTTAGTTTCCATCTGCTGGGAGGAGAGAAGGGAAAGAGGAGCTCTTTGTCCAATATTAAGATGAGAATAACCCTCTGGTTTGTCCTCTCTTTCTTTGGCTGTCTATGCAGGGAGCCAGCTGCTGCCAGACACAGCTCCAGCAACATGTCTGGAACAGGACAAAGTTATCTATCTCAGCTTTTTTGTCCTACTTCTCTCCCAATGAATTCAGTCTGCAGAGATCAGACCTGTCATTAGCAGTGGAAAGCTGTATTACAAATGGGAATTCATTTACTTTTCAATAAGTATTTTGATTTGTTAAAAGTGTTTAAGACCTCATGATGTGGTCTGGGGAAGATTCAGTGGGCTGTTTCTTTGCTCCAAATATAATGAAAGAGCTGGTCTGTTGCCAGCCATGGAGGAGGGAGGAGGAGGAAATTAGAATATGCAGCATTTAAGGAAAAAGTCAGATAAAAATAAAACTTAATTCTGTAGATACAGTTTTACTCATGAATTGAACTGCAGTTCACAGAAGAAAGATGTAGAGGAAGTTAATTTATAATGACCACATATCCTCAAATGGATTGAGGTGGAATTCAGAATATAGTGCTTAGTTGTAGGCCAGCAACCAGAGCCTTTCAATCTGCTGCTTTCTCCAAATGTGTGAGAAAACAGACTTCTGAGTTCACATAACTGCTCAGTTGCCAGTTGGTGCCTACAGCTTGTCCGCAGCACAGAGATATTTTATGCACAGACAAGAAAAGCAGTTGTGAAAGGAAAAAGAGATTTTTGCATGAACTTTGTATTTCAGCAAAGTTATATTTTACACCACCACAACTAAGAAAAGGATTTTTCCTAAAGATTATACCAAAATTAACGTAAAAGATATATATACAGGGAGTGTGGATATATGTTATGTATGTGTGTGTATATATAGATAGATATATAAGGCGATTATTCACAAAGAGTGAATTCTACATTGAGTGAGATTGGTCTTCAGCAGAAGAATTTTCTCATGTACTTTAATTCAGATGTCAGATGCTTATATGACTCTACTGGCTGAAAATCTCTGTCATTTTGCCATATCTGCTGTTAATAATACAGCTACAAGAGAGTCCACATGAATTAAAAAAAGGGTTTTGTTTGGTTTTTTTTGTTGTTTTAGTGCCATGTAAAAAAAAAAAGTTCTTGAACTTTTCCCAATTGTAATTTGTGTGACGGGAGGAAGAGGCTATATATGCAAACAAAGCTGCAGTTTCCAGACCTGACTCTTTGCTGGTTTCAGGTGAACCATGTCCCTTTAAGAACTGTTCTTTATCCTCATAATTTCCTATTATAGGAAATTGCAGTTGGCAGCAATCAGGTTAAGTATTTTAATATTTTAAATTTGAGGGGATTAAATTCACCTTTCCAATTTAAAATGTTTTCCCATCTAAACTACAAAACCTGATTGTGTGTTTTAAAGCTTTTTTAAAATGTCAGCACTGACTTAGTGTGAAAACACATTACTATCTTTTTCATGTCATTTAAGAGAGGCACTGGAGGCACCAGATTTTTTATTATTTTGATCACTGTCTTCTCTTCACTCCCCTTCTCTATGCCTCTGCCTGTGACTGACTTCAAGTGTCAAATGTGGAGAAAATCCTCATAATAAAATTGCTGGCAAAATCTAGTCAAGAACAGTGATCCCTCTTAGTAGGGAATCACATCCAGGTCTTTTTTTCTTAGTAGTCTAGTTTTCTAGTCTACATTTTTTTTTTAGTCTAGATGACTTACATATTTCCAAGAACAAGGCTTGGGCAAAAGGAATTGTGCTGACCTCTTCTTTGAAGTAGGATTTAAAAAAGGACAGGGAGAAAGTCTATTAAAACATGGCTGCCTTCCATCCTTCTTAAAACTGTGCTGTTTGTGTGTGCAATGCCTGCCAAAGAGTCTGTCTGCATCTTGTGTGTTCCAGTCAACAGTGCACGCCCTCCAATTGTATCTCATCTCCATTTTCAGGCAACTCTGTTTCACCTTCTCTCTGCTCTTAGCAAATACCTGAGAATTATGCTGGTACAATCATCTGTACCTTTTTCACAATGGTTTCAACTATCAGGCTGCTGGGGCAGCTGAACCCCAGTGCTGTTGATAGCCCAGGTGGGGCTGCAGTTCAAGCCGACATGATGGATTTTGGGGCAAGGGCTGGATGCATGTTGTCCTAAGGTTGATTTTCTTTTTTAAATCTAGACTATTAAAGCCATTTTATTCTAATCTAAAAGAGCATTAAGATTGCAATGCTAAGCATAGCATGGGAGTTCTGCTGCTTTGGAGGGCAATAGTCTGCATCTGGAGTATTTCCAGAAGCTCAGCAAAGTGGCTGTCCCTAAAAGGCAGCCGATGTAGGAGCTGTGCTTTGTAGGCCAGCATGTTTCAGTAGCTGCCTGCTTTGCTGCCACAGGAGCCTGCAGCCCCTCACTGGGTTCACCTGATCCTGGAGACTGATCCCAGTGGAAGCAAGGAGATCAACTGGGAGCCAGGAGCTTTTTTTGATTATGAAAGCAAAACTTTGCTCCCATGACTGGTTGTTGCCCCCATTTCCAAGCTCCTGCTGGATCTGAACTCTGCTTCTCATGGACACAGACTCCTACCTCATAGTTGCTAGTAATTATACATCTAATTCGGGGGTCAGAAAGACTTACTTCCTGACTCCGATACACACTCAAATTGTATCCTGGGTGCACATCAAGATGAGGTCGAGGCATCTGCTGTTTTTTACCCCATTTTGTCTTCAATTGAAAAGAGTATGGGCAGGTAGAGGAGGAGCTGTGTTGTGTTTTAGCTAATCTCCACCTGGACCATCAGAGTTCCATGCCTTCAGGACACAGCTTTCTGTGACCTCAGACAAAGCATCTCTTCCCAAAGTTCACATTCAGCAGGAGTCTGATGGCTTTCAATGAAAGATCTTGATCCTCGGGCTTAAATCCTTGGCTTCCTCCTCTGTTTGAAGCAGAAGAGTGAATATTCTACCTTTAGAGGCTGGTTATGATGAACTGGAAGTTTTAAGAAAAAAAACACCCTGAGTACAGTCTGTTAATTGTCAAACACCATTGGAAAACAAATATTTCCAGGTGTTGGCTCAGAGCGAAGGATGAAATAAGCCTGATGGCATGGGCAAACAAGTTCTACACGCTTGGGTTCACCACAGCAACACTGCAGTTCCCTCCATGCCTCAGGCGGAGCAGTGCAATCCCTGCACGTGGTGGAAGTACCTCTCCTTGGCCGGAGGTGCTTGAGCAAACATTCACATCCCACCGGGACTAATGCCTTTAGGCATTTTGATATCCAGTAGAGCCAACTTAAAATCAATCTGCTGCTTACTAAGGGAGCGTGTAAGCTGTCTCAGGGTGGACACAGTGTAAGGGCAGTTTCCTAACATGCTGAGCAAGCATGCAGAGGGAGCAGCCAGCAATGGAATAGCTGGGTTTCAAATTCACATAGGATGGCTGCATCTTTGGAGGATGGGAGGTTTTCAAAAAATCCTGAGCCCTATCCACCCTCTTAAATGGACGTCAGTTTAAGATGACACTCAGGGTCATATAACACAATGTTAATACTCAGAGTAGTAATGCTTCTAATTAGCCATGTCCATACTACAGCAAGTGATGCTGCCAAGGGAAGTGGATCTGTAGAGTGACAAAAAAGCAAGGTTGAATGCTTAATACTCACTCTTACATGCATTTCTAGTTTAAACTGCTGTTGCTCTAACCCTACAGGCCAAATGTCCCTTGGATTCCACAGCACATATTCTGGTTTAGTTTCCTCCAAGGGGAAACCAGCTTGCATGCTCTGAGATGGCTCCGTGATTCAAATGGAAACATGGTAAGCTGGAATTTTCTAGAGACAGAGTCCCGAGCTGAAATGCTAACATGTACCCCTTGTGTCTAAATAGGACTTCACTGCAAGAGCACAGCAAGCACAGACTTGAGATGAGGAGATGCTGAATGTTCTTGTGAAATCATAAACCAGGGATTTGTTATGGCAATTACATAATAATTATATAGTTGCTAGAAAAGTGGGATTTGTCATAAAATCAGTTATCCTCTTAGCTTCTTGATGCAGATCAGATAACAATACTTCTATTCAAGAATATTATCTAATTTCCTACATTCATTTGCTCTCTGGGTATACTGAAACACTAAAATAAATTATTATGAAATTGCTCTTATTTCTCCTGACTTTGCCTTTTATACATGTAAATGTTGTGGAGACAGTTGTTGCATTTTTGGAAGATTTTTTAAAATTACTATTCCAAATTGAAAAAGAAAACAAACTCAACATGGAGTGAAACACTCCTGGGCTTGCATTACTTAAAACAGTAAAATAATGTAAAATGTCTTTTCCACTTTTAATATTCATTTTTGGCAAAGTAATTTTGCAAACAAACGAGAACAAAACATTGAAAGCTATTTTAATGATAAACAATTCTTTTCCTTACAAATTGAAAGTTACCAGAATAGTAAAGCATGTGAAAAGTTTAAATTTTGATGACTATTGAATTAACAGTGGAAAATATTCTCAGTAAGCAAGGAGGAAGATAAACAATGTTTAGTCAAAAAATGTCTTAGCTATCCAAAAGGAAAAGTAACTATAAAGCTTTGAAATCTCCTCCAGATTCTTCACCACCACTATCTGAGATAGCCTTTAAATTATGACTGCCACCGTTTGTGAGCTTCAAGATGAGAAAAGGATTAGGAATGGGAATTGTGTTTCGTATCTCATACACATGCTTTTATAACTTTTTCCTAATCACACCATGGGATATAAGACAGCCTGGTAGCGCCTACTTAGTTCCAAAGAAGAAGCGCTTTTCACTATACAGCCTTTAGGTGTAGCTTTATAAGACTCCTATATTGATATATGTAGCTTTGTATGACTCGTATATTTATATGGCTTCTATATTGAGGAGCTTTATATTTCCCTCTAGACAGTCATCTCCCCTAATCCATACTGTATCGAACAATTTGAATATAGCATTATTAGGGTGGTCAAACCCCAAAAGCATAATCACATTTGATTTTAGAAAAAAATAATAAATTGAGCACGCTGCCTGGATCTCACTTACCTCTTTCCCTTTTACAAAAGCATATTCAGGCTATGGATAATTTATAAACAAATAGTATTATATTATTGATCTCTAATCTCTATGGTTACTGGGCTCCTCGTTTCATCTTGGCTTCTATGTAATTAAACCTTGTTGCAGATGTAAAGCAGCATGAGCTAAATTAAGCTGGAAACAGGAATCTTTACAAAGGACAAAAAGGGAAATTTCCTTTATTTTGCACCATGGCAGAACTGGCAAAGCTGTTTTGTCTGTGTGTGTGGAACTGGTGAGAAAAAAGCCATTGTGCTCAAACACCATAAACTGAGTTCTCACAAGTAAGAGTCCACTGAAGTCAGTGGTGTGCTGGTCAGATTTAGGTCCTCATCTTTGTCCTTGGTGGTGTTATACACCTCTCGGGCACTTCCCACCTGTTGTCATACTGGGATCTGTAGGAATACCAACAGCTCAAGAGTCATTTATCTTCTAATGTGACTTTAAAGTAGTGATAAGTACTCAGTCTTGTACAGTGAAGTCTTAAAATTTGGTTTTTTTCTTCTTGCTGTATGAAAGACACAGACAACCAATAGGAGTGCTATTGTTATTATTAAAAGAAAAAAAAAGGCAACATAAAAATACTTACACATACAATACTAAGTACCCTAAAATTCAGTTTTCCCACACCACCACTTCTATTTTTCAGTTACAACAATCTCAGACAGTTCTTGGAGAAACAGTGTAGGAAAGTTTAAAGTAAATTTCAGTGGAGTTTACTTTTTTAACAAACATGTTTTGAATACTCTTCTATGTCACCTTTGAACTGACCAGAAGCAGGTTAGTCCTCTTACAGATACCTGGAGTCCAAGCTGTATAACTACTTTAAAATGCAAATAAAAATTAATGGAGGAAGGTTTTGCATCTTGATTGAAATAACTTAAAAAAAAAACCAACACAACCTCTATTAGTCACCACATACTGATTATTCCTTCACTTTTCCTTATCAGACTCTTTTCCATTTACTTTTAGTTTCCCTGTTTCTGGATTCAATTTCCCCTAGCTTCGTCTCTGTGGAATATTTATCCTGCTGCAAGCTATTCCCCAAGGCTCTGGATATCTGCTTTCCAATCTAACTGCAGAGGTAACTGCTTTGAAGGACACGGTCACCTTTTCCATGGCAGCTACCAGAGGGCTCACCCACTGCTCCTTCTCCTTGCATTCCTGCATATTTTCAAACAGTAAGGTACTGCCTGTTAGCCTAGTCAATGTTTTAATACTCTCTGGCCACTCTCCTCCCTTTCTATTTCATAAAAGGTACAGATTCCTTCCCAAATAAAGTACGTTAATGATTTTTTTTATTCTTGTTCCACCATAGGTTTACTCCCAAATATAGTATTTTGGGCATGTATTGTGTCCCTCAAGGCTCCTAATGGAGTGGATACTTACAGCTAGTTGTAGATATTAGAAAACAAAAGCGGGATTTACAAAGAATGTTCTTCCACGTAGTCCATTTCAGAAAAACTAGCAGAAACGAAAGCATTTAAATACACAAACCCCATAAAGTTGTTAAACCAAGATGCTTAGGTACTACTGCACTCACAGAAGGACACAAAGTATATGGAAAGAAGATTTGTGGATGTTTTTGGCTACATAAAATCTCAAAAGTTGACAATAGGAGTCATTCCAGAACTGCAGTTAGATGACAGTTTCTAAAAAACAGTGAAGCAACAATATAATTCTACTTTTCTGCACAATTGCATTGTTCCCCACCCCAAATGTCTAATTCTCTGAAAATTTTCCTGTCTTCAAAAGGAAAACTGTGGCCAAGAACTGAGCCCAAGTGAACCCACTAGTGAGAACTGAAAATTGGATTTTGCAAAGTGAGGCCTTTGGAAACTTACCACAAGATGTATATATTGAAAACGATAAAAAATGGCTTCAGAAATCAGAGAGAATAATTTGGTCTTCACTTCTTCCTAAATAAGAATAATAGATTGCAAAATATGGAAGTCTAGATCACATAGAGAATTCTCATAAATTATATATTACATAGTTGGACATTAAACTGTTAATATAGGAAAGCTTCAGAGTATGGGTTTCCAATTTCCACTTTATGAATTTTTGTCAGCACAGCTTCCTGCGGTCAGATGACGTATCCTGTCAGTGCCAGGCTTTTTTTCCCAAAATACTTAATTGAATTTTAATGATGTGCAGAAGTTCACACACCGTTTTTATGGTTGAAAAGCAGTGCTAGAGACCACTCCAATTTTTTGTTCCAGACTGTAGCTTTGTGATTTCTTACTATATTAATTCTTGTAAGCACGTCTAATTTTCTCATCAAAGACTTAACCACGTGAGGCTTAATTAAACACATTAGTAGTCACGGAACAATTAGAGTAAGTCTTCCACAGAAAAAATTGGTCTGCAGGGAAAAGGAGCCGAACAGTAAGTATACTGTGTGCTGGCACTTTATTTACAGAGGCCATGCTGAGACAACCCAAGATCAAATCAATAACAGTTTGCCTAAAGAAGAAACTATCATGTCTCATGGACTGAGACACTAGTGTCTTCTTCTTGCCTGTTATTCTTAACACACAGCCACTATCCCAGGACTTAATCAGAATTCATGAAGCTGCTAAAGCCAAGAAAGATTATTGATCTTATTAAAGATGTAACAGCACCAGACTGAGAAGATGGGGCCTCCAGAGAAAAGGGAGGCTGAGAGCCTCCGGGCTAAGCTGAAGCAGCCATACTTCACTCTGTGTTTAGCTCACAGGTTCACTGCCATGAGAAACCTGAGGCATTTTTCTTCCATAGGTCAGGAGCTTGAAAGCCAGAGCACCACTGCCCCACACTGAGCACCTAAATCTCTTTACCTATAGTTTCAAAGTATGCCTTCCTAGTCATCATCAACAATATTTTAATTAACTTTGAAGACTCGATTCCTTCTTCATCTAATCCTATCTAATGCTACTGGAAACAAAGGAGTGGCATAGGTGTAGCTGGATGGGAATTTAGAAATTGTAGGTTACAAGGATGTTACGGATGGCCTAATTTGACTGACACAGCTGGTACTAACAGAGAGAAAACATCTAGGTATACTTTTATGTCCTAAGGACTTTTTTTCTGTGCTAACACTTTCTAGAGTGCAAATTAAATGCTATATTTATAAAAATTGTTGAGTGATATCAGTGGAACTAGAACTGTGCAATTTTTTTTATCAGTTGCCAAATAGAAAAAGTAAATTAAATTTGTTTATACTGACTCAAAATATTTCCTTTTCTCCTTTTTCATGGTGAAAAGAAAAACTGGAGAAGTCCCAATTTGAATAAGGTTTTCCTTTTGACAGGAAATTGCTTATTTTATTTAGAAGTAGCTAGAACAAGAGGAATCAAAGCACTCAGCTCACAGAAATTTAGAGTTAGGTTAAGTGTTCCCCCTGCTAAACAGCTGCATGGTCATGCTGCTTCACCCACTGAGATGCGAGAACCTGGGTTAAATTTGGAGGGATCCTCCAGCCTCAGAAGACAGGATATTTAGAGCTGAATCTCCCTCAGTCTCCCCTGCTGCAACTCTTCCATCCTCCCTCTACATAAAATGCATGAGTCAGTCAGAGCCCAATCCTATAAGACACAAACTCCTTTCTTCTGGTCTTCATGTGTTTTTTCCCTCTGCCAAAGGAACAAAGGGTTGGAAAGAAGGATGACAGAGAGGGAGAGGCTCTTGCCTCCCTTCCCCGGTGAGGAGGACAGAGGAGTGTGCAGCTGGACACCTTCAGGGTCATGACCTTCACCCTGCCCTGCCTGTAGAGGCTCCACCCTGGATATTTACTTACATACACAAAATACACCAGTATCAGGAGCAGGGACTGGGGACCTCACCTAGAAAAGGAATATAACATGGTAGTTAGAGGGCTAGTTTCGGTAGGAAATTAAAAATTTCAGTTCAAATAACCTCATGAAAAGGAAGGTCTTGGCTGTACAGCTTCCCTGTTCTGCATCATTTAAGTGCCAGGTATTGCATCAAACGAGGCATGAGCCTTTTTGCTTCCTCCTCCAGCTTTATTTATCTAGGGGGGAAAAAAGCCAGCTGAAACTATTTGGCAAATCTGATGCAGATTAAAGTGGGGGGAAACTAAACCCAGTACTTTTGATAATTACTGTAGTCATCTAAAACATTCACCCAGCTGAACACCACAGTGGTATTCTTACAGCACACCTGTGCAGGCAGGATTGTCAAGCTAAACTGGAATTCATTTTATCTCCCCACAGCAGGTGAAAATTAAAACTGAAAACCAGAAAGAAGTAACACGTCTCCTGGCCAGTAACAACTCTCTTGATAACAGGTGATATGCAGCTGCTCTTATCAGGGTAAAAGGTACTGCCAGAGAGGTAGGAAAGAATTTTTGGGTTGAATCCCATTGCAAAGGGTGGTAGATTGGCACTGCATTGGCTGGGGGAGCTGTGCTGCTCAGAGGAATCCTTTCTGGCTTCCTCCTCTTTCCAGAAATAGTCCTTTCCATTGCAGTCTGCCCTTATGTGTCAGTCCAGAGAGTTCTTTAGTTGGTGGGGGGGAACCAAGTTCTCCAGTGGGGAGAGGGAGAACCCCAAGCACTTGATCCCTATGCTTGTCCTCCAGGAATCCATCCTGATGATCGAGCAGTGAGCTGGACCACAGCTGTGCGTGTGTTATGTGCTGTGCAAAGGGCTCATGCTGAGCTTGAATTTCATGCCCACGATGTATTTACCAAAAACCAGGGAGCAGGTTAATCCTTCAGTCTCACTGTTATTCAGGTAGTGTCATAGATTTTTTTGTCACTTACAATGTATAGACTCTGTATTTATGATCTATTCAACTTATTTGAGAGACACTTAATTGAGAAAAGGAGACACAACTTCATCAAGAAATTAATTAGAAAAAGGCCATCTCAATCTTAACAAGTGTTTATGGAGTAAGCCCCATTGCATGGATGAATTTTGTTCTGATTTTCCTACATTAGAAAAGCAAACTTCTGCCTCTTGCAACACTCCTTTGAAATCAACCTTGATAGTTTCTGTGCAGTGAGGTCTAATCTCATCTTGCAGCTGTGGCTCCAAGTGTGTCAACCCACGTATGTCATGTGTGTTGTAAGCAAATAACTTCATGCAAAGTGTTTTATTTCAAGACTGAAACACCATTCCAAGGGCAGGTAGTATATGAGTGAGGCCAGGTGGGTGGACCTCTCAAGGATTTGTTCCAAGGCAAGAAAGGGACCATGATAAAAGCTCTCTGTGATCTTCTAGATGTGATTTTAAAAGACCAATGAAGAGAGAGATGACTGTTCGAGATGCAGCAGACACTGTTTCCATTGATAATCCATGCAAGTCCACTGTGTGTAGGGCAGTATTAGTCCTGAATAAGAAGTGCAAGATAATCTCAATATAGACTGAGAGACAGGAAATATCTGTTCAGAAAAAAAAAACCTGGCAAAAGGACTAATATGGAGTATGTACTATTAGCAAAAAGGATACTCACAAATAAACACTTCAAAGGGCAGAACTGCCTCAGGTGGGACTTGTTTGCCTTTCCAGAGTAAATGTGCTGTAACCAGTACAAAAGACATGTTTTAAGAAATCAAAAAATTTGAACTATTTAGGATTGATTTGGGAAAGCATGAAAAAGCATCTCATAGAAATCCATTGGCATGTTTTATTGACTCTCATCATCTAATTCATTTCTTGTAGAAGTTTGTTCCTCAGATAAGCCATGGGCTATATCAGACTTTTGATGTACCATTAATATTTAGAGATAGGATAACAGCTGATTGAAATCAAACTGCTCTCCAAACTGCTGATATATAACAGAATTTGGCATATCAACTAACTTCCTTGATTTTCTTCAAAGTCTGTCATGTAATTACAATAAGCAACTCCCTTTCTTTCTGAATCTGTATGAATTTGGAATAGTGTCCTTATATAATCAACACTTTTCTCCTAAAGATTCAGGTTTCCTTTTTCTGCAGAATCCTTTTAATTAGGGCACACCCATAAACGCTGGAATGCTGGATAATGATGTTTTTTGAGCTGCTGCTTCATGCTTGTGAGTATGCTGCACATTGTGAAAGAAAATGGTGGTTTCAAGTTAAACCTAAATGGCTTTAACAGCTTGTTCTGTACTTTTAATTTATGCTGCTCTTTGAACATGTTACATTTTAGTTTATACATAGGCTCAGCCCAGTACTTTTCTACCAAGTGTGTAGGGGAGTGATGCACTACAGGCTGTAATTTAGAAGCAGGTTGGAACTGCCTGAAATATGTGTATCTTCATAATTTATTCCTAAAATGCTATTATTACCTGAACTCTCTCTGGTTTCAGCACTAAATATCTTCCCCTCCCCCTGCACTGGAGTAGAAAGGCAGTGGGAGGGAAGCAAAGTTATTTTTTAATTCCGTGGCTGTGGAGCTGCATGCCAGTGGCTCCAAGTGCCCCCACGAGCTGGGGGATACAGCTGGGCTGCCAAGGGCTGTGCTAGCTCTGGGAAAATTGGGGATTTTCCAAACACTAAGACATCCTCATAAAAATGGTGTTGGACCATGGGCACACTTAAAGCCAATACACCAATACAAAAAGCCTACCTGCCTATTATAAACATTTAAAAGTGAGAGGAGTGTATTAACATGGTGCTCAGATGCCACAGCTATGTCCATTCCATGCATCAAATCCAATGCCTGGATCAAAGTGATCACACTGGTGTATGTATTACAGTTTCCAAATACATTACTTGAAATGCTATTGCAAAGCTCAGCCAAGGGGATCTTCGCTCCCATAAACTTTACCGTTATTCTTTACATAATGGCTCATCCCTCCTGTGCAACTATTCAAGTTGCTGAGTGTTTCTATGAAACTAATGCTAATTAAAATTCTTTATTTGCATATATTAAAGTGGGATATTTTTAGTGTTGTTTAGCATAGCTAACTTGTATATATGATAAATAGCAACAAAAAAAATATGGAAGGTTAAATGTAATGAAATGTTTGAGCGGAATTTGTAAATGAGAACTCTTCTTTGGAAAGTGTGCTGCTTGAAAGAGGCTACTGGGGAGTAACAATTTTGAAAATGTCATCTTGTTTTCGTCTACACATCTACATCTGTTTCCTGAGTGGTAGAAGACAAAAACTGACTCTCTGACACTTGCATGAAAAATAATCAGTTCCCACACAAATTCAAGATAATATTTAAATTTTTTGTCACTGTCCAAGGATTAGGATTATTTACACTTCAGGCACAAGACTGGAAAAAGTTTTCAAATTTTTACATATCTGTAACAGTGATTCAAATTATGTAATGGGTTCTCCGTGTCTATAAGCCAAAAAGATATTTAATCTGAAAATACAAACATTTAATTTAAATAATGCTCTCCTGAAATCAGCTTCACACACCTCTGCCTCTTCTTATCTATGTTATCAGTTCTTTCATTTTCAAGAGATCTAATCGACAAATCCACGTTCTTTCACTTTTCATTCACTCTCCCACTGTTTTCTCTCACTCCCAATCCCTTTTTCTGGCAATTCCAAAATAAGATTTTCATTTTAGCCCTCCTCCTTTACCAGTAATCTTGTAATTTTCTATTTGTTTTGAGTTTTTCCCTTGTTCTTTGTTTGTCTTAACTCTTCACAGACACGCTAACATACATAGTTTGATATCTATCTCATCCATGTTTTTTAAAATTCTATTTTTGACCAAATTTGCCCTCATATTTCTGCTGAGTTTTCCTCCTATCTATAACTTCTGAAATAAAATGATACATTGCCTGAAACTGTGACCTCAGATGGCTTTCTGCCAACTTCACCTTTTCCCAAGTCGTCTTTAATTTCAGCTCTGTACACTCTACTCAGCTCTTCTGAGGTCATTATCAGTGATGCGACCAAATCTCAGGACTCCTTCCATTTCCATGGCCTGTGATGTTATTGATCATACTCTGACTCTGAAATCTTGTCCTATCTTGACTCTCCATCTTTTCTTGTTCTCTTTTCCAAATCACTTTCAGCCGTGGCAGATCTCCATCCTAACTTTCAAGAGATATCTCATCAGGCTCTTTTTTCACCTTTTATTATTCTACTTGTGTGTTTTCTTAGGTGATTTCTTCTGATTGCACCAATGCAATTATCATCTCTACAATGCAAGTTCTCCACTTTTCATTACTCGTACTTGGTTTCCATTTGAGCCTAAAATACTGATAACCTTCCTGAATGCTCTCTATGATTTTATCAGCCCGTCTCTGTATCCTTTTCTGGCATTCCCCTTTAGTGCCATTTTGTATATAAGTTAGGAGCATCCATTGGGCGCTCATCTATAATTTTATCTCATATCTTAAAGTGCATTTTGTTGTTCCAAGCTGACAATGCTGTTTTCAGTTGTCCGTACATCTCTGTCTCTCAGAAGTTCCTTCATATACACCTTTCAGGTTTTCTTCTAGACAACTATCCACAAAACAGACTCTAAAAAAAAAAAATACAAAGCCTTCCTTCAAAGTTATCTTAAATCCCACTACTTTCATGATGCATTCAGGAAACAGAAATAATATCTGGCTGTGACATTTTCAATGGGGAGTGCTCATTTTAATTTATTTGTAGATTTTTAAATATACTGTGTGCTACATTTTACAGTATAGATATCTAGTTTATACTAAATACATACTCTTGCTTCCTTCTTCTTGATTTTGTTTTGGTTTGGTTTGGTTTTTTTTTTTCAGTTTCTCTTACGAATACTGCCAGCTTTTTTTTGCTTTAAGAAGTGCCTTTTTGGGCGTGCACAATAACCAATATAATATCCCATGACATAACAAATAATATTTTTTTTTTTAGCTCTACTAACATAACACTGATGAGATTTCCAAAAACACTTACTCTGCCCAGACACCTGTTGCAGCATATACACAGTAATAAGACTCAGTGCTAAATGATGTGATGGCAAAAAAAAGTAATGAAGTTCAAAGACGTCAGATGGTTTGAGACATTAATATTGTGGCATGTCAGCTCATTTCATAGGATTTAAATACTATAAGAATATACTTTGAAAACAAAACCCATGCAGTATTGCACACTTCTACCAACATCTCTTCACACTCAGAGGATTTCACCCCTATTTTTAGGATAGTGATGTAGATAGAGATTCCCACTGCTGCCAGTTAGAACTGTCTACATCAGGAAGGGAAAAGGGGATGAAGTACTTATGTTCTGTGTATATACAATGCCAGACATAATAGGATCATGATTAACCAATAAGTGAGAAAACAGTTGAATTAAAGTTGGTTAGAGAATGTTTTTAATTTAATCTCTTAAAGGTGTGAGAATCTTAGACCATTTCTGATCAGCATATTATAATTTTATATAAACCTAATGACTACCGAAAACACAAAAGCTCAAGCCCACTGGATTGCATAACATATAAATCACTTCAAGGGAGTTAAGTGTGAAAGGTGATATGAAAGTGCAAGTTGTTAACCACGGTTGCAGCTGACTGAGCGTTTTGTTTATTCTCTAACCAGATTCTGCTTCAGGAGTCTGTACCACAACTAATTAACCATAATGCTTTATAATTGTATAAACAGAATATATAAATATCTTTATGATATATAATTAATTCTGCCCTTGAGGAAAGCTTTTATAAGTCAAACCATGTGCTGTTTGGGAACTGTCTCTTTATGTTCTTCCTCACAAGGCAGGTATATTTCCCTGCCAGCAGAGCTCAGGGGACATTCTAGAAAATAACGTTCGTTAAGGACAGCCAGGTGTTTTCTTGCAGGACTGACTACTGGGAACCCCATCTTTGAAACTCAGGTGGTTTCAGCTGCCTCCACTCCTTCCTTTATGCAGCCTACAGTGAGGAAAGGCACTTTGGCACAGAAATTTGGCTGGGTTTAAAGATCAAGATCTTGCTGTTGTCATGCTGTAGTTACTTGTTTAATCTTGAGTTTTGTCAGCCTTACTTTACTGTATATTTTTGTGTATTAAATTTCAGGCTGAACTCCATCATTGCTACTGGACCTGCACACTGGAACAAAACCCCAAACACACAGAGATAATTTGTTTCTGGAGTATGACCCATGAATAAGCACTACCCAATGTGATTAGAGGATGGCCATTCTCCCATCTGCTGTTTGATGTGCTTGTCCTTCCTGTGAGAAAAAAAAAACCAACACAATAAATGGACACACAGGAGTTCAGGAGACCTGGGAGATCACACACCTGATTTCACTAGGTGAGGGCCTGCTTCCTTGAAGAGACAGAACAGACAACATTCGTCTTTAAGACTTGTTCAATCAAAGGTGTCACCCTTACACAGGGACTGGAGATTTGTGTGTCCCAGATCATAGTTGCTAATGAAATCTCGAGGCACCAGGCTTAGCAGAGCTGAAAGTACAGTGAAAGACTCCATTAGACTGTTTCCAGTGAAAACTTATCTTTGCAAAATACTAATCAGAGACAGAAAATATCCAACATCCCAAGACAAGAAACTCCCATCCACCTAATGCTCTGCTCATGGTCTAGTTGGAGATCCATTTCCAAGGACCACTGTGCCTTCGTACATTGGTTCATGCTTTGGATATCTGAAATGTACATAATAAAAGAAGTTAATATGAAGATAAATTGTTTGCCGAAAGAAAAATAAAAAAGGAAAGAAAGAGAAGAAAAGAAAGAAAGAAAGTGAGTAAAGAGCGGAAGCCTCCTCGATCTAACCATCACCTGGCTGAATGGGAGGCAAAGGTTCATATTACACTCCTCTGGAATGATAATCACACCCTTCTTCCCTTCTTTGAGCTTGACACACCACTGGGAGGATTATCTTTGCATGGCAGCCCAGATCCTTCTCACTGATAAAGCTGGTGTATCTGAAAAGTATTTGGCAGAACTGTCGCCATATACACAAACAGGAGCCGACTCTCCTAACCTCAGAGGCTTGGTATGAGGAGTATCTGCATCAGCTCTTGTGTTCTCCAGATCAACACTACAGATGTAACTAGTAGAAGAAAACACCCAGTTTCCTTAAGGAGCTTTGAGGTGGTTTTATTAATGAATTTTCAAACCTTTTGAGGTAACATTTTTAAGGTAACAAGCTTTTTCTTCACCCATTGCTTTCCCTCCTACATCCACTCCTGATTGCACAGCTGTCTTCCCTCTCTTTGAGAGCTAAGAAGTCACAAAAAAATTCTTCTTTCCCCCTTTTCTTTCCAAAATTGAGAGATACTGCTTCTTCTACCCTTGCATGATCAACTGCACTTCTTACTCCCTTTCTCTTGACTTCTTGTAATGAATCATTTCACATATCATCCTTTTTCTGGATACATTTTTCTGTTTAACATTACCTCTCAAATAAGAGAGGTTCATAGGGCCAAAGCCATAGGAGAAGGTCTTCCCCTTAAGACATTTCATCCTGGGCTTATAATAACTGAGCAATTACATCAGAATTCAGTTTCTGTTAGATCACACTGATTCCCACTGTGTATTTGTATTAGTTCTATCTCCACAAGTAGTGTTTACATTATATCTCATGGAAATAATGTGTGTCTACATCTACCCGGCTGGCAAATCCAAATTTTAATTTCTTCAATTAATGTGTGTGCTTTTTGTCAATTAAGACTATGGAGAATCTGAAGAAATTATCCAAAAGATACGCTTCATTGGAACTGCTCTGATCTCTCAGAGAAAGAACTTCCTTTATGGGCAAGTAACACTTATAGGTAGATCTGCCAAACAATTCCTTTCTTTCCAAGGATCCATAAATCTCAGATTACTTTTCAGAGTAATAAATGTTGCAATAATGCTGTTCTTGATTACAGGCAAGACTATAACAGCTCTGACTGGTAGTGATTCCATAATTATGTTTGATTACAAACAGGATCTGTGCCGATGCAAGGGAGTTATTTGTTGCCTTCTATCAGTCTCCTGGATTCCACTGGAGACCAAGAGCATGCCATGCCAGCATACACAGCTTACTCAGCTGCCTTCCTCAGGGCTTTGTCACTAAATCATTGGATTTAATAGCAGGACCTGTGATAGTCGGGTGTGCAAAACCCTTTATGGAACTGTAATTAAGCCATTATGTAACTACATCAGTGATGGTCACTACCTAAGAGGATCCTGAATTACAGCAACTCTTGAGGGCTTGATCTTGCAAATAAAGTTTTACTTCACAGTCCAGGGGCTAAAGTTACTCATGCGTTAACTCTACTACAATTACAGCAAGAATCAAAATGACAATGAGAAATAAACTATATCCATAACATTGTATATGCTTTCTACTACCATAGAACATAAAAAAAGGAAAAGCTCCATTCAGACAAGTAGTCCTCCTTCTGTCAATGAACAACAAAAAAATTCATGTCTTACAATTTATTCTGCAGCGCTTTGTTTATTTGGTATTACATGACTCATGGAATAGGGTTTCCATCTCTCCCCATGGGAGATTATCCCAGCTGCTGAGACCTAGTAGCAGTTCCCTTTCCTTTGTCCTTTCTTTTTAATGATGCCTAAGTTTTGCATTCTATTTTAGTTTGGGATGTAAAAGCGACAAAGGAAATTCACATCCCCAAACTTGCTTTTAAATGCAATTAAAGCTGTGACATGGACTCACAAATCCAAGGAAATATGCAGTTAGAGCAGAAATGCATCACATATTTCACTTAAATACTTTGGCACCTCAATGGTACACTTTTAAACTAACTGCACACTTCCTTGTTTTTACAGGCTTGTTCCTTACTGTTAAGTAAATGCACTTTTATTGTATGTAAATTAGCATTAGTTGAACTCTTAAAGCCTGTTTTACAGCTGTCACACCAACAAAACACATTTACAAATAAATATTTGTTCTACAGGCGAATATATTACCTACCTGGAAATAATAATTATTTCCAGAATTTCAACGCAGTGCTGTGACTCTGCTCTGGGCCTCTTGTATGTACAGAATGGAACAGCTTTATTAATAGTACATTGCTTACAGAGTAGCATACCCTAAAATTCTTAAAGTAATGCGGTTCTCTAATGCATTTTATTCTTATTCTTCTTACCAGTCTGCAATATCTATTTAAGAATATTCTTCTGCTTTGAAGATTCACAGACAGCATGTTTATCTTCCAGTAGTAGTTGCAGAGTCCACCACGTCACTCAACAGCATCCCATTTGGCTGGTAAAGGAACAGTGATGATAAGCTCCAAATATAGTGCTGTTTGTTGTGCCTAGAAGGAAAGGTTGTAGTGAACAAGGCTTTATTTGTGCGAAATAGTGAAGTAGGATAAATAGAGAGGTAGAAGCAACCCAGAAAAGGACTCTCTAAAATGAAGGTTGAAGTTCCTGAACCCTCAGATTTGCCTTTCAAATCAGTATTGTTGAAATGTACCCTTATTAACACCAGTAAAAACCTGACAGCTAGGGCACTGGTGTGGCAGGGGCAGTCATGCTTAATGCAGTTCAAAAAGAACAACACAAAACCAGATACAGACCAAATCAAGAAATCTTAATAGAAAGATGTCAGGGACTCTACTATCAGACACTTATAACTGTTTTAATGGATCATAATGGCTTCAAATCTATCTTGTTGAGGGGATGCTGCTCATTTAAAAAGTTAAATATCATATAAATCAAAGTACTATACAGTACCTTTGTTCTTTCCTAACATCCTTGGCAAGGTAACTGCTTGCATGAAATGGTGCTTTTCCTTTCTTTTATTATATTGATATGACTGGTAATAGATATAACAATATAAATATATGCAAATTGCTACTGGTATTTGCTTCCTGTTTCTACTTTTTCCATTCAAGCTATTACTGCTGTACATAATATACAATACCTAAGATACTTTGAAAACATCATTTGTTTCCTCACAGATGGTTCTATGATATTGCATGAAAGTGGGTTTAGGAAGAATTATTTTTATTATGTCTGTGCAACATGAAGTGTTGCATTATTTTGCTATTACTGTTGCTATTTTACAGGTAAGAGACTGGCAACAGAAATTAAGGTAAAGAAATTCTAGAAGTGTCCATTATGCTTGACATGGCAGGTTATTGGAATACCGACCATTTTACACTGTTTCAGTCAGCTTTGCTTTGGCGTATACTAGCAACCACACATACTTGTCCACAAGTGTTCTCATATCAATTGCCTAAAAATGGAAAAAAGGGAAACCAACCTTGCAAAACCCCTCAGTTCCTCCGGTGAAAGAAGTTGGGCTTAGTCCCAGCTGTGCCAATTTGATTTTTTTCCAGATGATGAACTGGGAAAGGAAGATGGAGATGGTGATTATGTCAAGTAACCAACCTCAAAGTAGTAATGTAGGGCAGGTTTTCTGGCTGGAGAAAACTCATCACAGGGTACAGTCTGACATGGTTAACTTGTAGCTAAAGGAAAGTGTTGAATAGAATTACCTGTACCAATGAAGAGAAAGAAAAACTTGAGACTGAATGTGGAGCCTGGAAAGGTTTGGTGATTTTAGCTGTGAGTTGAATGTTTGCCTTTATGTTAGAGCAGATGCCTAAGGAATACATACTTCAAAAGTCCCAAGTGGTTGGCCTATTTTCCTGAAGCAGAGAAGAGGATGTAGCAGTAGGTTTGATTCCAGATGAGATAAGACTTTGTTATAACAAAGGTAACGTTAATAGGCAGATTCTGCTTTAAGTGAGTTATTCAATATCACAAAAAGGCTTCTGACAGATAGGAAAAAAAAGACAATTATCCAAAAAGGTATTCAATTTTCTTAGGGGAAAATCTTACCGTCCTTATTCTGTAGTTTCCTGGCTTGTTCATTATGCAGTCCTTACTCACAGTGACAATCCTATGCACTGAATGAAATACAGTAACAATAGCATTTGATTAAAAAGACAGTACTAAAATACCTTCTGGCTGAAATTCGATGCTAAACTTAATTCTGAAATTTTCCAGTTTGTGAGTAGTTATAAATAATAAATGTGACCTAGTATAAATACTGGTGGACCATAGGTCTAACAGCCCTTTACTTAATCTCTTATCCCCATATCCAGGAAAACAAAGACACAAGGAAAAGAAATCTAACATTTGACCTCATGTTTGGCCCTAAATTGGATGATCAGCAATGTTAAGGTAAAGTCCTCAGTAGCGGGTTTCCTTTTATTGTTGGAAGATAACTTGAGCATGTAGAGACTTGAAAGTCATCATGAGTTGGAAGTCTCTTCCCTAGTGAGTGTCAACAAAGCCAGCAGTGGAGATAATGACATTGTATCAGCAGCCCTGGAAAATTCGAGGGCCCAACTGCAAGGTAAATCCCAAGAGGCTTGAGGATAGAGAGTGCTTGGCTGATCTGAGTAGATCATATCTGTGCCACTGACCATTTGGGAGCTGTGACAAGATGGAGTGGGGATGATGAAAGCAGTGAAACCTTGTAGTAAAAATAATTATATATATATATATGTGTGTGTGTGTGTGTGTGTGTATTTCCCATTCCTGGCTTATTCTAGCTAGAATTTTGTTTAAAGGCAAAAGAGGCCAAAAACTAAACCAACACCTCCACAGCTTGAGACAGGTATGTTCTAGGAAAACGTGTCACTCTTGCTTCAGCAGAGCTGCTCAGCTCCAGATAGCAGAAGCATTTCACACAGGGGCTCTTACTACAGGTGGTGTTCCCATTCCTGCCTAGGGATGCTGCAAGTCCACAGTGCTAAGCCTATTTTAGGCTCAGTTTTATCATTTAAGAGCTGCACCTCAAGTTATTTAGGGTTGTTCTAGTCTTTGGCTACAGATAATGTTTCCTGGTCATCATGTCCTTCAGAATATTACAGTGATGTAAGTACTACTTGTTATTTCTTTCTTCCCAAATATAATATTCCCACTTGTATATTCATAGCAAATAAGTAAAACACAGGGAACAGATCTGAGCATATGTGAAGATCAATGCACCCATTCTCATTGCTATTTTGTGTTTAGGTGTTATGTGAATACTTCAGAGATGGTCACAAAGGACTTGATTCTAAGTGGAGTGGGCAAAGGGCAGCAAAGAAAACATAGCGAGAGATAAGAGAGGAAGAAAAATAATGAAACAAGCAGGTAGATACACTGGGAGCAGAGTATTGATGGCCTTATGACCTGGTAAATGCCTAGAAACAAAAGCTATGTCCAGATTTTAAGAGGTTTTCCTCTCTAAAGCCTTGAAGTAGGAACAAAATAAGGATTAGAGTTGCACAGTGTCTAGTGACTGCTTGAAACATCTCGGTTTCTATGGCTCATGGCCCTCAAATAAACCTGTTTCTGACCTTGAGAGGTGAGCCTATTATCAAATGATAATAGTAGAGGAGATGTGTGTAGCTTTGCTTCACACTTGCCTGTCACTGCCCCACTCCCTGAGTTCACTCCCTGGCTCTCACACTCTTGCTGTGATGTATAATTTCCACTGTTCTCAGGATGCCTCTCCCAGAAGCTTTGTTAACAATGTCTGTGTCTCCCAGAAGGATTTAACATTCAGAAATACCCGTTACCTCCAGTATAAACTCCCTGAAGCACATACCAGATGACAAGGTAGTTTCTTAAAATGGAAAAGAGAAGCAAGAAATGCCTTTTATATGGCTTTTAAAAAGTTGTCTCAGGGTATTTAAAGCAAACATGGGTTTTTGAAAGTTATGAAGACTCTGATAAGAACTCAGTTTTTGCTTCACTTTCCCTGTAATATCTTCTGAATAGTACAGAGCAATGGCATTCCTTAAGGGAAGTACTCTGAAACCTAGATGAAAAACATACTGAAAAATTCAGCAGTTGGCATTCCACTTTAAAACAAGTAAAAATACTTTCTTCATCTTTTCTGAAATCACTGTTTCCTGGGCACAGGGCACTGTGTTATTACACTATGTATGCTAACTCTAGTTAAGAAGGAATGAGGATGGAAATAACTTTTGGGGAGCAAAGTCTCCCCTGTAGAGTTGTTGGTGTGCCTGGTAACCGTTTGACTGGAAACAGCCTCAGTTGATCTTTTCTTCTCCAGTTGCTTTGAAGGCAGGTGAAATGTTGGTTCAGTTTGGCCTGTAAGGCTGTGATGTGGTGGGGTGTATATGTGTTCTTGTTTTGGGGCTTTTCTTTGCGTCAGACATTACCTGGTCTTTAGCATCTGTTCCTCCTGCTCAAATACCTCACTTCTTTGATGGGCAAGAAATTGCAAAATTTAGCCACTGTAAAACAGTTTCTAAGCAGGTAAATTCAGGAGTTGAACTAATTCATCTTTATTTTATTCTGATGTGACCCTGAGCACTGGCAATAGCCCGAACATCGAACATATCAGCTATTGTCTTAATCAGAGATGCACCTTCTCTCTCAGCTGACACCAAATGATTTTTGGTCTACAAGACATTACTGTATCAGCAATGTTAGCTGAAAAAGTTACAGACAGAGGAAAATGTGCTTACCGTTTAAAACACCACTGAAGTCAGTGTGGGCAGACGGCTACTACAGGTGAATGCTTTCCAGCCTTTTTGATCCCAGTGCATTGAAGCAAAAAAAATAAACTAGATGCACTTTATAGCTGTGATTAAGCACAGTGTAAAATCCTTGGGGGAAAAAAGTCTCTACAGCCCAGTTATACAAAAAAATTGGCTCATGCTAGCAGAAAACAAAAAGACCGGACTAATGGAAAAATACACGGTTGCTGATTTTTCTTAAAATTAATTTATACGAGTGGCTTTGTTGACTGAGCACATGTTCATGTGGATGTGGGGTGTATTATTCCAACCCTTTCTGTAACATAACCGCGGTGACTGCGTCACATGGTGCTAGTGCAAACAAAGTCTTGCTAACAGCCCATGAATAGGAGCATTTTCTGAGAATACAGTTTCTCACTGGGACTATCGGCTGGTTCCTGTGCTACCAAGGGATAAGGATAGCTATGGCCAGCTTTGGAATTATACAGTAAGTGTGGTAACCTGAAATGTGCAAGACCATTATAAGTGTTTGTTATACAATCAAAAAGAGTACAAGGGATACAGTTAATTCTATGACACTTTTATTAGATTGGAAGGCAGTAGCTAATATCGTAGAATATAGCTTGTTAAACACCAGCTATTTTAATTCTATCTATATTCCATGTCCTTTTTTTTCTCTTAATGCCTGTACTTTGAATCTGAGAGGCCATCACACTGAGCAGACTTCCTCCACATAGCAAGACTCCCTGCATTTTCCTTCACCTCCATTAGCATCCTATTTGCATCAGATCCAACTTAAACACTGCCTTCTTGATGGACTCAGCTCAACTTATCTTTCTGATCTTACAGCCATTTGTTTTCTTAGCTATTAAGCTACTCATCCTAACCTTTATTTTGTTTCTGTCTCATTGTCTTGTGTTATCAGTTCATCTTGTGGGAGCTCTTTCTCCTAAAACAAAAGCACTTTTTAAAATATTACTGTAAAATTCTTTGTTTTCCTCTTGACATTCTCCAAGAACTGTTTTTGGATGTACATTAGGAAAAAAAAAATTAACTCCATATACACTTATAGGAAATGATGAAACTACACTTTAGACTTTGAAGAACATCTTGATCTTCTAACAGAAATAAAAATATTGTAAAGGCATGATGGGCGTGAATAAACTTTGTTGCAGGAAATTTCGGCTGTTTCCCAGCATGGGAGTGGAGTGAGCGAGAGGCAGAGAGTCCTCTGGGAATAGGGGCAGCGCAAGACTCGGTCCAGAGCACCGGCTCACTGTCAAGTCGGCATCGCCATAAAGTCCACTGCGAACTCAGAAGCACAAACTGGCACCTCAGGGGCTGCTCTCCCCGTTCCCCCGCCGGGCAGCGCACCCGGCTATTCCCCACCCACGCCCGGGCCCGTCCCGCCCCTCCCGCGGCCGCCACATCCCACTTCCCACAGCCCGCCCCCACCGCCGCCGGCCACGCCCCCTGCCCCGACGCCCCGCCCCCGCCGCGCTCCGCCGCGCTCTCATTGGCTATATTTTAAGAGCGACAGGGCCGCTGGCCAATAGAGCCTGCGCTGGTGCCCCTATTGCGCCCAATGGGCGCGCGCGCCCACCGCCCCTGCCCGTCGCGGCCGGGCGCCGGGGCTGCGCGGTGCCATTCGGAGGGCGGGCGGCGCGGCGAGCGGATGGTGGTGGTTGCCGCTCCCGGGCACCGGCGGGGCCAGGAGCTGGAGCAGGAGCTGGCTGGGAGCGCCTCCCCCGCACCCCATCCTCCCTCCTCGGGCAGCGTGCACCCTCGTCGCGCCCCGCCGGTGACCACCCTGAGCCGGCAGCGCTGTACGATGTGAGCGACCGCTGGGCTCGGCAGCGCCCCCGGTGCTCTCGACGCTGGGGCGGGCAGCGATGGCCAGAGCCTGGCGTGGGAGCAGCAGCCGCCGTCGCCGATAGGAAGCGCCGGGGGCAGCTGGGCAGGCGGCGCGGAGACTCCCTCGGGCCGTGCAGCGCTTGTCCCGCCCCGCCCCCTCTCTCCTTCCCCCCCTTCCTCCTCTCCCCGCGGCCGGTGCATGCGGGGCGCCGGAGGCCGACCTCGGGTTCCCCCCAGCCGCCGGAGCGAGTGACCCGCGGGGTCCTGCGCATCCCCGCCATGTCCTCGTCCAGCTCCTCCCAAACCCCCCCGTCCCATCACCAGCCCCCGCCGCAGAGGATGAGGCGCGGCGCCGCTGGGTCCCCCACTGCCGGTGGCGGCACGGCCGGGGGCCCCGGTAACGGCGCTGGGGGAGGCGCGGCGGGGACCAGCCGGCTGCTCCAGCCCATCCGAGCGACCGTCCCATACCAGCTCTTGCGGGGCAACCAGCACAGCCCGACCCGGTCCCCCTCCGCCTCGGTGGGCAGCGGCACGGGGCCGGGGGGTCGCGGCGGGGGCAGCCCCCCTCCGCCGCCCAGCGCGACGCCGCCGCTGGCAGCGGGCGGCGGCGGAGCAGAGCCGGGCAGGGTGAAGGGCAGGCAGCGGCGCTCGCCGGAGAGCGGCGGCAGCAGGAGGAGCAGCTCACCTGAGAGACGGAGCCCCAGCTCCCCGGTGTACAGAGGTAAAGCACCGGGACAAAGCCGGTCCCGCTCCCCTGCCCCCGGGGCTCCCGTCCGGGCTGGGGCCGCCTGGGCTCTGCTACCCGCTGTGGGGCTGCGTCCTGCCCTTTCCCCGGGCCAGAGGGGGTGGGAGACCGGGGGACTCCCGGCCCGGCCGGAGCAGCCCCTCCGGAGCCTTAGGGAGCGAGGGTGAGCCCTAAAACACTCCCCCCCACCACACACACACCCGGGTCAGGTGTCGTGCCCGCGTTTGCCCTGCCAGGAGTGCAGCCGAACGGGGGAAAAAAAACATTTCGTCCCGTCGTTCTCCCCCGAGGTGGGGGGGAGGTGCCCCCTGAAATGTCATCCTCTGTCTCGGCCGAGGTGGAGATCCTGCTTGGGAAGAACGCCCGGTGCTCCCATCCGCGCGGCCTCGGGAGGAGCGGAGCCGGGGCGAGCCCCGGGGGTCCCCGTCCGGCGGCTCCCCCCGCCCAGCCCGCTCCATCCGGGCGGGAGCATCGGGGGCTCCTATGGCGGTGCTCCCGCTGCTTTCTACCCTTGAGCTCGGGCCCTGGCAGCGGAGGTGTGTAGTAGAGGAAGGAGCCTAAAATTAACCCGCTTCCCTGTCTACAGCTGTAACTATTTAATAGGGGTGTTAATGGGTTAGATTTATATCTGGGGTGTCACAACCGAGTTCCAAAGTGTGTGCTAAAACCAAGCCTCAAACGCTGTTCCTTCCTGCAGAGCTCAGTTTCTTAGACTTGCATTTTTGTAGCATCTTAGGTTAAAAGATGGGATGTTTTCAAGCACGGACTCCAAAAGAAGGAAATTCCCATAATGAGATGCTTAAAAACAAATAACAGTCTCCTTGTGATTTTTAATACTGAATCCTTGAAATGTAAAAAAATCCCAGTCAAATAAAACCCAACTCCAAAACCAAACAAACCAACCTCCAGTGCAGCCAAAATAGGCCTGTAAAGTTTAAAATGTAAAACTGATTCCCAGCAAGTCCAACTTAACCTGCGTCAGGTTGTCTGTTAAATTATTGAATGTGTTAAAGTAGCAGTGGCCATCTTACCTCCCTCCCTTCTTCCCCCATCACTTTAGCAGTTGAATGAATTGGACTAAATGCACTTTTCATGTTACCCTGTTGTAGCTATCAGGTATCTCACATCATCTCTTTCTGGGAACGTTTTATATGGTTCTATAGCCCTCACTTTTTCTGTCCCTTCCGTAAGTCTTACTGTGTTTCCTTTCTGTGGCAAATTGTGGTCTGTGTTGGGTGCCAACGTGAGTCGTAGCAGTGGAATCTTACCTTCTTTCCAATTGCCTCCTTCAGTTTTTAAGTGTAGTAAAACCTTACTATCTATAGTATTTGTAACGTGGGCAGATCTGTTGTCAGAACAGTCCTAGGACAGGGGCAGTGTTTTCCAAATGAGCAAAATATCAGTGCCAGTTTGGCATAGAGTTAATTTGCCCTATGCATCTGTTTATGCAGATGACTAAATCGATTGTGTTAAAGTCTGAACAGAGATACTTTGAAATTTATTTTTGAAAAAGATCATCTATTTATGTAGAAGTTTTGCATGCTTGAAAATGGAACTGAGCTTCAGTGGTTTTGCTTCATTCAAGCTCTGTTTAAAATGTTAAAGATCATAGTTTTTTTGACTGTATGGAGCATTAAATGTAGATTTCCTTTTTACCTTCTAAAACCTTCGGGAAATGCTAATGGAAAACTAGAAAAAAACAAAAAAGTCAGTGCATATGAGTAGTGGTGGTGCCGATGATGAACATTCTAAATTTTAATTATGGAAACCCGGAGGAAAACATTGTAGTGGTGCAGTGTATAAAGTGTATGCTTAAGGTGTATTGAGGAGGGAGGAATGTGGGCAGTTACCTGCAAGCAGGGAAAAATACTGCAAAGCTGTGAAGTGTATCATTACTGCATACGAATTTTTTTGTTGGGGGAAACATTTTAATTTTAGAAAGTGGTTTCAGTCTTCTTCATCTCTGGGCTATTTTAGCCTTAATAAATCAGACCGTAAATTAGTACTGAATGACTTTTCCGTCACTCAACCTGTTTGAGCTTGCCTCCTGGTGAACCTCGTTAGCAGCACACATAGCTTGATTCGGTTTAATAGGTGCAGTGTATAAAATCCTAAATGGTCCTTCAAGAAGTGCACCCTGTAATCTGTATGCACTGCAAGGAATTCGTTCCCCCTCCTCCAGGTCAAGCCAGCTGCTGCTGCAGGAGCTGACATCCTCTAGCAAATCCTGAATGAATGAATGAAAACAACGTGATCGCCCTAATAATGACCACAATTGCACACGTCAACAGCTTTATTTTACCGAAATACAGGCACCATTTTCTAGAGGGCAGAGTAATAAGATACTCTATTTTCTTCAGTCTTGGAAATGAAAAAAGATTTCCAGCCCCCAGCCCTCTCTCCCCCACAAAACCTAGAGCTGTTTTTACACAATTTGGAATATAGTTGCATGCCATGGGGCAGTATTTTGTCTTTGTTTCCTTGTGTGTTCCTTAGCATTTCAGTACATGATGTGTGGTACTAGAAGCATTGCTTGTTGTCTGTGTGGTGATAGTAGTATGTAGAAAATTGATTGCTGAACTGGAGTACTGCTGCAGTAATAATGGAGGACTTGGGGAAAAAAAAATCAAAAATGTTCTGTTTTCAGACATGGTCCATCTTGCTGTGGCTTGTTAAACAATGTGCTGCTCCAGCTATTTATAGTTGTTATCAGTATGCAAGTCTTGGGGAAGCGGCTTGATTAAGTTTTTTTTGTCAGTTTTTCAAAGCCATTTCCCACTGCTGTAAAATGTGAGCTTAGGCTCTAGATTTAATCCTGTTGTTTTTCTCACCAGCGCAGGAGATGTTTGTCTTTGGCTCTGCAGTCTGACTTGGATTGTTTCACGAATATGCTTGTTCTGGAGACTGCTTATGATTCTGATGGATAGATTTTTTTTATTTCTTAAGACACCTGCCCCTTCCCTGCCTTCTTTCAACCTTTTCCATTGTAGATTCCTTGAACTATCTATTCTACTAAGCCATTTTGTTGTGTATATTTTAGTGATTTGCCAGAGGTTCTTTTTATAAAGGAGACTGCTGTGAAAATACTCCAGCTTTGAGCCTCTACAGGTCACTGCAACTACCATTGCAGGCACTGACATCACCACTACATGAATGAAAGCAGCATGTTCTGTTTTTCCTCCCATCATCATCTTTTTCTCTCCCTTCTTTCTACTATGCTGTAAATGTTTTTGTTCTGCAGCAACACCCTGTGTATTTAGAATATAAACATTTAATAATTTGATGATATTTCCTTTAAGAAAATTTGGGGATTTTTAGTTGTCAGGAAGCCATCAATGCCAATATTAGTATTTGGTGAGTACTGATACTGAATGGGTGAGAAATCATGAATGCTATATACTGTTTTCAGGGTGCTAAAAAGGAAGAAGATGGGGAAAAAAATCTTATGATGCCGTAGAATAAACCTGCTATGTGCAAGTCTGCTCCTTTTGTCTTTCTTGAAACATGTTTATTCCTTACTAGTAGGTTTGCTTGTTTTTTTTTTTTATAGTGTACATTCGTGTTTTGGAGAGTTGGCAATGGAAAGTGTCTGGTTGAATGTAACAACACATGGTTTTCTAAGAGGGAATATATCTGATAGATCTCTGAGTGCATAACATAATCAACAGGATTTGAAGCTGTGTGGTTTATGACAAAGGACATTCCAGTAATAATCAAAAAAAAAAGCCAAACCCTTGGACATGTCAAACAGAACTTGCTACTTGCTTGTGGATGTGTCTTTTAAATAAAAAAGCAAGTTGCTTTCTTTCTTGTCTTACCTGGATAAAATCAGTAGTTTCTGTTGTTATGTAAAGTAGCTTGTATAAATATGAGAGTGGGTTTCCTGTTAGGTTGGGGTTTCTCTCACACTGTGTGAATATTTTGTTTACGTGGAGGGTGTAAATGACTTCTGTATGATTGGGGCTCAACATTTTTTTTCATCAACTGCTTTGATTTGTTTAGTGTTAACTCTGGTGGTACTGTAATATGCTTCATATTTTTCTGACTGTCATTTACACAGTTTATAGCACAAACTTTTTTCCATGTCAAATTTTGAAGACAAACATTAGCTTTAAGGACATAGGAAAAATTCTGTAATCAATTTGGCTGTTAAAGGTTCCCAGTGTCTTTTACTTCCCAAAATAACTCCTGAAGCATTGCCAACATTAGTGGGAGAAAGGAATTAGAAAAGATGCAAAACAACTGCATAACCCAGCCCTTAGTAAGAAGTATATATATCTCTTTTTAGGCTAGTGGAGCAAGACAGACAATATTGCTGATCTCTAGACTGGTAAGGGATATCAGTATTAAACCCCCCCAGCCTCAAATTCAGACTTCAAAAGGCAGAACTATTTTAATATCCTGGATTCAAGCCATCCAATATTTTGGCATCATAAGCGTTTATACCAGAGATCAAGAAGACCTTTCCTTTATTTCTAACAAATGTAGGTAAGGAAGTAATTTTTGTGACGCTTCCTATTTCCTGATGCCTGAATAATAACAGTATTCCCATAATTGTATGGCCAAAAGAGTTTTGCTCCAGCTTTGTCCCTCTCTCTTCCCAAAATAGCTTTCACTGGAATATAATATGGTGAAATAAAAGACGCTGGCTAAATTTGATCCAGTTGTCTTGAACTCAAAGGCTTTTCAGTTACATGTTTTAACATCACTTTAAGTGAGACTAGTGTATTAGATATCCTTTATAAATATGCTTCATAAATTAATTTAGCTTCTTTCAGGTATTAAACTGCAGGAAAGAAAAATAGGTGTTTTCTCCATTGAATTTGAATGGTGCTGTAGCAAGGTGTTAGCTATGAAGAAAGAACCTCCCTGCCTCATGGAAAAAAATTACAAAGTATATGCATATACCTATTTTAAATCACTGCTTGCCCTTTAATTCTTATTCTTTGGATGTAAGCAAATGTTAGTGTGTTACTTATGGCTAAATTCAAGTTACTTGTCAACATCTGTGCATAGTAAAACAGTGGCAAGTCCTGCAGTTTGGTTTCTGAAATTCATGGTTCCTGTGTTTTGTTGTTTTCTTTCCCATGGTGATGGGGGGAATGAAGGTTCTTAAAATATATCTTAAAATGCAGAGAGGATCGATGAAAGGAGTGTATTCTTAAAATCTTACAAAAAAGTCAGTGTTTGCCAGGTGTAGACTGACACATTTTGCTGTATAGCTAAAATTCACAGTGGAAAGTCAGTTATTTTTAAATGGGGTTCATGATACTAGTCTATATATCATCACGAAAAAAATAATAAAGATAACTGATGCAGTAATTCTGAAGTTTAGGTTCAGTCTGGACTTGAAAGCAGTAGTTGTAACAATGCAGATGTATTGAAAATAGAGTATATGCTCCTCCATGTTTCAGTGTAAGTGAATATTTTAAATACTTTTTTAATGGGACTTCATCAGTTGATTGATTATCTTCATCTGAAGAAGGTAGTAATATTTTTTAACCCACAGTGAAAAATGAAAGTTCCTGTTTAAATCAGTTGGCAATTACTTCGGTAGAGAAGACTGTTGCCAGCACTTGACACAATAGTTAGTTCCCCATGGATTTTGCATATGTAGATGAGAGTTGTTAAAGTAGTATGGTTTGAACATCAACTAGGTTTTTTAAAAATGTCTTTTATTGATGAATAAAATGCTATATTAAAGAGCCATAACTGGAAAATTTTGGTCAAGGATTAAGATCGTTAACTGTTAATGATCATTATCTTGCTTTAATGTTAGTATTTAAATGCATTGAGTTCTCTCTCTTTCAGTGCGGCCTCCCATGTAAACTTGTAGTGCCTAAACAATGGCTTAAGGCATTTTCAGGCAAGTAAAATATTATTTATATGTCATCAGTAGAAGAGGTACATCACAGCAACTTGTCAGCCTGAGATTATACCCTTTTCTTTTGTGTCACCATTTTTAAGGTGTGGGCAGCTGCAAAATGAAGAGAATTAGAAATTAGGGTGAAGGAAAATGGGTGTTTGTGCTTAATAATCTAATTCTGAGTAATAATTCTGAGTGTGTATTTACTTCTTCCCAAATTAGATTATCCTTCAGTTATGGTTTTCCCCCCCGTCCGATTTGATTCTGAAGTTCATTACTATATTTATATTATGACTATTTTTGAATTGGAAACTAAATGCTAAAATGTGAAAATAGCTGATGGGTTCTGAAAGGGATGACAATTTGAGACTTCTGCAGTATGGGTACCACACAGAGTATCATGAGACTGTGTAATACCAATCCTTTTGAATGGCACGTCGGTCTCTCCAACTCTTCCTTTTCCAAAGCTGTGAACTCATCCATGGAAGCATTCATCCACGTTTGACACTGAAATACATGCTCTCTCAGGAACCCTTTCTTACTCTACCAGCTGTGTGAATCTGAACTTAAGACCAGAGCTGTTTCCTTACATGGTCTCCTTGGACTGTCCGGTGATAACTTTGCTCTGATTGTGTCTTCTGTTACTAAGACAGAAGAAGGCATGTAGCTCCTGGAAAATCTGGAAACACAGCCAGGCCAGGTGAGACCATGCTGGGGAGTGCCCTCAGCCTGCTGTCTCTGGCCTTGTAATCCTGGCTCTGCCCTGGTTGTGTTCATTTCACTCCTACCCTTTCTCTGCTCTTTTGGTATATGCACCATTTCTTATTAGCTGCTGCTGCTTCCTACCAAACTATTGACTGTCACCCTGTTAGAAACAGATTAGTATTCTCTGACAGGAAGAAAAAAACACCCAGGAGGTGTGGGTGTCTACACATAAGTTTTCTGCACAAACAATTTGTAAATAAGAATTATCCTAACCAGTTGGTTTTGGGTCAGTGAAGACGGTTTTGATAGAAAGTTTACTTTTTTTGTTGTAGTAGATCTCTTAATTAGCTTTCCATATTATATATTCCTGCTTTGGAGACTGTATATACTTCCCAGTAGGCCATAAAATGTTAGGAACCTGCTAGTTTTGAAGCCTTAATGCAGGGTACTGTGTTAGACCTCCTTATTTAGTGTTGCATGTACCCTAACAAATGATGACACAGGTGTTGGTGTTTATAAGAATGTAATTTTCACTGTTGTGAGTGTTAAATTGAGGAGTAGCTGTTTGCTACTATTGTTCTCTGAATCAAATACAAATGAGTGATTAACAATGTTGGTTCTTACATGCCACTTGTTTTACACAGCCTGACAGTAGTTTTACCCAAATTGCATATTCTGTTTCCTCTTTAGGAGGTGTGTCGTATTTTGCTCATAAAAGCAGTGACTAAGAACAGTATGATAGAAGGTCTGTCATGGTTCTTGAATAATTTGAAATCCACTGTAGAATAATTTCTTCTCAATCTACAGTGAGATAGTCTAGACCAGAATAATAATAAGTTAAGTGTCCCATTCTTTGAACAGTGCAAGTCACCTGCTTGAGCAAGGTAAGCTACTTCCTCCTTTCCTTTGCTCACACCACCAGGCATTAAGCAAGGAGATTAGTTGTAGATGCACTTCTGAATTTCAAGAATTAACACTAATTTTTGACTGGCTTGACTGGTCATTGCAAGATCACTGGTGTTCATACTACAAACTTGAAATTAATTTCTGCAGTAAGTCTACATCTGTCTTTTAGAAATGTTTCCTGTAAAAGTAACCGCTCAGTTTTGAACCAATTAAATGTATGGCAATATGGGTATTGTCATATTGTGTGTTTTTTAATCTCTGATGTTTTGGTGTACAGTGATTATTCTGGAGTTCTGAAATAAATAATTTGTGAAGGTTTGCTAGCTGGATTAACTGAATACCTTCATTTTTAAGAAAGCTTCATGGTTAGAAAAAAGCTAAACATTCTAATACAGATTCTTAGGCTGCAGTATTAAAAAAAATTCAAAACTCTTAATTTGTCAACCTCTGTCAGCATTTGGAGACTAAGCTGTGACTTGGAAAAAATGTGTTCTTACCAGAAAGATTAGGTTATGGTTATTCAGTATTTGATCACTAGCTAATTCAATTAATTGTAGTCTGCAGAAATTAGTCTGTAAATACAAAGCCTACTTCTTCAAATTATGTCATGCAGTCAGCAATTGGCTACTAGAGAGAAGATTACCTAAGTGCAGATATAAATGCCCAGGTTTGTGAACATGTAGGACTAGAAGATGCTAGTGATGATAGCACGTATCTATACTGTGATGCAGTCTCTGCTCTGGAAAGGTTTGGTGAGGGCACTTCTTATATGGAGTCAGCTGAAATTCAGTGCCGTGTGACAGCTAATCGGTCTTACTGGAGTCTGGAGCCCTGGAAAATACATTGTGAAACCCAGGTGGCTTTGCAGTGTTGACTCTATGCATTTAGGTGTTACACCTCCATATCCAGCATATATTATTCTAAATCTTTGTTACATGTGGGATCATAACTTTCTGCTTTTCAAAGCAATGGAGAGTTGACTTGCTCACTAAAAGTTAAACCCAGCTTTATGCTGAGTGTCCCGGAACAGACTTTGACCAGTGTGACTCTAAAAATATCAGCTAACTGCTGAAGAATGCAGAATGAAACTTAGGTTTACACAGTAGTTGGGAAGCTTGCCAGGTTAAAGGAGAAGCTGTCTTCACAGAAGTAAATTTCGGTTCAAGGTCTTAAAATTTTCATTCTCAACTGATGGCTGTGTCTGCTTAACTGTGGCAATTGGCAATGGAATGCCTTATACTTTCTTTCTCTCATACTCTGATTTTTCTGGTATTTCACGTTCAGTGACTTCTTTTTCATACCTGATACTCTACCCAGAATAATCATGTTTACAATGTTTTCTTCCCCCACAAAGAAACCATAAAATACATTTGAAATACTTGATGTTCTTTTCAAGGGGGACAAGAAAAAGTCCTAGTGTGGAAGAGGAAAATTTCTGATGGGCAAAAATGTATTTAACTCATGCAGGTTGAAAAGTAATGTGTATTTGAGAAATGTCCATACAAGGTGGTTACTGGAGACACATACTCGATGTAGGACATTGCCCACATTGGAAATCCAAATAAACTTTAAGCCTTACTGTAGCAAGAGAGACTCATTCTTTCAAAACAAATTGTTTATCAATGTATGCAGTCCATATATTATTTAAAATATGAGATGTGAGAAACTGATACATACGTCTGCCTGAATTTCTTCCAAAGAAGGATGTAACCTATTAAGATGATTGGAGTCTTATGATTTTGTTTAGTGGTGTGTATAGCCTTTAATATGAAGTTGAAGGATGCAGGGAGATCTTTTGATTGCAAAATTTATAGCAGAAACTCAGATTGGCCACACTGAAGATAGGAATTACCAAGTGTGACAACTGAAAATGTGGGAGAAGGAGAAGAAACGATTGTGCTGGCACTGTATATACAATAAATGTTAGATCTAGCCTTTGTTAAGTTCTGCAAATTTGCATGCATATATAGCAAAACAAAAAATCCTACATAGAGATAGTCTTTAAAATGTATCAATCTGGAGTAAAGTTTTGGATTTCAGAAGGAAATAGTTTGAAAATTTGTCTGAACAGGGTTGCTCTGTCTTCAATACAAAGAGAATCTGTTTTAATGAAAAATGTAAACACTACTGGAGTCTTTCAGAGATCAGAAAACCTCAAGGATTTGATCTGATTGCTTGAACACTTACCTCAAAAAGGCTGCTAGGAATAAACAGAGAGTTTGCAAGAAACAGCAGGAAGAACTGAGGAAAGAATGTTACATTATCAATCACTTTTTGAAAGTGAAAATTGTTAAAACCTGAAAAGACTTGGACTTTTTATAATATAAGACAAACAATAGAAACAAGCAAATTGGAAAAAAAGGAAAAAGTAGTTGCAGCTGTTTGATACCAAGAAAAAAGGATGAAGAATGATGTGAGACCTATTTGCTAGAATGTATGGTTTCAAAATTAACTCCAAGGAATAGTAGCAAAAATCTCAGAGGGACTAACACAGATATTTTTTCAATGCTTTCTGCTCACCAGAGCAAAGTCTAAGAAATCACTTTCCATAACGACAGTAATTTTTAACCCAGAAAGATTTAGAAAAAAAAATTGTAAAGGATGAGAGTAATTTGGAATTAGGAATAACTGAGACTATAATAAATACAAATTGAATATTTTAATAAAGTCAATTTAGAGATCTCCATTGCAGGATTTAGAAAAGCCCACTCAGAAGTTGACACTTGCCTTCAGATTTCTAAGGCAATCTTGTAAATAGGAGGTGACACCATTTGACAGTAGATAACTGAGCATAGAATATACGATGCTGATGTTTTTAAAATGTGAAAAACATTGCATCCAGTTCTGAAATGTAGATACCTGTTGGTGAAACTTCAGAAGAAATTTGAAGGGATGGTGGAAAGCAGAGAGAAATGTTGAACTGCAAAATGAGCTTCCAAATTGTGTCATGCTAACCTGGTGGTTTTGATAAGAAAACTGATTTCCTAGATGGGAAGTAGATCTTATCTACTTAGGCAAATTTTAAAATTAGGGTGATGAAATGGTTCATGAATTTTGAGAGGTTTAATTAGTACGCCAGAAAATTATGCAAGAAGACTTTAAGAACCATGGGAATTGAAATAGTAAGTTTAAAAAGTGAGATTTAAAAGTAAAAAAAAAAATGGAGGTATATGTATGTGAGGTTGTACTTGAGCAGAATATCTTTTCCTCAGCGGAGATGCATCTGATTTGAAAATGCTGGAAGGTGGAGTACAGTGATCAGGAGATCTCTAAAGTGCCAACAAGAAGTGACTGAAAATGTACTGGGGACAGTCATGTCTTGCATGGGCCACACAGGGGCCTGCTGAGACATCATATGGGATCCTGCACGTTCCTCTGGTGCTCCACAATTCAAGAAGGGTAAAATCAAACTGGAGCAGACCCAGAGAAGGACTACTAGGTTACAAGTTTTGCAATGTGATGCTAAAAAAAAATCTTCTCTGAGTAAAAATACAATTGCTTTGTTAGAATCCAGGTGAGCAGGGAAGGGGATGGAAAGTTGGGAAGAAAGAGCTAAAGTTAGTGCTAGGACATGATTGGTTTGAGATGGTAAATGTTTATATAGAAAACTATGAGAAGACTTGAAACCATTGGGGGGAGAAAACCTTCCTGGATCACATTTCCGGTAGGAATCATGAGGGCAAAATACTCAACTGCTCTTAGACTGAGTTTGTAATCTTTTTTGAAGTGATTGTGTTTTGTCAGTGATAGCTGCGAAGTGGGCTCCAGGTATAGGAAATTGTTTCTAGTCCTTTATTCTGTGTTTTTAACTGATAATGAAAAGATAATTTATTTAACCATTAAAGTCGGGCAGTCTGATGTAGGCAATCAGTTTTAATCTGGTTTTAAATTTCTATTTTTCAGTATTTTTTTCATATAAAAATACTATTCTTGTTTAGTGTACTTAGCCCTAGCTAGGAGAACGCTATCTCTCGTAATTGGCGATCATTATGATGGCATTGTAGAGCTCCTGTGCATTGATTACAGTTCTTTGAGTATTTTGATTATGAAAATGGTGAGTCATGCATTCTGATTTAAGTTGTTCATTTCTTTATTATGTCCAGGTGCATTTTGATGGAAAGTGGAATTAGAATAAAGGTTTACAAACCCCTCACTTTCTACAGCTCGTTAGATTTTAAGTATTATCCTTATAACAACACCAGAAAAAAAATCCCTTCAGTGTCACCAAGTTTATTCAACAGAAGTGATAGTTTCTTTAGTTACTGAATTAACTTTGTTTATAATGACTTTCAAGACTTTAATTATTAATATTCTGGAAGAAAAAAAAAACACTCCAAGCTTTAGTGCTGTTTTTGGTTCCCAATTTGGTTCTCAATATTGGATAGATAGAATAGATCACACAAAATATTCAAATTAATGAACTAAAAGGAGGAAAATTCTCTGTATCTGCTGAAGTGCACAGCAGTTAATGGCTGATTGTGTGTTTCGGTGTGTTTTTTTCCAAGTACTTAGCTGCCGAGCTCCAATCAATTTTTTTTTAACTTTTTAGAATAGAAACATTTTTTAGATACTTTATTGAATGATACTAAATTTAGGTATTTGTGTGGTGTTTAAATTTGAAGTAATAACTTTACAAAGAAAAATATATTCTAAAAATCTGAAATCCGTAAAAATCTGAAAGTTTTGAAAGTAGTGTTTTACCTACATGGCATCCTGTTGGAAGAGTGCAAATGTGTAGGTTACATCTGTTGAACAAAGCAGGCTTTTGTGATATTAAATGCCACAGGTCCTATACATGCCAGCAGTAATCCTTGTTAGACGAATAACTTAGCTTTAGAGTGCTGAAACTTTCTGCCATATGGTTTGTTTACTTTTCTTACTGAGATTAGAGCGTTCTTTCTATGTTTGATCTCTAAGGATAATGTTGATTTTAAACAGGGGAGTTTTGCTGTGAACAAAATCTGACTTCTGAAAGATATTTGCAGTCACGTTTTACTTGATCTGTAATTGGGTGTAATAAGAGACGTGAGGCAGAGACCTTACTTCAGGATACATGCATAGGCAACCAAGATTGAGTCGGCTGTAGGTCCAGTGAAATATGCTGGCAAAGTCATCCGTGTGTCCCACTTCCTCTGGGTATCTGTAGCCTAGCTCTGTGCCCTGTGCCTTGCTGTGTGTGCAGTTAGGTGAACAGAGCTCAGTCCTTGAAGAGTCGTGCATGAAGCCTTCTTGATGGAAGGAAATGTCTTGATATGCTGCTTGGATTCAGTGACTAATGAGAAGATCTCTTCCCTCTCTAGGTAGGTTAGTCATAGTGATAAAAGATAACTCAATATGGTTGATTTCTAAGTCCTGTACTGTGGGTCAGTGTGTATGATTTTCCTTTGAAGCACCAAGCTGGTTTTGTTTTACTTTGTTTTCCCAGTACAGGCTACCTCCTGTCTTCAGACTGTTTCATGCAGTTCAGTTTGAATTCTCATAAGCCTTGTCAGGTACGAAACCAAATCCACCCCGACTACCAAACTGTAAAATGACCTGTGTGGAAGACTGGTTCCCCTCTTTATTTTTTTTTTCTCCCCTGAAGATTTTTTCATGTAGAAAGCACATTAATACGTGGACCTGGATTTCTGAAAAGATCTTAGCTCTCGTCAAGTAGCCTGTTTTCTGCTTGTTCAGTTTGGTTGTTGGAGCCTTGGTCAGATTATGGTGGTGTTCTGTGCCTTTTTTTTTCAGTTAGGATGATGAGAGGAAATCAGAGTGGATTGTGTCATTCTGTTTAGAGTAGTTACTTCAGAATGTCATCTCTCTTCATTTTTAGTCATTCTCTCTCTTGATTTCTAAAAATAGAAACTTGGGAATAATTTCTGAAGTTGATACAACTGAACCAAAAGCAGTGTGGTGCACATAATGAAGACAGACGTTTTATGGAGCTGAATGTACAGTACTTTTAGAGTTGTATCAGAAGGTAACTTAAAATTACTGTGTCTTCTTATATCATCTTAGAAGTATAATTTTGGTAGCAAAACATTGTTCTGCATTTTAAATGTTTGAAAAAGTTAGTATTTTGCTTTGTTTTAAGCTACTAAAGATATTAAGATGCATAATTTGAAATTATGAAGGAAAGTGCAGTAACTTCACATCTTTTCAGTTACATATTAGGGTGTTGTGGTTTTTTTTAAGATGCCATTTAAAATCCTATTTTTTGTTATTTTGTATGAACAGTACATGGGAAACAGTGTGCTCTTTGTTACTTTGCACCACTCTGAACCATTAATGCAATCATTCAGCCAGTTTGCAGATTGGGTCAGAAACAAGTCTGTCAGTCACTGGCAACTGGGAAATGTCTTTTGAGCCAATAGATCTGTCCTCTGGAGTAAAACTTCAGGGTACCCCAAATCCCTTGTTAATCTTTTTCATGAGAGATTTTGGCTCCAATTACAAGAGAAAAGCCTTCTTGAGAATGAAGATTGAAATATTTTTTTGGAGTGGCCTCTAAATCCCCATTATTCAATCTTTTTCCTCGCAAAGTCATAGAGACAAGTTCTGCAAGTAAACATGTACCAGTTTGACCATCTACCTATATAATTAGAGCAGGAAAGACCAATCAGATATACATTCAGGAATCAGTGCAGTGTCACTATATACTTGCTTAAAAAGCAAACAGAAAAGCAAAACCCCTTGCCCACGCTTGTCCTAGACTTATTCCTCTTGAATCTGAAAATCTGCTTTTTGTGAGACTCAAGGAATTGCTGTGCAAAGCAAGGAAGAGCAGAGGTGTCCCTCTTTCATGCTTGTACAAGGTGTAACAGAAGAGGGGAGTTTTAGCTAGATGTGTGGGACAGTCATCAGTAGCTACTGTGGAAACTGTGACCTGAGTGGTGTTGGGCCATCCTTCTTACAGGTCACTGTGGGTCACCATTCTTTAATATTCAGCTTTCCATTTCTAGTTTATGATTTCTTGGATTGGGTTCCCAGGTACTTCATCATTTAAGAGACATTCACACAGGCACTTCTGCATCTGATTGGGTTTGTAGATTGTCGTAAATTTGTTATGTCCAGTAGGAATGCTGCAGAAATATCTGATACTCATTCATAGAGTGATATACAGTCTCTGCATATCCTTCAAGCCTGACTACTTGAACTCTGACTTTGTGGCTCTTGAAAAGAGTCTTAAGCAGACTAGGGATAACCATGGAAGTGAGTCCTTCCAAGAGTCTTTAGTATTTTTGGAACTAGTATTCATTTCCTGTGTAAAATCTGAAATTCTCAGGAAGAGATGAGTCCTAAGCTTGGGACTCACTTCAGTAGTAGCTCTTAAGCAGAATGTTCTGTGGAGTGCTAGCAACTAAACTGAAGGGAAAGATCTTATGAAATTTCATTGTGGAATTCAGTACTGATATTTCATAATGTCATAACTTGGCTGTCTTGGGTTAATAGTTTAAGACAAACTTTCAAGAGAAAAATCAAGATATTACTGCAAGAATGTTGCCTAACCTTATGGCAGGAGAGTGTCACAATTAGCTGATATCAATAATGAGATTATTAGTCCTTTTAAGCTGGTTATATCCATGCAAGGATGTGTGTGGAAAAGTTCTTGACAAACTTGAACTGCATTTGCTCACTGCTGAGAAAAAGATGGGAAGAAAAGATGCTGACAGATGAGCTCTGGTGGATTTAGCTGAAGCAGTTTTTGTAAAGCTACCAATGCTCTTCAGCTGCAGGTGATTTTCCTCTATGCACGTGTGGCACAAAGCATTATTTAAGCTAAAAATGGCCTGTGAACATGGCTTTCAGATGATGCACAGGTTAGCTGCCTCTATGCTGGATGGGAAGGCAAGCTCTTCATTTTAGAGCTGTAGCAGATGGTTTTATTTGAACCCGATGTCCTTTTCAAAAGAGCTGTCTTGTTAGTCTCTTACTGAATTACATTTTGCTGTCAGAGAAATGAAAACCTTTTTTCAGTCAGTCTAGGTTGTATAACTAGAATTCTCTTTGCTCTCAATCCAGCACGCAGAACTGTGATTTCATGCAGTTTATTTTAGTTGGTTCCTGCTGGGAGGTAGGATCACGCCGAATTTCACCAGCTGTAGTATTGAGGTGGACCCTTCTGTCATTCTGCGTAACATTATTTATAACTAGAATAGTGTAGCAGTAGGCTCTAAATACATGCCATTAAACTTGTGGCATATTTTAAATAACACATGAGGTATTTTACCTTCCTGCAAGCATATATTTTGCTTTTCTAATTTCTAGCTAACTTTTTCAAGTAACGTTACACTGCTTCCGTGCTGTTCTCCTAAGTTTACTTGTTCTGAAGGTAGAGCTGAGCTTCTAGTGAGATGTGTCAGATGTCGCTGAGGAAGACAACAGAATCCATCTGACTTACTCATATACTTAGATATTGTCAGGTGAGGTGTAGTTTGAAACTTGAATAAGATCAGTCTGTAACTTTAGAGATGTCTTGATATTGTTGAAACCTGTTTGAATGCTGAAGTCTGTTGGCTGTGTTCAGGAGCTGTTGAAGTGCTTCAGCTATCAGATGGTACTTGATTTTGTGAGAACCATTAAGTTTCTATCCAGAGAAAGTGGTTTGTTCTGGAAAAGGATATTTATGACAGTAGCATCAACATTTCATTGATAATGGAAGTTTGGGGAGAAGTGAAAGTTTTGTAGTAGCTCCCTAGCATAGTGATAAGCCAGACTTAAGATGAGGTGAGAAAAGCAAAATTAAGAAAGAAATCCTGAGAACAGCTTTAATATTTAGAGAACAGTTTAAGCTGATGTGATGTGCCACTGTTGTGGTCCAGTACAATGCTGCTCTCCACAACATCCTGTCATCTCTAACTACATTACTGTACAGGACAGTTTGTCAAATGCTAACTTGTAGAAGTCCCTTCAAATTTCATGCTTAGCGATACCTTTTCCTGTATTTTTTATGATCTAATGATATAAAGGGTGAGGAGCTAAAACTATTATTCAACAGACCTCAGTGCTGCTGCAGCCCTCTTGTTCCTTCTGGCTCTCCTGTGGTTGTTTCTGCCCATTATGTTTTGCCAACTCTGCCTGTAATGGGGAAAACTGTGTATTTATGACTTTTGGGGAGTGCATTTTAGTTTTCTTTATGCTTAATTCAGTGAATCACTGCTGACTCAAAGGAGGTGGAAAGAGCGCAGACAACAGTGGAATAGGAATGTCATTAAATTAGTGTTAACTTGAATTGGTTCATGCAGTTGAGAAGTGCTTTGTTTCCTGTAAGTCAAAGAAACACTGAAGAAGAGTAGGGACTTCTGAAACCACATCTTAAAGTTTTTGTCTTCTGGCTTTAGAGTTTGACAGTGTCCTGCAGTCCTCTTCCAAGATTACCATGGAAAAATAAAAATGTGGTAACTTTTGGTGGTGGTGTTGTTCTGTTCTGCTGTAATGGTATTATGTTAGTCATTATTGGTGGGGTTGCTGTTGCCTTTCCTCTGGGTGTAGAACAAGACACAGACCTTAGTTCATTATCTGATTGTATATATTTTATTTGTGGGTTTTGGGCTTGTGCTTTCTTGGTTGGTTTTTTTTGGCAGCAGGACTCTTTAAATGTAAAGTTTGCAAAGGTATACTTAGTCCTGATTTCCTTATCTTCAGACATTGTCTTTGCCTGTTTATCTGTACATTGTGTTTAAGTTGTTTTAAAAAGTGTTTTTTGAGAAATTTCTGAACTTGGGCTACCTGAGAGTAGCGTAGTACCATAGCATGACATGGAAGGTTGGAAGAATGCTTTGTAGCTACGTACCCTTTTAGGTACACTTGTGTTTCAGTGCAAATGTAAACACTAGTTTCATTTTTAAAGTTTGACACCTTTATTTTGGATTTCATGCTTCTTTTAATAGTTTCAAGATCTTTCTTAAAATGCAAATTTGTTACAGTTGGAATCCTATAAGGATAGTTCTCTTTGAAATGGTAGGGATTTGATTTATATTTAAGGCAGTCAGAACAATTATATTGTATAAAGGGCAGCATGATGTATTACTACGTGTCCAATTCATGCCATTATTTAGAAATCTTCACCTGAAATGAGTAGCTAATGAAGTGTTTCAGCGGCTTCTATTTGTCTAAAATGGTCTGTTTTAACATTCTCACGTTCATGTATCTATAACCATGCTATACGAGTGCAAGCTGTGCCCTCATAATTGTGCTGAATGTTACACAACACATTGATAATTGACTCAGCCTTTGGAGATCCATCAGTTCTAGGTGTTATACAAATAGAAAATGCTTGTGAAGGCTGGTGGCCTTGTTTGGATTCAGAAGTGTGCCAGCAGGTCTGCTCTCCCATTTCTGAGCAGTGAGTAGAGTTTTGGTGGGTCAGATCAGTGCATAGCACGCGATTAACTTGGAAATTAGCACTTGCTAATTTCGTTTAGTAGGGGTGAGCAAAGCAGACAGTAGCTGCAATGTAGGGCTGAGGTTGGCTAATGTGAAGTGTAGAAAATGAGTATATGAAGTAATTTTGCCTAAAGGACAAAGCAAGATGATCCAGAGAGCGTGCTCTAAAACTGTTCTTTCCCACATCAATCTCATGAATCGTCCTACAGTCTGCTTTCCAAATGAAATGCAGGAAGAAGTGTTCCATGACCTAGGTGTAAGGGGAGAGAAGTACAGGGAGGAGTCAAGAACTGCAGGCACTGTGATGAGTGATAGCAAACAAGGCAGCTGCTTTGAGCAGAGCTCTGTCAGAGACAAAGACACAGTCATGCTCTCAGCTTGCTAAGGCCTGTAGTGGGATCTTGTAAATAATACGGAATGACATACACAAGAGCAATAAAGTGGATATGCATCTTCTTAAGAACCATAATTTTTGTCATGGTCTGTGTTTTAGTATTTAGAAAGCTAAGCAAGCTAACTTAATGTTATACTATGTTATATTTTCTATTTCTGTGTGTCTGGCTTTCCTGAGTTGCATCATCACTGTATTTAAATTTGCTTGATGTTTTTTGTTGATGAAATTATATAGCATAAGTAGCCCAGTTCCTTGCAGATATGAACACTTTAAGCATTGGGGTGTTTGTGGCTGTTTTCTCTTTTGTATTTGTTTTTCTTTTTTGTCTGGTGTTATTTGCTTTGATGTGATGGCATTCTTCTCAGCTTGGCATTTAGATAAAGGTTTCTGATATGTTCTTGCCATTTTGTGTCATAGCTAGCTTTTAACATTTCACATCAAATTTAGCCTGACTGTTTTGTTGGTTTTGTTCTGGTTTTCTACAGTGGACAGGCCAAAATCCCAGCAAATCAGAACTTCTGGTACCATAAGGCGAACTTCTTCTTTGGACACAATAACAGGACCTTACCTCACAGGACAGTGGCCACGTGATCCCCATGTACACTACCCTTCATGTATGAAAGATAAATCTACTCAGGTAAAAGCTGTAAAACAAGACGACAGAGATGTTTCATATAATTGATGTCTTCTCAATTTAATTCTGAAGAAATGTGGGTTTGCGTAATCTTACTATAAATATGAAACCCTAAAAATAGGGTGCGGTAGTATTTTTGTAATCAGTGTCAATGCAGTAACACGGTATGCAACGATAATATTTTTATGCTTTTAGAAAACAGTTTTTAAAAATAATGTTCGGTATGTGGGCAGATCTGTTGAGGCTAAATAAGCACATTTCCATCTCAGCCTTGTATCTCGTTTATTTTTAAGCTGCTATATGCAAAATCATGCTGAGTGTTATTTAAAAAAAAAAAAAGATTCCATATAGCAGTGGCCGACAAACTAAAGATTTTACTAAGTTGGGGTAATAAATCTTTCAGTCTCAAAAATTGTATTTGTGTTGGGGGTGGGGGGGGATTGAGGGAAGGCTAACTGAGTTTATTGATGGCCTGATAGCCTTGGATTCTCTTTAGGGCTCTATCCTTAGCAGGAACCTCTGGCAGGTGGGCTGCTGTGGCATTCATATTGCTCTTTGGCTAGAAAGGTGAATGTTGTTTCTTGCCTGCTTCCTCCTCATGCTGGAGCTTGTTGCCCTCAAAGATAATCACTGTCAAACAGATAAAACCCACACAGTTCTAACCACCCAAATTATTAACAGAGGAGCTGCATTCTTGTTTTTTCAGCAGTGCTCTTGGAATATGGTGTAAGTCATCTGAGTTTGTGTTCCAAACTAAATTGGAAATGAAAAGAAACTAGCTCTCTATGGTTGTATTTTCAGTGTATAGGCTGTGTAGGGATGGTTGTTAAATTAGTTGCTTATCTCTTGTGCCATGATTCTGGACCATAGTTATCATGGGTCTTCAAATAGATTCTGTGATTCTAGTTTTTTGTGTAATACTGAATTTCTCTGGACAGGTATATATAATTTTCTTCATCTCTTCAAAGTACGGTGTAATGCAACACAGGAAGTCCTCTGATGGGGGAAAGATAAGCATAGAATACTTAAAGAAAAAAAGATCTATCTGTATGTTTCAGAAATCTTATTTAATGAATTTGGGAATCTGATGATTAAAATGTTCCAAGAAAATTTTTAGAAACTGTAGCAGGGACCCTTTAAAAAAATGCTGTCTTCATGTCCTGCTTATTTATTTTAAAAACAGTTTTAGCAAAAAAGAAGCAGCAGTCATATTTACCACCTAAAAAGCTCTAAATCCTGGATGGGCTTTCAAGGTGCCTTCCTTTTATAATACTGTGCCCTGAAAGTCTTTTCTGCTTTGAAACCATAATTTCTGTTCAGGAGATTTTCAGTAGCCTGCTTTGTAGTTATTGTATTTCTCAACCCCTCTCTTAAAACATATATCCATATCAAAGTTTGCAAATACCTTTATGAATAGAAAATTTAGAATATTTAAACATTCACAAACAAACCTTTTCACTAGTTACAGAAAAGATAAACAAACTTGTTCTATAAATATTTGAGCTTCAAGTATTTGGCAGTAAAATTGCTTTCCTAGTGAGCTCGAGTAAGTGTTTAGGTTATGTGAACCATTGGCTGCCTCCCTTTGCCCCATTCAGAAACCAAAAATGAAGCTTTACCTTTTCAACATAATCAAATGTAACAGAGAAGAAAGGCAGTACTGTTGTCATTGCAAGTTAAAGTACTACTTCAAAGGGATAGGAGCACGATTTGGTGGATATCTTCTAGCAAAGAATTATAGTAGCCAAACTCGAGCATGTATCAGTGTTTAGGTTGAGTCACTACTTGGGACTATATGAATATGGAACAAGCATAGTGATTTGCACAGTGATTTCCAGTTTGGTTTTTTGTTTGTTTTGTTTTCAAATAAAATGCTCCTAGGGAGGCTTGTAGATGATCATAAAACATTGTCTTATGTTTTGGTTGTGTGTGGGGGTTTTTGTTGTTTGAAATCTATGTAGTTTGAAGTATATCTAATTTCTAGAACTAAGGATGATTTCCAAGTTGTTGATAGGATGCATGCATGGCAAATTAAATTAAATTAAAGCCTTGTACTTTGCCTGGGTACCAGCACAAGTGCTTCTACTGCTTCATGTTTGTTGGCTAAGTAGCAGTTTAACTCAGGGGAGCTCATATAGTTTACACTATCTAAAAATAATAACACTTGGTAGTTTAGCAGAGCGGAAGATGTTACAAACAAAACAAATAAAAAAAGATAATGAAAATCAATAAACCATTTTTTTATGAGCATATTTCATTGGGGAATAAATCGTCTCTTGTTTTACTTCTAAATTCATGAACAATGCTGTCAGTATAACTTTCATTGTAGGTGGAATAATTATTTCTCTTTCAAGGATATGTTTCTCAGAATTCTTGTTTTTTAAAAAAGAAAGTCAGTTTCTGGTCTTCACTGTGATCAGATGAGCCCTCAATGAGTTTTATTCCAAGTTCTTGTTTCTCACTCAAGTTCTTTCGACCTGTATAATGCTCATGAATAAAACGCTTCTTTTTCTAAAATAAAACCATGATTAAAAAAATCCCACAGTAATATCTCACTATTTAAATAGAGGGAAAAGAATTTTGTTTGGTTTAGTTTCTGTTGCATCTTGGAGAATAGGAACTATAGTTCATATTTCTGTGTCCCTCTTACTTACCCCAGATGTTTTGATTGAAAATAGAGAAGTAAGGTTGTTACATTTGCTTTTGGAAAATATACTGTAACACTCTGCATTGTGATCCTTACACAGTTCAGTATTTCTCAGAATTCTGCATGTGTTTATGTTGGTGTATGTATGTGTGCATACACACAGAACCAGCTGATCTTCAGGAAGTAGCACGTTTTGGATAATTGGAGGTATGCAATTTTATTTTGTAGTGTTTTCAGTATTTCAGAAATGCAGGTAAACTTTCTATTATAGGAAGTTACATGTCTTGATATACTTTGTGGTCCCCTTCCTGAGCTATTCCACTGTCCTACTTTCCTTTCCTTTTCTAAAATTTGAACTTTTCATTAAGGTCATTTAAAACTCAGTATAGCTTTCTTCCCTGTTTTTTCTGTCTCTGTTAGGAGCACTGATGGAGCAGTTTTGTACACTGCGTCTTCATGCTTCATCATGTATTTCACTCTTCACAGTGTAAGGAATGTTGAATGGTTATCCCTAACCTTGGAATCTTCAGAAACATTTGGATTATCATCAGAGTTGGTTAATATAATTATTTGGCAGTAGCTAAATAATTTAAAAGATACTTACAAAATTAAAAAGGAGAGATTAGAGATAAACATGATGTTGATGCCAGTTAAATATTGCCAGTTAAAGGCAATGTGATTGCCTTTAACAGGTCTATGTAATCTTTCTCAATCTAAATAATACAAAGAAATGAACAAATGACCAAGTGGAATATTAGCCAGTGATTTCCAATTGACGACTTAAACTGGAGCTCAGTCTTGTTGGATATTCCTTTCTCATTGTATATGGCAATTAGGTATTACACAAATGAAGAAAGTTTGCAAAATGCCTCTTGGAATTTTTTCTTCTCTCTAATCTAAAGAATAATGCAGAGTTATTTGGTTTGAATGCTGGGTTAAAATACGTTTTTCTTGTGCGTAGGTCAAGGCTTTAATGTAGTTGGCCCTCATTGGACAAGTTTTTTTTTTTCTTCTGGATAGAAATTTTTTTGCTCTAAAATGAGCACCATAAACCAAGAGGCTCAATTCCGTGGAACTTTTTTATTGGTGTATTAGTTATCATTGATTTTATGAGAAAATTTAATGATGTACTTTGGACAGAAGTTACAGGGAAGAAGATACATGTGTCATAGAACTATGAATTTATCATTATAACTTTACTTAACCTGTCCTATGTTTAGAAGTTATCATCTATAGTCAAATTAACTTCTAAATCCTTAGGCCATTTCTGTCTGTAAAATTTCTAGAGGGCCTTTGAACACTTTGGAAATATCTGAAAACCCATCAGTTTTTATCTTCTAGTGCTGCTCTTGTGTTTCTTCTGAATGTGGAATTTCTTCAAAAACATTACTGCTTCCCCTGTAAAACCTAGACTTGTATAGATATTCTGGGATGCAGGCTAGGTATAGTAAGTGGAGGGAAGGGCTGGCAATAAAATGTGAGATTTTTAGAGTAATTCAGTCTTATTTTAGGTTTAGGTAGGTTGCTATTCTATGCAGTCATTCTGATCTAATTGCAGTGGAAAGAATGTAGGTGTATGTCCCTGACATGGGTGGAAAAGCAAGGCAGAATTACCTAATGTGTTGGAAGAAGTGCTAATCTCTAAAGGGCTGGGTGAGTTAGAATGATGGTAATTGTGGTTTACGTGAAGACTAAGAGACCAACCATATATGGTGTTCTCAGTACATCCTATCCCACGTGTCCACTGAAATGGACCGTGAACCTTCACAGTTGGAAAACTAGTCATCCACCTCTTGTAGCTGCAGCAGGTGTTATGGAATGTTTTCAAGGTTCTGCTAATATCTTAGTTTCTCAGGCTTGCAGGGCTAATCCTTCTTCATGGAGTTCAGTGCATGCTTATGTGATGAATACTTTGGCTTCTGCTCTGAAATATTACCAGTTTTGCAGGTAGTGCCTGACCTCTCTTATTGTGTTTCTGACTTGAGGTGCAGCAACTTTGGTTTTGTTCATTGCGATTCGGACATTTTTCTTCAAACGTGATTTTGGGTTATATTTTTACTTCCATTATTTTTTAATATGTTTAACACATGGGAAGTGCAGTTGCAGCTTCAAATGAAGGCTTCCGTGGATAATAAGCCTGTTTTGTGGAACTTGTAAATAAAGATGAGAAAACAGTTTTTGTGAAATGTGACAGATCATGGGTGCCATACACCCCCACGTTATTTGTGATATAAATGACAGCATTTAAGTGAGATACGAGGTGGTCATACATGAGCTAAACTTAGAAAACCAGAATTTCTATTTGAATGCAGCAAGTCTGGGATGCTTCTGTTTGTTTTGCTTTTTAAAAGCTTTTGCTTGAATATCAGGATTTGGGCTTACAAACCCCAAACTAATCTTCATAGAGTGTGGATTACATATTTTATAAGCAGCATTTCTTAGGGTTTGAGGAGGACTAGCTTGCTATAATATTCTAGTAACTGCTTATGTTGTGTTATTTTTTTAATGCTTTTTCTCTTTTTCAATCTGACTCTAAATAGCACAGTAATGCAACATTGCCTGATTTCAATACTGTGCTAGAAACATCATATAGTATTTGTAATCTAATGCTGTTAATAAAATTGAGGGTCACAAATAGTCTGCCCCCTGTATACTGATGGTGTATGTGTATTATTGAAAGGTTGTGTTTGGACTCAGTTTACTAGAGGTGGAAGCAACCATGTAATCTTTGTCTCAAGGGAGGTGGTATTTGAGTGGAAGAGAATGTCAAAGCATACTTGAGAAAGTACAAAATTTAGTATTAAATGAATGGATGTTTTCTAATTTTTACTTTTGGTTTTCAACTGAAATATAACGAGTCCCACTTCTCTGATAACAGTCACTGGTGGTGTTGCTGAAGGTCTTCAGGGTGCTGTTATTACTGTGGTTTTTTGTCCTTGCTATCTGGATCAATATCTGTGCTTATTAAAAAATACAAGCAAGCTCTTGCTTTCTACATATTTGATTTTCTTTTTGAACAATGTACTTCTCTTTATCGAGAAAGTCACTTTGGCTTTTTAGACTGTTGGTATCTTTTCTCTTTATTAAGATGTAATTGAAAGGCTATGAGTTTGTAGTGATCCCTGGTACACCCTCATGCACTACGAGTAAGTATTTAAGCGTCCAAAATGCCTGCTTCTACTTCATCCTGGGGTTGTTCCCCAAATTACGGAGCAGTATTGTATTCAGAAAACACTCTTTGGAAGATAAATTCTCATAGAATTCCCTTTGCATTGCTGGTTTTCTGTTTTTGTATAAGTGTGTGGTTCCAGCTGTACTTGGGATGTAGTAAAGAAAAGAGCAATTTAAATCGGAAAGTAAGTTGTAATAGGTTGTGAAAGCCCATGATTTTGAAAAAGAAGGAAATTTTCCCCATTTTCTCTAGTTCCTTAGAAATCTGCAAGCCACTTCAATGTTTTAGAAACGATTTAAAACCAGCACAATGTTTTTCTCACATTTCTGGGAGATGGTAAGTACCCAGTCTGCAAAAACAAGTAATTACTTAAACCATGACTCTGTTAAACTGCAGACCAAGTGGATGCACACACATTTAGCACACTCATGTGGCACAGGCTGTGCTTTGGGTGATGAGAGTCAAGGATTGCCTGGCTGAGGCACATCTATGTTTTCCACATATTTTTAAGTAGCAGTTTTAACTCTTCATTTTTATTTTTTTTCAATAACCATATTACTTTCCTGGTTTCTTCCCCACACCCAAATAGAAGAGGGTGTTATATGACAGTCATGTAATAAGCACACAGAATTCTTAATTTTTTATATAAGGACTTGTTTTTTCTTTTCTGGGAAAATGCAGCAAAAGGTTCAGTACAGATTTTTTCAGTTTCGCTTTCTAGTCATCCACACAGCTTGCTGGGCCTTTGGGTGACATATTCCTGATGGTGTAAAAATAGCAGAGAAAAAACCTTGCCAAATTCATGGAAAGTGCAGAAAAAAGTGAGATATGTAGCCTAGCCCTGTGCACTCAGAGAGACTGATCACATTAAATACTATGAGTTGATGAGTTGAGGTGTGGGGCTGTAGGCTGTATAATACTGTGGCAGTGTGGTGGTTATGAAGGTGTAGCCAATGCTCTGAAATTACAGTTCTGTGCTTGATGGTACCATGCCTGGCCTGGCATGTTTGTGTAGAGTGTCCTGGCATGGGGGTGCTGCTCCCACCTGTCTTTGCAGGGCAAGATGGAGCTGCAGGCATTGGTTTTGTGGTGTTCCCCAAAGTGGTGTTCAGCTTCCTTCCTGAGCAGAACAGTCTCTGGGATTGCCAGGCCTCTGATTCCTTTTCAGTAATGTGCATTGTCCTCATCCTTTGTAAATGCAAGTTTACAAAGTCTTGGTTTTCTATACTGCTTTTTATTTATTGAGACTATTACTGCTGCATATCAGATTCTGGAGTTTATTCTTTATGTATAATGCCTGAACTCTGACGCTGCCTAAACAGTAAAACAGTAATTTGTGCCAGAAGTTTTTCTTACCTGGAAAATTAAGTACAGTGTATTTTCTTTTTTTTTTTTTTCCCTCTAGACACCCAGCTGTTGGGCTGAAGAAGGAGCAGAAAAGAGATCACATCAGCGCTCAGCATCGTGGGGAAGTGCTGATCAACTGAAAGAGGTGAGAAGTTTTGCACAGTGGAGCTTTTCAAGTTTTGATAGGCCCAAGACGTTTTTTAAGCTCTATCTGGAGTCCAGGAAACTGCAACCTTTCCCTCCCCTTTGTTGCTTTTGAAACAGGTTTTACCTCCAACGTAAGAGCAGTTTTGACAGGTGATTCTTATTTTATGCTTTTTGGACTTTCTCCCTGCATACTATGAAGTTTTTGCTGTGAAAGAGTGGCCGGAGTGAGCACTGAGGAACCAGCTTGTTGCTTACTTATTTTTCTGTTCAGGGTTACCTTAATTAGCTTTCTGTTCTTTAATGATGCTCTCCTGAAGGAGGAAGAGTGTAAGGTGGTATGTTAGCATATTCTTGTTTAGAAATCTTGTTCAAGTTTTGGGTTGGAGATAGAGAGGACACCACTTTCACAAATGAAAAAGTGTTGGTACAGTAATGGTATGAGTACTTTAATCATATGTATTTTGCTATGGACTACAGTTGCTACTAGGAAGAACCCACCAAAAAGGGAAGTAGATGATAATAAATGATAAGTGAGAAAGTAGATACAGTAGATACAGGTCTCCAGCTGAAATGACAGAGTTACAGTTTTTGTCCCAATAACCTCCATTTTGTCCAGAGTCTGTGTAACTAGGTCTGTCCAGAACCTAATAAGTGGCCTACATTTCGCCTCACGCCCCTGTCAGGAAGCGTGTAGCCTCTCTTCAAGAACTACACTTTTCTTTTTATAAAATGAATCTTGATGCATGTTCCCATGAGGTGGAACTTTTCCCTGATACTCTGGGCTTCTTGCATCCTCTCTCCTGACTCCCTGTTCAATAGGGCATTCAAAAATGGGAGCAATAACTGAGGAGATGATGTTAGAGGCAGTATATAGTCCTCTTCTGGACAGCCATTGATAGGAAGAGTAGTTGTCAAAAGGAGTGATGCAAGTTTAATTACTTTAGTTTTAAAACCAGATTTGACAAATACAGAATAATCTAGTGCTGGCAATAGCCTCATTTTCAAAGATGAGGACCTGGGCCAAAGAGAGGTTGATCCAAAGAGGGTTGTCTGTTCCCATCTCGCTGAGTACCTCTTATGAAACCCTGATGTGTTGGTATATGGGCCTTCAGTTGCCTGGATGACTTCATCTTCAGCTATGAGGAAGCACTCAGAATCACAGATGAAGTGACCAGAAATTAGTGCAGAAGGAGTTTTGTGTTTGAAAAGTCTTGGCTTAAAACATTCCACCAGCACAAAGAAGTTATAGCATGGACAGGAGTAGCATCTGTTTTTCTAGGATAACGCTTGCTTTTACCGAGACACTACCCTTCATATTCTGGCAGTCCCTATCAGGAACCACCTCTTCACCACAGGACTGTGGCTGTCAGTGATAGTGAAGCCTTCAGCATGGAAGCAAGTCTCTGCCAGTTGATAACAGTGACCCATTGTGCTAGGTTGCCACCCTCTTTATGTACTTGACCACAAGAGAAAGATAAGAAATGTGTGACCAATGTGCTTCATGGTTCCTTTTTTTGATAGAACACAGCAATGGACAAAATAGGTTGTGTCGGAAGGGAGTTGTTTCTATCCAAACTTAACAGCGGTTGTTCACCTCTAAACCTGCCCTTGTCTTCTCCAGGTTATAGTTCTTCCTCTTCTTCTTTTTTCCTTTTTACAGCTTCTCAGGCTAGTTTTCTTGCCCTTCTAGTTCCTCAGGTTCATAGTCCCAGTGTCATTCTGTGTTTGTTATCCAGCCAATACTCACCTGCCTTCCCTTATTTGAGCTCTTACACTGTTACTTTCCAGCTCCTTGTCAGTTTTGTCTCCGCATTGTTTGGCTTTTATTTTATCCCTTTCTTTTTCCTTTTGCTCACCTTTAAGCCTGGCGGATGGGAGCTGTTAAGAGTTTGTTCAATATCAACAGTATCTGTGCACTCAGTTTCTTTGTGCCACAGTAATCTGCAGTTCCTGGAAGGATAAATTCTTTGGGGCAGTTCTGTTCAAACTGTAAAACCCACTAGAGACAGAATTACTGGCAATTGTAGCTGCCAGTTCCAGACATCTTTCTTGAACATGTGCAACCTGAAATTTTTGCTAAAGCTTCATCAAATGTGAAGATTCTTCCAGGGGACTAGAAGAGTACTTCTGCAGCATAAAGGGCCCCCAGGCAAATGTTTAGCTTTTTCATCCAAAGCATTGGAAAACAGAGCTTCTCAGGGAAAAAGCTACAATAATGTGTTTTGGCACTTAAAATGGTAAAATTCTCTTCTGACCCCTTTTCATTTTGAATCGCATTCTTAAAACACCTCTGCTACTTGCACTGAAGGTCTCTGATGTGAAGGAGATAGGAGAGCAGAATGTTGCATAGTAGAGTTCAGAGAAAATTTGACAAAGCTATGGGCAACTGAAAGCAAGAGCTTAAGTAATGGATATAAAAATATCACCTTCTCCCAGGCAACTGCATTTGCTATGTGTAACGTAGGTAACAGTGTTCTGCTCAGCATTTTGAATTGTTTCCCATAGCATTCAACAGTAAACAAGTAGGTAGCTGTGTACAGTTTCCTTGGCTTGTCTTAAGAGTTTGGATTCATGTTTTCTTGCTTCAGCAATTAGTGGAGTGATTTCTAGCATGTATTTTTTATTATGTTGTTGATGTAAACTAGCCAAACACTTGTACAGAGAATTTTATTTGGTTTTAATAAAAGGAGATTGAATGTGCTTTTAAGTTTAAAAAAATAATTTTTTCCTTGATTAGTTTGAGTACTATTGCAATCAAATATATTTGTTTAATGCAGCTGGTTAACTCTTTGAGAAATAGATCTTTAAAAATCTTGTTATAACAACTAAAAGTGAGTATTGTATAGACTTACGATCCCAAGCAAGAAAATTAATTCTGTATTACCACCTAAAAAAAGAATTTCACCTTTGTGTAGTGAAACTTATTTTGCCCTTGATTGAAATAGGTATGTGTTAGGATCAAATCTGTCTAGCACTGAAATAGGCACTGTTTGCTTTCCTGTAGTGGGTCTATTAAAAATTCAAATGTCCCCTGCTCTCACTATGAACTTCTTAATGATAGAGTGTACATTTTTAATAATTTCTTGACAAAATATACTTTTTAAAAATTTGTTTATTCTAAAGGGTTCTACTGTTTGATTTTATGAAGCCTTGAGTGTAAGTTGTGTAAGATAATGCCAAGCTGCTTTAATGTTATTTTAATAGATACACATTTTGACTGGGAGATAGATTGCTCTCAAGTCTTCCTACTGGACACAAACCAAGTAGTGGTTTGAACTGCTGGTATTTTTTTCCCCTTTCAATCTGAATAATTAGTTTGAAATTCTGTTGAAGTTTTTCAGGGGCAATTATAGTTATAGCTTACCCTGAACTGGAATTTACCCAGAATTGGGGAAAACCCACTGTTCAAAACAAGTAGTTTTTGCTCTGTATAGATTTTTAAAGACATATTTCAGATAGCTGATATTTCACTTCTCTTAAGCAGCTCTGTGTGCTATACCTGTTACACTGACACTGGCGGCCCCCCATTGGAAGGTCCCTTCTGCTCCAACAGAGAACTTAAAAAGGATGTGGGAATAAAAGAGAATTCAATATAAGAGCTTGCACACCTTATGTGGTTTCATATACCAATTAAAAGATTGTATTCAAAGGTTTAGGGTGAATTTCTAACGCTTGTTTTGCTCTTTGACCTACTGTTAACTTGTTTATTAACAAACGGCTCATGAATGTGATAGAGCTCACTCATTAACAAGGGGTTCGTGGCTTGTTCAGCAGTAGGAAGTTACCACGTTGTGTAGCCTGACTGGAGAAATACAGCCTGTTGACTGGTAAATATTAATGAGCACTTGGAGAGGAATGGTGGGACATGACATGTTCCTTTATATTAATAGTCTGCATCTAGGTCCCTTCAATAGGGAAGAATTACCAGGATATTCAGATTATCCTAGTGTTGTAAAGAACCAAGGTAATTTGGTTATTTCTCAGGTTTATGCCATGAGTTATATTAAACTGCATGCATATTACAAGTGGCATAGACAAAATTCATATTTATTTCAAGTACACTTTGGGTTGTAAAAATATTGGGCAAGCAAAAAATACATTTAGAGCTTTTTTCCTAACTTGTTTAATAGTCTTTGATGGTCATCTTATCTTTGGCTGTATGACAGTAAACCATCAAAGCTGAACTGAAAGTTTGTGCCCTGAATGACTTTGTGTAGGTTTATTTCTGATAAGATGCACTGATCTTTGTGTTTTCTTAGGGATTTTTGTTGTTGGAGTTTTTTTATAAATTACTTTAAAGTAGGTGAAGAAAAGAGTCTTTCCGATGCATGAGCAATGTTGCAGAGAACGGTTGCTGGAAGAAGAAAGGCTGAGCATTTGAATTGGTATACTAAAGTAATTAATATTTTCTGGATCTAATTGCACGTATGTTTAAAGCTTTAAAGTCTTTGATGAGTGGATGCTTTAGGATACAAATCTTTTTGTGGTGATTTACGTGTGTTCCTTAATGTTATTGTGTATGCCCCAGTCAGGACTGGGCTTGTGAAGTAAATGGTGTCCCAAGCCCTTTCTGTTCTAGCTGCTCTGTGAAAATGGAATGTTTTGTTACTGCACCTCTTCCTGTTAGTAGTAGTGGCTTTATGTCAGTTTGATATAGAGAACAATTGGCAATTAAAAGATAGTCTTGTAGAAGAAAAAAGCTATTGTAATTTCAGGATTATCTTCAGCAAGTGGCAGACTCACTGTGAACTCCCCTTGATGAAGAGATGGAGCATCATTTAGTTTAGAGGATTTCATATACTCAGCCACACTGCCTGCTTACTGGTTGCCTGTGCTGGCAAGCCTCTGTCTCCCCTGTCCAGAGCATAAATAAGAAATGGCAGATTCCTTTATATGCCCATCTTTACTTTCTCATTTTTTTGTCTAGTGGTAACTACCACATCATGGACATCCATGGTCCTTCAAGTTCAGGGCTAAGGACATATGTTCTGAAAAGGCATATCTGTTTCTTCACTGCATTGCATGTTTGGCTTAAGAGATCATATCAGTTCTAGATACAGTCAAATTCTTCAACAGTTTTTCATCTTTCTGTTTCTCCTGGATGACCCTTTTCTCTCTGTTACTGTCAAGAACCTACTGACTGCCAAAACATACATAGTCTTGAGGTGGCTGAGAGAACCTTAAATTGCAGGCATCCATGATTCCTTTCACAGTGTCAGAGCTTCAAGGCTTTGGCTAGCCTGGAGACATACCAGCCTATCAACACTCTTCCATTTAATGCTTTCACTATCTGAATTGTACAGTGAGAGGCTATGTTCTCAAAGATTTGCCAGCTATTTGTGACAGAAATCAGTCAGCCAGATCTCTGAGGTGGAATTGTGTAGGTATTTTTTTTTATGCTCCTAGGGAAAGCCTAGAAACCAGATTTCATTTAAATTAAAGAAAATAGTGTATTTAACTTCTTAGTAGGAGGAATTATACAGCATCAAGGAGACGCAGTAGAAGTGAAAGATTGATATACAGCACTCCCCATGCTTTCTGATTATTCTTGTAGCCAGCCATCTCTGTCCACAGCTGTCTTCTGATCTGGACAACATTCTTCTAAGTTTTTAAAGGGGAAGATGAAGATTATTTCCCAGTTCTCTCCATTCTCCAACGTTCCAGTGTAAGACATAAATATTTGTAGGTGTATGTATACTTACCAGACTGATTACCTGCTTGCTTTTTCATCTCTGGAGTTAGGTTTCCTAGTGGCTGGTATTCCTACAGGGAGAATGGGGAAGTTCTAGACAAATTTATTTTTTTAGGGATGAAATATCTCTTCAGACTGCAGAGTTTCTTTAAGTGACATGGTGCTTGAGTTACACCCTTCATCAAGAGATTATGACCCAGTTCTCTAAATGTAGCTCATCTGTATTATTAACTCAGTTGTATTAGAGCTCTGTTTTTCTTGATGTGTTTTATACACAAACCCTTTTGGAAGTCTGAACTGTTTGTCTGTTGTTGAAAGATGAAAGTTTTAAGCCGTTTCTGAGTAGCAGTTCTCTGAATACGGGTAACGAACTGTGGCAAGAGGTGATATGAAGCCTTGAAGGTAGATTGTTCTTTAGTGAGTGCTACCAGAACCATCACAAGGAAAATTCCACAGCCTGGAGCAAAGCTCCATCCAAACCTCTTCACCAAGCACTGTCATCTCTGACACTGTGAAGAGTGACATGAAGTGCTTCTCCACCACAGAGTTGCTTTGCAAGAGTACTAGTGATATATTTAACTGCTTGGAATTAACCACACAGTGTGTGTACTTGTAAGCTGTCACTCAGAAAGAGAGGTTAGTTTCTAGCTGAAGAAGTTCTTTGACATGTGAATTCCATGTGCATTCATTCTCCTTACTTGCCCTTCAGGTTTTTAAAAATTATATCTCTTTCTGAGTTAAAAATGAAATGGGGCCATGTGTGGCCTTATATTCCAGTGTGCTGAGCCTGAAGAACAGTGGGATTTGAGCCCAAGGGAACAAATTATCCAGTTTTAAGGAAGAGTCTGTACCTGTTACGTGAATTTGCACAGTCTAAACTTCTGAGACAATGTTTATAGAGGTAAATGCTTTCTTTCATGTAGAAATTTCCCAGGAGGAATAAATAAGTGGAGGAATCCCCAAATGAAATTCTTTGGTTTCTTGTTAAGGAGGAGGTCAAATGGATAATGGCTTTAGTTGCATTTGACATTTAAAATATGTAACTTTTGATTAGACATCTTTGCAGCAGACAGCAGAAAAGATAATTCTGTCTGCCTCAAGGAATCTGTGATAATTTAGCCTGCAGGGAAATGCTATTAAATGTGTTAAATAAGTTCTCTAAGATGAGTAATGCATTTTGATTGTCAGTTGTTTGTGAAGGCGCTTTGCTTTTATGATGAATTATTATTGAAAACTTTGGTTTGGTTTAAGATCAAATAAATTAAACTGTAGGCTTCAAAGTCCCCAGCTTAAACCAGTTATAGGTCAGAAATTGCTACAAATTGTCATTCTGACTGCTTTTGTTTGCATCAGTTATTGCAGGGCTTGTGTGTAAATGAGAAAATTCAGTAATTAAACTCAGCCTGTTGCTATATTCAGGTTGGTGAATACAGGGCAGATACTTTGGAGAAAGTATCTGAGAAGCATAAAGAAACTTTAATGCTCATACTTCAAGGAAAGGCAATCCCATATGCCTATAAAATCCTCCAAAGATAATTAAAGTGTCCATGATTCATTCTGTATGTGAAGATTTGAGCAGCTACCCATTCAATAACTCATTCTCACTTCACCTGAACTTCTTTCCAGCAGATTGCCAAACTGAGGCAGCAGCTTCAGCGCAGTAAGCAGAGTAGCCGTCACAGTAAAGAGAAAGAAAGGCAGTCACCTCTCCATGGCAACCACATAGCAATCAGTCAGACTCAGGTAAGTAGCCTCCTACCTTATCAGGGTTGGGAGAATGGCCTGCTGAGCCTTCCCATCTGCCTTCTGTTTGTACTCTTGTGTGGCACACAAAAACGCTTAACAGTCTGATGCTACCATATCTTCACTGAAGTTTATCTGATGGTCGTCATATAATTAAAAAAAGGAGTGTTGCAGCAGGATAGCAACTGAAATGTATTATGATGCTGTAAAAATTCTGAGCATGACCAGATAAGGCTGTGCTTCCAGCAGTATGTACTTGCTTCCAAGAATGATTTTTGTGGTATACTTTTAGAAGTATCTGCTCCTCTGGAAGGTATTGGCCTATCAGTTTTGCAACCTAATTTCATCTAGGCCAGTTAAAAAGTAGAAATAGAAAATAAAGAGGGCAACAAAGCAGAGTTCAATGCCCAATGTAGTGTTTGCTCTAGTCATTACAACCTGCCAGCAAAACTGAAACCCAATTACAGTTCCAGAGCTCAGGCAAGATTAGTCAATGACTTCATGAATCTTAAGCCACTTGTAGAAAGTATTTAATCAGGGCTCATTTGACAGTGCATACATCTGAGCTTGATTAAATTTCACCTGTTGGATCCTTAACTTAGACTGTGTTACTAACAAGCCCCTGTTTGAACACCTGAAATGTTGGTTCTGTCTTGGGATTTCCTACTTCCTGATTGCCTTTTTAACTACCTGGTGTTTTATAAAGGAGTGGTTGAGCTGTGATGACTGATCCCTTATGGTCCTTCTTCTGTTTGGACAAAGTTTTGTCATTAAAACCTAATCTTGGGATGAAGACATATAGGAATTTGATATTCTTTCTGTACCTTTTATGCCTTTATAACAAGGTATCCTACTACATTTTGCATAGGAAAGGGTTTGCTTTACATTTCAAAGTAAGCTGTGGCAAGTACCCTGTGCTATTATAGTCACAGTACAAACAGTCTCTGCCACAGATTGAAATTCACCTAGAACATATGCCATGAAGAAACATTCCTTAGTACTTGGAACTTACTTTGTCATTGCTCATGCAACATTTTGATTTCTCAAGGTGTTCTATGATGAAGCTGTCCTGCAGGCAGTGGTTTGTGAGAGAATGCTTGCAGACAAATGACTTGCACCTTTGGAGCTGCACATTGTGCAAGGTTCACTTGATAAGAACTCAGAAAAAATTTTTACATTTTGTCTTGAGCATCTTGTGATTCTGTGAGCAAGAGGAGAACACATTGACGAGCCAGCGCTGTTCATGGCTGTCAGTGTAGCTGCCACCAGGGTGAAGCTTTCAAGGTTGATGTGTGTGCACTCCTGTGAATGTTTTCTGTTGGTAACAGAGCTCTGCTCCAACAGGCTTTTCTGAAAACCCTATTTGTGTTTATTTATGTGATTGATTCTTAAATTCAGGATGATTTCTCTTACAGCATTTGACATAAAGTTCTGAAAAGCTATAAGCTACTGAATGAATGTTTTATTTTTCATTTGCTAAAGCCAACCAAAAGAGAATCAAAGTGCATTAAGTGAATATTTCAGTTGTTAAGCTTTAGGAATGTTATGAAATGCCTTTTGATCATAGTTAAAACATCAGCATCAGCGCTCCATGTGCTCCCCATGCCCCTATGGTGCATTCTGTAGTCTGTGCATCTGGAAAGTACATATACCTGTCTACTTACTGATAAGTGAAGTAGTAGAATGCTTTGATTATACAATACTACTATGAGTTAAGTAGGAGTGATTTTATTGGATTTAGATTTATACAGGCATTTGTTTTTATTTGAATTTGCCAAGTAAAGATGGTCTTTCAGATGGCAAAATTAATACAGTTGCTTACTGATGTTTTTAGCATTGGTCTCAGACTTCTGCCTTTATTCCATTTTCAAATCGTGTTGATTTCTACCTTCTAGGCTTGTATTTCCAGATCAGTCCCTATGCCACTGTCAAACATTTCAGTGCCAAAATCAACTGTTTCACGTGTGCCGTGTAGTGTAGAAGGAATAAGTCCTGAACTGGAAAAAGTATTCATTAAGGAGAACAGTGGAAAAGAAGAAGTATCCAAGGTAAGCTTATAGTAACATGTTTATGGTGTTTTTTTTTCTTTGTAATCCATAAACGCATGGAAAACCTTCCCCGTGAGAAACCTTCCTTTTGGCTGAAATTACAAATAATTTTCTTCAAAGAACTGTTTGTTTGAAAACTTTGTTTCAGTGTTTTATCATGGTGGGGTTTTTTTGGTTTTTCTGTTTTATTTTTAAAGGGCTTCTGGCCAAACATACTCTGTCGAGAACTTGAACGTTTTTGTGTGAAATGCAAGTGCTTGAAAATTCAGATACTTCAGGCTGCAGTAATAACCAGTTAGAGACCAGAAGATTATTGTATTTGCTTTGTTTTGCATTCTTTTTCTTGAGAAAGATCTAAGTTTGCTGTGCTATGCTCTCCTTTTTTGTTTTAATGCTTTTTTTCCCCATAAACTGAATGTGGACCATTTTACTTCCATGAAACCTGTGGGAGAGCTCTGCATGGGAAACACTGACAAATGGGGCAGCTTTGCATTAGAGCACTGGACTTGTCATTGAGGATCTTGGTGCTTAGATGACACTTAAAATGTGAAATACTTGGTTTACAGCCACTGTTTCCTAAATAGCCAATGAAAATTTTCTGCTGTGGAATAAACTACTCCACTATCTTCTCCAAAGTTTAGGTGCCTTTATCATGAACGGTCATGTAATAACAATTCAGTATATGAGTCAAGCTGCAGAACTTTAATCAGAGGTTTAAGATTCTAAAACCTGATATTTGTAGTTCTTCATTTCGGTATTAAAAAGTTTTGGAGTAGTTTTGGCTTCTCCAGAGTCTTCACTTGTGTGGGCAAACCAGTCTTAAGAATGAAATACTGTAGTAGTAGAAGTATTATGCTGTTTGCTTTCTCATAGCTGTCTCATTCCTTTAGAAGAGGTGTGTGTTATAACAGGGGAATAAGGAAAAAAAAATCAGATGTGAAAACTGAAACAGAAAGCCCAAACCAATAAACCTTGTTGCACCATCTTCAAAGACAGAATTAAAATGCATGTATTGCAGTGGCACCATTGATGTTGCTATGGCTAGGGTTGTAATCTCCTATAGTTAGAGGATATTTCATTTATTTATCAGACAGATCATCTTCGTAAATGTTGTCCTTGGGTTTTAACAGCTTATTGCTTGGGATGCAGAGCTCTCCTGTGTTACTGAATGTACTGACTCTGATCCAGCAATACAGTTAAGCACATACTTAAGTGCATTGTTGGATTTGGGCCAGAGGTGCTCAGCAGTTTACGAAACCAAGGCAATAGTGAACCCTTCCTCCAAACATTTCGCTGGCAAGAGTTTTCAGGCACAAAAGAAAGTCATAAATCAGACACTGCCCTTGAAGTCAAGTCCATCTTTGTGGGCAGAGGGTTGTTTCCTGCTATGTAACTGTTAATTTCTGTGAAGTCTGGTCATGTGGGACCTCAAGTGGGACTCCTAGCGCTGTCTTTGAGATTACTAGGTCTCAGTTTGCTTATGGAGGATCTTAACAAGATCATAATTTACTTAATCTTACTGCTGGTGAACTTTCTCCTGATACAACAATTTTGGTGTGTTTTAGCCTGGGGGAGTTGGGGTAGCTAGGTTAAAGGTTAGGAATTACTGAACAAAAGATAAACCATAGGAAACCAAACTTCATTAGTTTCACTGCTAGTGAAACAATTTTTCTTTCAGTTTTCTGCCATTCTTTCTTGCTGTAATGTATTTTTAGAAACTATTTTAAAAGAGCAGTCAAAGGTAGTTGATTACTTTGGGTGATGTGTGAAGGATAAATTGTTCTATACACTCACTTGGAAGATGGGTGTGCATCTACATTTTCAACTGGTTTCTTTTAGCCTGTTTCCACGTTTACTTCACAGTTCTAACAGTGCATGTTGAAACCTTAATTTTCATATGAATTGATCTATCCAGCTGCAGAAACACTTTGTGCCCTAATATGAATCTGTATTCCCTTGCCAAGAGAGATATGAGGAGTAACACAAAACCTGCTAAAATCACTGAGAAGGAATAATGTCTTTGCATTGTACTGAGTTGCAGCTCAGTACCCAATTTTCAATTTTTGTTTATTATTTTCAAATTTAGGTACTACAGTAGTAGCTTTATGATTTCTTTCATTTCAATAACCACATTTGGGCTGTCCCAAGTAAAATAAAATGCATTTTAACTTTGTTAATTTCTAAAAGTTTACTTTAATGTTCTTGAAATTTTTTTCTGTTAGTCTCTCTTCAGTATAAATTTACAGTTTTGGAGGTTTTTTTTCTAACAAACTGTTTGTTAATTCATATATATTGAAATCAAACTAGGTGATATATAGGACAAAAATAAGGTTAAAGCAGTTTTAAAGATAGTTTTATAGATACTACTTGAATTACTTTTTGAATTTAACTCCCAGTTCAAATAGATGACCAGTGAAACTTTCCTCCCAGTTTTGTGCTTGCTTCATCTTCAGATATGCAAATCATTTATTTTTTAGATTTGCTTTTAGTTTTGTAGGGCATGACATTACATACTTATTTCCCCTTTTGCTGACTCAAATTTTTGTAATCCTACTTAAAAAATGTATAGATTCATTTGAAAATGTCTTCTGTCTTTTCTCATGCTGACTTAGTTCTAATAGTTCTTTGAAACCTTTTTTGTTTTTTTAATAGTATCTTAATGATGATTGAAATTGTACTTAAAAAAGTAAAAAAATTATTGTCCTTTTATTTTTGTGTTTCACAAAGACAGTTTATGATTAGTAATGTCATTATGTCATTACCTTTTAATTAACCAATTGGCCATAAAGTTTAGAGGAATTGCATTGTAAGTGGCCAAAACATTCAAAATATTTTAATCTTTGCAGTTTAGCTATGGTATGTGTATATCTCTTCAGATAATTCATCTTGCTTAGTTAGCTAAAGATGTTTGCTTTTTGCTTTCATAAAACTAAGTTGGCTTTAATTGAGTAACTTCTTAATCATCTCTTTCTTTTAAATTTATTAATAAACTTTTAATTTATGTTCTAATGCATTTATTAAAAATTCTTGGATATATTTTCCTTCCTTTTTTGTAGTTTCCTGATTAACATTGAAAAATTGTGATGGTGTGTCTCTGTTCCCACCATAACTTGTAAGATGGAATCAGCTCTTTGTGAAGTTGTGGCAGGCTTTTGTTCCCTAACCCATTGTGAGTCCACAACACAAACACTGGAGACTGTGGTACAATAAGATGATGAACTTATTTCCCTTATTGTAGGGATTGGGGGATAAGAGGTGTTCCCTCTTACAGAATACATTATGAAAATCATGAAAAATGCCCTGTAGCAGAACATGGGCTCATAGGTCTTCTATTAGGAAAAACATAGTACTGAATTATCTTTCGAATATACAGAAATAACTAGAAATGAGGCAATTTTGATGGACTGTCACACAACAGAAGTAAAATGATTACTGTTTTCCTTGTTTGCTTTCCAGTACTTCTGGAAATAGATAGCAAGATGGTTTTATGAACCTATCAAAAAACTTAATCCTGTAATAAAAGGACTTTTTCTAATTTTCACAGATGCAGAGAAGCTTTACTTAAATCTTCATAGCCTTCATCTGAGAAGTCTGGGTTTTTTCCAAGGGTTCCTTCCCAGGATGCATTATGGCTTTTGCACTTGGAACCTTATCTAATGCATTGATGGCTTCATTGATGCCAGTAGGAAGAAGCACTTTCCTAGGTCTGCCTTTGTGTTCCAAAGGGGAAAGTTTTTGAATCAAAAGCATTGAATGCTCTGCTCTCAAGAAGTCGTCTCCTAAATAGATGTACAGCTTGTGAGGAGCAGGGGTTTTTTTTAAGGCTTCCAGTGGTATATTATATATCCTAATAGCATTCCTGATGTTCCTCCCAAGTTGAGTGTTCTTGTTTTTTTTCCAGCAAAAACATTGATACTGACAACAAAGTGGTGAACATTAACAATGTATTGAGAAATGTATGTTGTTGTCAAATGGAGCATTTCTGTACCTTTGCAGAGAGATGAGAGCAGTATGTAATTGTGTCCAAGAACACACTGTTCTGTAGGGGCTGACAGGTGTCCTGTCAGAATGCATTTGGCATAAGGTTAGTACATGACTAGACATTCTTGAAAAAAAACAAACCTCAAAACCAACAGAATGCAGTAATTTCTAGTTGTTCTCCATGCATTGGGCATTATGGAAGCTAATAGCAGCTGCACCAAATTAGTTACCCTATTTCTGATGTTGTAAGGTTGTGAGAACTTCAGTTT
>JAWWLV010000088.1:25398789-25421966 GCA_035041135.1 Platyrinchus mystaceus
ATTATGGAAGCTAATAGCAGCTGCACCAAATTAGTTACCCTATTTCTGATGTTGTAAGGTTGTGAGAACTTCAGTTTTACAATAGTTTGGGCATGACTCATGGAAATTAACTTTGAAAGTGTTTTTTTCTGTTGATTGGGTTTTAATACATAAAGTTTTTAACAAGCAAAATCCTTATAGTTGGTATTTTTGCACTTCTCAAGACTTTGATTCAGTATTAAGGGAAAAATAAATACAAAAGCACAGTAATCTGAAATACTGGCATTTTCTATGCCTTAGAAGTTATTGTAGTTGGAAAGAATTTATTATTATTTAGCTTTTTCTACTTGTGTGTATATTTAGATACATGTCTAAAAATATGGATTATTTTTTTACCTCAGGCTTTAATTCAGGGGAGATTGAAATATGTGATTTGGGATATGCTTCCTGAGTACCTAAGACTACATTGTTCATCCAGGTGTGGAAGAACATCTGTGTTATCCTCAAGTCTTTAATTATGTGATCACTTATTTCCCCCCCCCCCCCCGGAATCCTTGCTTTACCTGTTATGTAGAGCGTAGTATTTGCCCTTAATGAGCAGTTGTTTGCTGGTGTTCTTTTCTCCTTATTAGATTTGTGTCCTCATGCTCACTGTTAAACTTTGCTTTGAAGTCAGAAATCTAAACTTTTGAGGTTTTGCTTCTATATAATAGGAGAGTGTCTGAAATTTTGTTCTCTTTTTTACCTCACTTGTGTGAGAAGAAAGATATTATCAACACTTCATGGATGGAGAAGCACAAATCCATCAGGGTCCTGTACTGTGGCTCTTCAGGTAACATAGGATACTGCATCCCATTTTTTGAAGTTTAAGGTGCAGCTCCCATAGTTTCCTTCTGCATTTGTGAATACAGAAGACTTTTGCAAATGAGACCTATATAAAGTGGGCATCCAGAAAAATCCAGTTGATTTTCTGGCATCTCACAGTATTTTTGTGGCAGAGACAGAAATAAAAATGCTGTTCTGCGTGGCAGGTTTGTATTTTTGTTATGATAATGATAAGACTAATTTTTTTTCTACAGCTTCAGTTTTGTTTTTTACCTCTCTTCTGTCGTGTAACAAATGATACAATGCTTCATGACTATCTTGTGTATTAAATGAGTCATGGCCTGTTGGGGGTGATGGGAATAGCAACATGTAGTGGTGTTGTAATGCACATGCAATGTGAGCTGAGCTGTTGGAACAGACCACACAGCTGTGCCCAAACTTTACAGCATTTGATGTAGGAACTGTAATGTTCTCTTTATGGTGTGTTTCTTTGCTCTTAATTGAAATATGAAATGGTATTAACTGGAAGGCTCATAAGAGGAAAATTATCTTCCTGCTCTGCTATGTCTGCCTTTTTGTATAATATGTAGTGGTTTTCTGGATAGACTTGCTGAAAAGGGGAGAATGCGATACTTGGCCAATAGGTTTCATGTCCCTGTGTCTGGCAAAAGTGTTGGGTTGAATTTTAGACTCTGGAACAAGCTGTTACACTTTTGGAATATATGAGGAAGAGGAAGGCAATAAAATAAAAATGTTCACTTGAAGTGAGAAGGAAAAAGACATTAAGTTTTTGTAGCTAGAACATTTAAGCTGTTCTCTATGACTTGGTCACAGTCCTCACTGAAGTGAGGATAAAAATTATGTTTAAATCCTGCAGGCATTTTTTCCCTTTCACTTCTAAGCAAAACTATAATTCCCATTTGATTTCTTACATTTAAAGCAGCACTGTCTGCATTATAAAAACTAATTTTCCACTAGGAAGGACAAGTAAGTAGAGCGTGCCAATCTGCTGCTGTGAACATGTCTATGCAGTATATTGCAGAATGGGATGCAATATCACTCTGCCCAGTGCCAGCTAGGCTGATATGGGCAGGCAGAGCTTGCTAGCTTTGGTTCAAGACAGAGCTTGAGAACCTTGTTATAAGCCTGTGTGTACATCATCTGTAGAAGTGAAGGATGGAATGTAGGGCTGAGCTAGAGAATTACAACTTACTAGCAAAACATGGATGGTTTCTTTTATAATTGTATTTCAGTTGGTTGTTATGGCAATAGTATGTCATTGTATTTGACATTTTCTACTGTTCCCTTTTATTCAAATGTGTTCTCTGTTGGGGTACTTGTTTTTCTTTTAGAATAACAGTGACCTTTTTATTGAAAATTGTATTACTAAGTGTAATTGGAGACATTTGTTGGTCAGGTTTGACTTTTTAAATTATCAGAAAGAACATAAAAACACAATAGTAGCCTGTGTTGAAGTGGATTTTGGTGTTAACTTGGTGTTAAGAGGATGTAGTTGGCTTGGAACGTGCACATTGTCTCAGCATTCAGCATAATTAATGTATGTTTTGCGTCCATTGCACACTGCGTTATTTTCTTCTGGAAAATCTTCCTGTTCTTTGAAAAATGGCTTGTTGTTGTTAAAGGCTTTCATTTACAAGTGCTGTTGGCTGACATTGCTTATGAGTTTGATCTTTTCTCTGTAACTTTCATTGCTTTGTTTCTCTGCAGCCTTTGGATATCCCTGATGGTCGAAGGGCCCCATTGCCTGCTCACTATCGTAGTAGTAGTACACGAAGCATTGACACCCAGACTCCGTCTGTCCAGGAGCGCAGCAGCAGCTGCAGCAGTCACTCACCATGTGTGTCTCCCTTTTGCCCTCCTGAATCTCAGGATGGGAGTCCTTGTTCAACGGAAGATTTACTCTATGACCGTGATAAAGGTGAGAGTAGAATGGCCTGCCTTTATCTATGGGAGGCATGTGATGTCCTGCTTTTACAACTACCTTCATTTTACTCATTACATCAGTTTTTGTTTTTGTTTGATGGTTGTGGAGGGATTGAGGATTTATCTTAAAATTGGTTTTGTTTGTTTACATATCTTTTTCCCTCTTGTTTGTGAAACTTCACAAACATCTTCCATAAATACGTCAGAGGAGCACAGCAAAGAGTTAACTATTTATGAAGATTCAAATGTGAAGAATTCAGACTGTAACATGTTTATGTTTAAAAAAGGTTTCAAGAAGGTTTGTGGTAGACTGTATATTCATCGTGGGTGAGTTACTTGCTGTTCAAATGGTGGTGTAAGTTTTGGACTGCTTTTAAAAATACTCTGCTTCTGGACTCTTACATTCCACTTGAAGCTGTTTGGTGAGAAGCTCAGATATGAGTTTGAACAACCTGATGGAGAGTAATTACTTCTCTATGTATGTTGCATAACAACTCAGAAATTCTGAATAATTTATGTGTTTATATGTCAATATGCTGTACTGTTTTTCAAAGTCTGCAAAGTGTTGTTTGGTTTTATAGAGGGAGTATAACTGGTGTTCCAGTAATTAAGAGTTACTGACGGAACATGTAGTGTGAAAATAGAGGCACCAGTGTAAAAAAGCTGGGTTTTTTTGGACAACTGTTTACTAATGAAATTACCCTTTTGCTTCTGGTCAGCTAGCTGAAACATGAACTTCAGTTTGGAGGATGCAGGATTTGGGTAAAACATGCAAGCTGAGAGTAGTAAGTAAGTTTCACAGAGGAAATGAAAAATTTTAAGATTTAGCATATATTTACAAATGAATTAAAGACAGCAGTATTTTGAGGCTGTAAGTGAGGTTAAGCTTTTTTTCTAAATACTATCTCTTGAATAATTCTTAAAGTAATTTGTGAATAAGGTTGGGGAAGTCAGGAGAAATACTAGCTTTTCTTGGTTTCTGAAAAGTAGTATTTTCCTGTCTTGGATTTAAAAAGACAAAATGAAAACAAATCCATCTGTCCAAATCTTGAATTGAGGGTGGGTGTGTACAAGTGTGTAAGTTAACCACATTAAAGTAAAAGTCTTAGATCAACATGATACTTGGCCATGCTCCAAAAATAACAGTGATATTAGCTCCCCACACACACACACTTCTCTTTCTTACACTATGCATGTGAATTTTAATGTGTTGTCAAGACCGAATCACTACGGAGACATTCACTGAAGTATTAGCACACAAAAAAGCATCTTGACAGGTAAATTGCTTCATATGTGCCCTGATAACAAATATAAGTTAAAAAGTGAGGAAATGAAAAATTTCTTTTGCACTTAGTACTCCGTTATCACAGTAATAGAAATTTTCAGTGGTACACTATCAGCTGTAGCAAGTAAAGACAGTCTGAAATAGTGCATCTAACCTTCTTAATGCTTTTCAAGGGTTTTTATCTCCTGTCTTGGATTTTTTTGAATAGCTAACTGGAGTAAAATTTATGAGTAGTTACTTCTTTGTGGATTTCAGTTTTAAGGCTGGCTTTAATGCTGGGCCTGTATCAAAAGTCTGCTCTAGTTAGTAGTGTGTAGGTGACAGTGATAAACAGCCAGCTTTGTAAAGTCATGATAAGGGCATTTTTAAATTAGTTTATTGTGTGTATGAAAGATAAAAGCTTGAACTGCTCATCACAGCCTAGGTCTTTAAAGGCAAGGTAAAAACTAGGAAAACATGGTGCGGTTTTGGGAGAGAAAGAAATTTGTTCAGAGGTTATAAAAGTATAGTCAGAAAGATGCATTTTAGTCTCAGATTGTCAAGATCCCACAGGCCAGTTGTTCTGAATGTTATCTTCAAAGTAGATAAATTATAGATAAATGAGGCATATAGGTAAAAATTGGAATAGCATATTTTGAGAGAAAGTTCCTTACATTGGTTGTGAATATTAACTGCTTTATAAGACCAAAACTTGTGAAAGTTTTCATACCTTCATTTTAAAGGGTTTTGCAATGCTGGAATAAAACTGTAGTGAGTTTGCTGTTGTGTAACCAAATATAGATGTTTTGACCCCAAGATTTTTTTTTTCTTTCTATGAGAGTAACTTCGCAGTATCATTAAAATATACAATTATCAGTGTTAATGCTGCTGAGTTTTGCTGGATAGGGAGAGGAAGGTTAGTAGTTTTGACTGAAAGACATGAGCAGTGAGAGGAGCCAGTGCTCTGTACAGACACAGCACTGCTTTACATTCCTAAAGCATCTTTTATTTCTTGTGCAAAATAGTGCTTTGGCCTGAGGCCCTCACAGCTGCCCTTTGGACTGTATCAGCTGTTGGGTTTACCTTCCTGCAAGAAGCTGCAAAATTACTGAGTCTTTCAAAAGAAAGTGAAAGCTAATTTTCAGACAGTATTGTTCTGAATGGAGCAGTGATACTTAACAGTATTGATTAGAGGAGAGAAGGTATTTTAATGGCACCTGGCTGTATAATTTTGTATTAAAGCTGCCGGTTTCACTAGATCAGTTTTGTCATAATTTGGTTCATGAGACTGGAGGGTGCTGTGTAGCATGCTGAGGAGCTGTGGCAGAAGTAAAATTCAAAGGCATCCAAAATTATAAGAGGATGAAATTTGGAGGAGCTTTTTTGTACAAAAATGTATAGTATGACCTGTTTTTCAGGACTTTTGGTTTAGGTGCTTTTTTGTGCATTTCAAGTGCATTGTGTATTCCCACTCTTGCTAGTAGGCTCTTACAAGCAACACATTCATGAAGATGACCTGAAGATACTTGTTAAATTCTGGGCATCTGATTCATAGTTTTTTAAATGAAAGTTGTTAGTTAAGTCTTTGAATTGTCTTAAAAAGCAAAGGTATTTTTGAACCTATCAAAACAAATCCCAATGTGCTCACTGGCAAAGTTCCTTGTTTCCTTAAAGTTTTGTCTTTTAAAAAAATGTTTTACAGATTCTTTTTTAGTTAGCCTCCTTTGTTGTTCTAAAATATGCAAGCTATAGTTACTGGTATTAAGTGTTCTGGTTAGAATAGTATTTTTAGTGTTTTAATGACAATCTTAAAACCCTTTCTAGATAACAGAATATATCCGTTTAAAATATTTATGTTTAGAAATTCCACGTGATGTAGGGCTCCATATTGTCTGCTGTGTGTTTGTGGTAACAAAACTCCCGTTAAAGGTTCCATCTGTTAATGTTCAATCATTGTCAGCGGGATGGGGTGGGAGGTGGGGATGGAAGGCGCCCGCAGGGCACCCCCTGCTGACGGGAGCCCCGAGGCGCAGACACGGCCCCGGCCCGAGGGCTCGGCCGTGGGGCCGCAGGGAGCAGCAAACCTGCACGTAAAACACTCTGACAACACGCGTTTATTTGCAGTGTCAGTAAGGATTAATAACGTGACAGTTTAGCACTTAAGAGCTTACAGGATGCACGAGTGGAGGCTGGGTTAAGCTGTGAATCCCACCTCTTGCCACTTCAGCTCGTGGCCCGTGTTCCCAGTGCCCTGCTGCTCTTGCCCTGCTGCTGTGCGTGCTGGAGCAACGCCCAGCGTGTACGTGTGAGCCTCCTGACAACCACACGTTTGTTTCCAATAGTAGCATGCAATGCATTTGGTCAAAATGAAAGTCTAACAGCTTAGCAAACCTTAAAAGCAGAGAGGGTAAAGAGGGAGAGTTGTTTAGCAGCTGTCTTATATAGAAAGTTTAAACCAGACAGGGCTAACTAAACCAAAACGTTGATTGAAAGCTGAACTGGCTAGTAGACAAGACACTGAATCTTCCAAGAACTGACTTAACTTCAAATTCTATTTGATTCTTCCCTTGCATGTGCTGCCACAGTTTTCCACTAATTGGTGGAATGAACAGTAGTACATTTTAGGTCTCAAAAGTTTTTAAATAGAAACTTGGATCTTCAATTTTAAATATTAGAAGGAGGAAACAAACTGTCTGGGTTCTGTTAATGATTTCTGTGTTTGGAATGAGCTGTGTGGGCCAACAGTGGAAAGATGCCAACAGGACCATCATGCTCCCAACTTGGCAAATATCTGTATCATCTCCAAGTGTTTCTGCCTTCGTAGTTAACACTGAAAATTCTGTAAATAGAAGTTCTGTATTCACTCTATGGCAGAAAAGAGCTGAATAATCAATACACTGCTGAGGTTCACTTCAGTTTGTTGGTTTTTTTTTTCTTTTCATATCTTTCATAGTAAATCTTCAAAGGGGAGTGTGACATTGGAGTTGATTTGTTTTTTGTAAGAAACCCGTAACAAGGAGCTAAAGCAAGAGCAGCTATTTCTCTCCAGTTAAAGTGTGTGTTAGTAAGTTGAGAGATCCACTTTAATTTTGCAATTCCATTTTTTTAATTGTAATCCCAAGCAGGGAACAGGTAACCACTAATACTAGCCTGAGATAGATGTTGCTCTTTGAAAAGGTAGAAGCTACTGCAGAAAGCTATATTTCTGTGAATATTTTTGTACCTAATTTATTTCCTTAATGCACTGACTGTCATGTTGTCAGCATGACTGTTTAAAGAGAGCACTTTCATGGTCTTAATATTTCAAACTTCTGTGCTTCACCAGACTTGAGCTTTCTCTCTCATGTTTTCTGAGGAGTACAAATAAATCTGCCCGTTGCCTTTTGTCTTAAGTCATCTAAGTCTGTCTGTTTAAAATATACACAGACAGCTAGAGTTATGAAGAATACCTGTATCACATAGCTAGTAGTGATGAGAGAATTAAACTGTAGAAGTTTCATTTTGGATATTAAAAAAACTTCACAATATGAAGCGAGTAAGGTAGGACATTGTAATGATGAGATATCAGTACCTGTGTTACGAACATACTTCATTTCTTTGCAACTTCTGAACTATTCATGAGGCTAATGAGGTCAATATTCCAGTGAAGAATTATGTTTTAAAATAAGATACATGTTGTATACACACATTTTCAGTAACACTGTTTATACAGTGAGAAGGCGTGTTATCATTACCACTCATAATTCTTCTGCATGTATTATGCATATTACCTGTTCATTTATGGTTTTTGAACTACGTAATAAAGAATGTATTTGTTTCCAGGATCACAGCTCTGCTTTGTTCCGATTGCAGTGTTCTGGATAAAAATATCCTCCTGTTACGTGTTGTTATATGTTAGATTACTGCTACACTGAAGCTGTTATTCAGAAGAAATGTGCTATACAAGGGTGTTAGAAATAGCCTGCAATAAAGGAAGCGTTGTGGTAGAAGCAAGCCGGCGTAGTGGCTAAATTGTGAAAAAAGGCATCTTGTTTGGAAATCAAATTTAATTAAAAAGCACTCTCAATCTCTAGTAATATAACTGCTTTAAATTTTCAGACAGTGGGAGTAGCTCACCGTTGCCCAAGTATGCCTCATCTCCCAAACCAAACAACAGCTACATGTTCAAACGAGAGCCCCCAGAGGGATGTGAGCGAGTGAAGGTCTTTGAGGAAATGTCGTAAGTAATGCCTTTTATATCAGCTGGTATCTGCAAAGCAGTAAACCTGTTTACTGAGCCTATTCAACTGCAGATGAATAAACTATTCCAGCTGATGGGTTTTTCAGGAGCAAACTATTCTTAGAGTTTGTACAGAAGAGAAGTTGAAGTGTTTACATTGGTTTGAAGAGGAAATGGAGTCTTTTAACTCTTTTTGTGCATTTATAAAAGGCAACTGAACTCCAAGCAGAAAAGATAAGGTACATTAATTTCCTAAATATTTGTAAACCTATTTCCATATATTTTTAATGAGATTTTAAATTTTCATGGCTTAAACAGAAACTCTCCTTGTCATAATTATCAGTTTCACAAATAGGTTGCATTTTAATGCGTATAAAACATATACAGTGAAGTGAAACATATATAAAGGGTTTGTAGATGGTAGTATGCTTATGGCATAGACTTTGCTCAATATTTTTGCTGAGCAAGAAATTGGAAATTACACCCTTGGACATCATGTCTTTTTTCCCCTAGACCCAGCAGTATTTGAGCACAGCACATGCTGTCGAGGTTGCATGCTTAGCTCCTGTGGATGAAAGAATTAAATAGGGGATGTTTCTTGCTCTGACAGCATTCGTTGCCTGCTGGATGGTGAAGGAGCAGTGTTGGGTTGTGGAGAAAGCCTCCAAATATGTTATGGAGTATGAGAAAGGAGAGGTCTGTTTTATGGAGGTTTTTAAAGGGATTTAAAATGACTAAATGTGTTGTTGCTGCATTGCTTTTATCGAAGAAGAATTTGTGCCATTCTAAATTACTGCAGTTTTTCATGTGCATATGTACTGCAGATTTTTCTTGCTGGAGGTTGCATGTTTGTCCAGTAATTATCAAGTCATTTTTGTGACTCTACTATTTGTAATGCTGTGGATCAGTTAGCTGACTACCAATATGGAAGATGTTTGCCCCTCTGTCCAATTAATCCCATTCCTTGTCATTCACATTTTAGCAACGTGTAGAACCACAAAGTTCATAACGTAAAAACATCTCGTTTGGCCAGGTATATAATCTTTTTTTCTCATTGTAGGTCTCGTCAGCCTGTCTCAGCCCCTCTCTTTTCATGTCCTGACAAAAACAAGGTTAATTTCATCCCAACCGGATCAGCTTTCTGTCCTGTAAAACTTCTGGGCCCCCTCCTTCCCGCTTCAGACCTGACGCTGAAGAGCTCTCCAAACTCTGGTCAAAGCACAGCTTTGAGCACCCTGACTGTTGAGCAGCTTTCGTCTCGGGTCTCTTTCTCATCTCTGTCAGATGACACCAGCACAATGGACTCCACGGAGGTCCCGGTACAGCCGTCCCAGCAGCAGCAGCCGCTTTTGCAAGAAATTCAGACTGAAGACCATTCCTCTGCTCAGAGCTACGTGTTAATCTAGACAAGGCGGAGCAGGCCTCTGCCCCCAAACAAGGACTGAGGAGATTGTAGCTCGGATACATCTGCATGAGGTGGCAACCTTTCAGAACAACACGGAATACTTAGCAGCATTTGAAAAAATATCTCAACACTGGTCTTGGCAGGGACAGAATCCGTACTCAGCATCTTTTGTGAGAAAGCAGTAATGCCTGCAGAATCCATATATCATTAAGCGTTTTAAGTGGAGACTATGCATTTCATAGTACGTCTGACCAGATTAGTACTGTGTCCTGTGTTCTGTTTCAAATTCTACAGTATAAATAAGCTCTTTCTCTCTCTCTATATATAAAAAAATGTTGCCTGTCTGAATAGAAAATGTCTTGCTGTGTTGTGTCCTATGGAAAATACTGTACTTCAGGATTATGTTTACAATTGATCCAGGTGTTTGTTTCTAATTCTGTAATACACACAATGCAAAAAAAAAAAAAAAAAATGGCCACAACAGTTGCACAGTGCCCACCCTATGGCCTAGCTTCAGGTACTTCTCTTGAAGTCTAAACTCAGGTAACTTGGAATGTATATCATATTGGAATATAAAATATTTTACAGCTACAAAGCTAAAGAGGGAACATCACTCTTTTGCCTTTCCTTGTTTTATGCATTAATATTTCCTCATTACATTCCACTTTCTTGGAATAAGTGCATTCAGATCCAGGTGAACAGTGATCCTGGACATGGGTGAACATGAGGAGAACCAGCAAATCTGTGATGTATATCACGTTGTCATGTGCTTACAGGTAAAACAACTGTTGCATTTACTGTCATTTCAATAGATGTAAAAATGTGGCATTTAAAGGTTTCAGGTGTTGCTCAGTTAATGACTGTTAAACTGTTGCAAATAAAGTGTTCAGTACTAGGCTGTACATGAGAAACATTCCACATTGTGTGTGAGAGGATTTTGAAAGACAGGAATGTTTTTGTTCAAGGAGAGAAATTCTTTCAGGTTTCATAGGGGTTGATGGGGATTTCCTCTCATGGTTTTTGTTGGCAGTTAAGGATGTGAAATGCTACTGTTACCGTCTAAAAGTCAAATTAATGTTTAGTTTCTCTTTTGGAAATGTTCATTCATTTGCTGGTTGGAAATAGGTTTTCAGATTTTGTCAAGCAGTGTTAGATGAGCAGCGTTTTATTTATGTAGTGAGTAATTGTGTTTGGATTAAAGTCCGAAAGTAGCAAGTGGGTGTTCTAAGGGGGGTGGGGAAGAGAATAGTTTTAAGTTCATGTTACTTAAAGCTTCTCCCGTAACTTTCAGTTAAGTTGTGTGTGTAAAAGTGTGCTTTCCCTTCTCCTTAAGTGTGAATAAAAGAAAAATCCATGTAAAATAATCCTGGTTTTGCAGGCTGGACACTTTCTCAAAATAGTGCATGGCAAGATCGGGTTCGTGGTGCTCTTTTATTGTACTGGAAAAACGAGCATTGCTGTCAATTTCCTGTGATACAAAGAGAACCCCAAAGGCAAAATAACTTGATGTTCTTGCTCTGTTGCTTTCAGCTCAGTGGAACTGCATTTATACTGTCTGCTCTTAAGAGAATAAAGTTCACCTTTCCAGGAATTGAAGAGATTAGTAGCCTGCAGCTCCCGAGCATTTAAACTGCTCCTTTATGTTCTTTTCCTTTTTTGAAGATGAGGTTGGAGGGGGGTGAGAGCCACCAATTACTACTCACTAAATATGTACTTTCTTTGGAGATAAAGCATTGCTTTCTTTCTATTACTGAGTCTTTGTTAGTGCTATCTTACAAGGTGGAATTTGCAGCCTACAAAACAGTCACTGTTTTTTGACTCCCCTTTCAGAAAACTAGAAGGAGAAAGAGGTCTCTAACCATTTTCATGTGAAAATCCTTTAAACACAACAGCCATCTTTAACCCTACTAATCTCAGGCCTAGGTGAAAACACTATATATTTTATAGACTGAAGATAAAGGGGAGGAAATACTCTTAAGTATCGATTCCTTTTAATATTTTTCTTTCTAGATTAACATTGCAGTATGATGAACTTTTTATGCTCTGGTTGTGTCCAGATAAGAATTTGTAGTCTCAGTTATTGGTGTTAGGTTACCAGGGGATATGATGAGTGGTTTTTAGATCAGTGCTGAACTCTGTACAATATTTGCAAATGCCATTACATGTTCTTTATATTTTTTCCACGAGAAACTAAATATTAATTAAATTGCACATTTGTTCTTAGCAGATTTGGAGGTTTTGAACCAAATGTGTTAAAGCTAATGCTTTGCCATGTAAATTTCCCAGCAGTTGTTTATCTCAATTGTATTCTACATGCAGCTGTAGAAATTTGTCAAATATTGTTTAAAGTTTTGTACATAGTTGTACTGTTATTTCTAGCCACTGTGCTGAACAGTATTCAAGTTATATCACACAATATTGCTTTACACAAGGAAATGTGTGGCTTTTGTTTTGTATTTTTTTCGGTATAGAAGTTCCTGTGTCTTATTTAAATAAAAATTATAGTTAAAAAAAAAAAAGTGCTGGGGACAACACACAAAAACAGTGGCTTGTTTATTTGTTTCAGAAACTGTGCATGAAACACCGTAGGATGAGACTGAGGTTAAATATTGTTCCAAATTTACATCTAGAATAATGTCAACCATGCTATGTCTTTAGAACAATATAATATTTATTGATTTTTGCATGTTGCTCCACTGGGGGGAGAATCCTAAAAAATAGCCGAATGCTTAAATATGCTTTAAATAGCATATTTTATTTCTGCATATAATGAGGTGTCTCTTCACAGCACAGAAAAAAAATCAAGAGTTATTTGAAACTGTGTAATCTACTGCTGTGTTTGTGGTATGGGTAATTTCAAGTTATCTTTTGAAAATTATGAAAGCCATTAGATGTTTCACTATGTGAAACTAAACACCTAAAGGATGTGGTGTAAATCTACTGACAGCCTTGGTTTCATGTTGTTTTGTATGAGTCAAATGATTGTCATTTGACTTGCAGAATAATTCTTTCCAGATGGGGGGCGAGGAAAGGAAGAAGGATAATATTTAAATGTATGTAAATCCTCCAGAGTTGGTGTTTACTGAAGAGCACTATGGCAATAACCATCAAGAATGGTTTAGTGCTTATTGTTGTCAGTCAGTGGAAATTTAGAGTTTTGGTATCCCATAGATTATAGGGTTTCTGTGTGACTATGTTAAAAACATAAACTGAAGTAAAAGTCCTATGTGGCGTTGGTAGCTGAACTTGATGGTCCTTGTGGGACCTTTCCAACTCAGGATTTGCTGTAGGATATTCTGTGATCCCACCCTGCTGTGAACATGCTTGGTGTCCTTCAGGCAGAAGCAGCATTTCAGCCATATCATCATCAGCTTGAAGGGGTTACTGGGAGGAGCTTTGTGACTGCCTTGTCCCCTAAATGGATTTGGCTGCAGCAGTTTTGGGCTGCCTTCAGTGGGAGGGCATTTTTTCAGAAGTACTTTGACAAAAGGGTTTAGCTTCTTCTGAAAAGACGTGATGCAGCTTGTATCATGGGCAACTTTTAACTGTTCCTGGGAACATAGGCCTTGGCTGGTTAGTCACATTTTGGTTTTTTTCTCACATAAGCCACGCTTTTAATTTGTGTGCTGTAACTTACTGCCTATGTCTTCCTCAAATTCAAAACTACCAGTCTGAAAAGCACTGAGAGACCTAATGAAATAATTTTGCCTTGAATCCCTGCTTTGTGACTGAGAGATCTTCCTGGACTTGAACGTTATATTTTCTAGTAATTCATGGCTCTGGAAGTGGACCCTCTTCAGAGACTGGGGGACTGTGTAAGAGGAGCCCTTGGCTATGTATACTGGGGGTAGGGAGTAATGGATAGTGACCTTGTTTTAGGAAGCAGGGTGTTGTCAGGGAAGTGATTTACGGCTTCCTGACAAATCAGCTCTTGGGACGGGCCAGATAGTGGCACAAGGGTAGAGTCTTAATATCTTTGCAGTATTAAAGCATAAGGAGTAATAAAAAATAAACACAGGTTGTCATCCAACATCTCTAATCCATTCAGTTGCAAGTAAGGACCATTGAGTCTTAGCAAACTGGCTTCTGGCTTTACTCCGTGATAGTGGATTTGTACGTTCCTATGTTGAGGTAAAGCCCAAGCAGCTTGAAGATGACAGTTAACTTGTAAAAGTATATATCAATTGCTGTTGTAAAACAGCCTGGCAAACAGAGAGTTGAAGCTACTCATGTGGGAGAAAATAACCGAAGTTCCTGCCATGTCTTTCCAGAACCTAAACGCAAGGAAAAAGTGAGTTAAAGCCGGGAAAGTACACACATTACACGTACAGCCATCCATACTTGGTGCTTGGCTGAAGAAGGTTGTTTGATCAGAGACCGTCATGCAGTTAAAACATATGTGTATCTTGTTTCTGTTTGCATTAGTGTAACCAGTCCTGGAAAACTCTAGTTTGGGAGAGACTGGAGAAGGCTGAGGGAAGAGCTATAGGAATAAAGTACTGGAAAAAAGAGGAAAGCTGTGTAGGAGTTCAGCATGATTAACTTGATGGTTGAAGAGTGATTTAGTTTTGGTTAGTAAATGCGTACATATGAAATATGAGCTTTAAATTCAACAGATATGGAATCTTAAAGCAGTAAGAAAATTAAAATAGATGAATTTGCATTAAAAATACAGATTTGTTTTAGCATTAAACATAATTAGGTATTGGGCCAATTTGCAAAGGTGGATTTTTTCAATAGTGATATGTTTATATATGTTTAAAATTAGCTGGTTTTGCAAAGGATGTGCTCAAATAAGATGCTTTTATATGCCTTACTGGCTCATGATTATTTGAGGCATTTTACGTTTTAGTTGACTTTAAAGAGGTGGAATTTTTTAACTATCATCAGTATTTGTGCCATACTAAAGAAGCAGATGCTGCAGTAATTTTAACTAGAGTGTTAACATGTCTTTTAAACTGTCTGGAATAGATCTTTGAGGATAACTTTTGGCTTCTAAAAATTTTTGGTTTGTCAGATGTGAATGAGTCTCCAGTAAGGCAGAGGTAGTTGTAGTTGAGTGGCTTTATTAGTTGTTCTGATTTTTGTCATTTCAATAACACTGTAATTATGAAGAGGCAAGAAACTGGAGAGTAGGCAATGTCTTTTTGGAGTGCAACACGTCACAGAACTGATGTGTCACTCAAGTGGGGCTGAGAGGAAAATGCTAATTGAGAAGTTAGAGTGTTTCCTTAGTAAAGGCCACAGTGGAAGTGAGTGAACATGCAAATTAAACTGCAAATTCAATTGTCAACAAGAAAGAACAGCAATCAGATGAAGCTGTGTAGAAAGGTGACCTCCTTTTTAAGAACAAGTTGAAATTTTACCTCGGATTGTAACAAGTTCTGCTGGTAAATTGTCTGCCTTGAACTGCAGCTTGGAAGCTCAGATGCAGAGGAGCTGGAAGCCTGGAAGTAGAGGAAGTTGGGTAATCTTGTTTTTTTCCCCCCTGAATTAGAGAGTGAGCTTGTTAATGATGCACAATTAGGCTAATAACTGCACCTGTAGAAAACTAAGTTCTGAGGGGGTTTAATTTATTTCTGTGTATGTGCATGGTGAAGTGTGTGGTTAAACTTGGCAGTGATTTGTGCAGCTGTTGGTTGAGAAACAGGGTTTGCTCAGGGCAATGTAGGTTTATTAATACCCATGGTAATCTGTTTCTTGTACCTTTGTTTATAACTTTGTAGTGGGTTGACCCTGGCTGGACACCAGGTACTCACTACAGCTGCTCTCTCACAATTGGACAGAAGAGAGGAAAAAAACCAAAACAGCGAAGGATTAATGAATTGAGATAATAGCTGGGTGTTTCTGATCACCATCACAGGCAGAACAGACTCAAAGTGGGGATATGAATTAAATTTATTACTAACAGGATCAGAGCAAAAGAGTGAAAAGTAAAATAATCTTTAAAACACCTTCCCCCCACCTCTTCTTCCTTCCATGTTCTCCCTCCTCCCCCGCAGCAGTGCAGGGGGACAGGAATGGAGGTTATGGTCAGTTTTTTCTGCTGCTGCTCAGAGAGAGGAGTCCTTCCCCTGCTCCTGTGCGTTCCCTCCCACAGGAGACAGTCCTTGATGGACCTCTCCAACGTGAGTCCATCCCTCGGGCAGCAGTTTTTCATGAAACTGCTGTCCTGTGGGTCACTCCTCCATGGGGTGCAGTCCTTCACAGATGAGCTGTACTGACATGGATCCCCCACAGGGGCCACAAGTCCTACGTGGGAAAAACCTGCTCCAGCGTGGGCTTCCCTCTCCACAGGCTGCAGGTCTCTGGCAGGACCCTGCTCCATCTTGGGCCTCCCATGGGAATATCCACCTCTTTCAGATATCCACCTACTCTATCATGGGCTTCTCCATGGGCTGCAGGTGGGTCTCTGCACCCCAATGGTCCTCCATGGGCTGTGGGGCACAGCTGCTCCACCACGGGCTGCACCACGGGCTGCAGGGCCTCAGCTGCAGTGCCTGGAGCACCTCCTGCCCCTCCTTCTGCACTGACCTTGGTGTCTGCATTGTTGTTCCCGTGTTCTCACTCTGTTCTTCCCTGGCTGGAATTCTCATCTGCACAACAACCTTTGGTTCTTAAATACATTACCACAGAGGCATTACTATCATTCCTGATTGGCTCGGCCTTGGCCAGCAGCAGGAAGCCCTTCCTGGAACCAGCTGGCGTTGGCTCCACCCGACAGGGGAAGCTTCTAACACAAGCCTCCCTTGTAGAACCCCCCTGCTGCCAAAAGCTAGATACAGAAACCCAGTACACACTTCTACTTCTTCAAATAAGTTGTAAGCAAATAGCATCATCTAAATCCCAGACTGCCTGGCTTAACAGTCATGTTAACTAAATCTGAGTGTCCAGCTGCTTTCTGCAGGTGAGATCTGAGTGCTCTTGAGATTTTTATGGACAGAGGTCCTTTCTCCAAGGAGTAGAAAACGCAAAGAAATTAGACTCTCTGTTAAGGTTTGGTGCCAAACGGCTGGGTGATGCAATTACTTCCTTTCTGATTTTTTATTCGGATAAGAATTTCTAGTCTTGCCTTGTCTCTTGTGATACAGAGCTTTCTCAGGAAGTAGCAGCCTCCCTTTCCATGAGGTTGGTGGTGTCTTTGGACTTGTTACATAGGGAAGGAGGAACATTCTTGTGAAAGGTTGAAAAAGTAGTGTTGCCTTTGGAAACAAAATATTGCTTTTAGAAAATAGCAAAAAGAAAAAAAAAAGCTTGAATCTGCTTCTGTGATTCCTTTGGATTCTAATTCATTGTATCTCCCAAGAATGCTGAAAAACAGCATTTTTGTGTCAGTTGCTGGAAAAAGTTTCAGGTGTAGCTTTACATCTCTGTGACAGTACAGAGATGTTTTGGATGGTGCATGTAGGTGTATTTTAGGGATTGCCACTTCCTAGTTTTGATTCAAGTGAAGAATTACAAGGAGATAGTTTAGACATTTTCTGAATTGTATACCTAAGAAACCTGCCCTCCTCTAGGGAGGATTTTCTGGTTTTCCTCTTGTACAAGGGAATACTAAACCTTCAGGTACAGAGGAGTGATGAAGATAGTAGCAGTAGGTCTTGCATTTGCTAAACAATGGGAAAGCAAAGGCAGCCTAGGCTCTACTTGTACGTGATTTGGAAGGTAACCTTGTATGTCTGTATTTCTATGTACAGGATGTTCTTGGGGTTAGGAAGAGAGTGGATGCTTTAATACTCCAGAGGAGCATTAGCCTGGATAAATGTCATTTGTTCTCTAAATCAGGCCATCTGTAGATTGCAGTCTGTCTCATTGGTAGCATCCTGACTGAAAGGCTGTTGAATGCCACTGTAGCATGATTTGGTTTTGTATTCAGTAAGGGAGAAAATGTACCTGCTAGACTGGACAACAAACTAGGTATGAAAAAAGTATCGTGTGGGAATCCTGTAAGTACTGCAGTGTGGGCACCTCAGCAGCCTGGGGTCTCTGGTACGTACGTAGCTGCCCTGTGGTGCCTGTGGAAATGCACTGAGGGAAACTAAATGTCCAAAGATTTATGTGTCTTAAGGATTAGGGACTGTTGAATAGAATTGCAAGAATATTCTGGATGTGGAAAGTCAATTTGAGTAAAAATGTCCTAATTGTCAGCTGGAGCAGGTTGTTCAGGCAGTGTCCAGTTGGGTTTGGATGGACAGACCGTATAACCTTCCTGGGCAGCCTGTTCCAATGTTTGACCACACTCACAGTGAAAAAAAAGTAATTTGGTGTGTTTAAATTGCATTTCCTGTATTTGTTTGTGCCCCCTGTGTTTGGGCACCACTGAGAACAGTCAGGCTTCATCTCTTTTGTTACCAGTTCCCCCTCCTCCCATTTCAGGTATTGGTCCACATGGATAAGATTCCCCCCAAGCTTTCTATAGTGCCGAGTAGAGAGGAAGGATTAGTCTTGGAGTGAGGTGATTCTTGAAAATCAACCAGGTCTCCTGGACTCTTTTCCAGGGCTGTACCCTACGGGATTCTTCCAAGCCAGGTCCCTGGAGGGGCCAAAGTCTGTTCTTCTAAAGTTAATGGTTGTGATCTCACTTTTGCTATTCCCCCTTCCTGCCAGGATCCCAAACCTTACCATCTTGTGATAACTTTGGCCAAAGTGACCCCTAACCTTCCTGTTCCTGACTGGGTGTTCTGTTTTTAGGTAGGAAATCTGAGCATCTCCCCTCACCAGCTCCTTGACTGACTGTCTCAGGAAGTGACCAGGGCACTATAGAAATCTTGCTTGCTTGGCTCCTGCCGTGTTGTCCCTCCAGGAGATTTCAGGGTGGTTCAAGGCCCCCAGGGAACTGGGCCTGTGAATGTGAGACTTCTCTCAGTTTTCTGCAGAAGGCATCACGTAGTCCTGTGTGATCATGTGCTCTTGCAGCAGGATCTCACCACAATGTCACCCATCCTGATCTGCCTTCTAATCCTGAGCCAATCAGCTCTCATCTCATCCCAAGGCATTCATGCCTTTCCATATAAAGGGCAAATTCCCCTCCTCACCATCCTATCTGGTCCCACCGAAAGAGCCCCTATCCAGCACTGGCAACATTCCAGCTGTTTGAGCTGTCCCACCGCAGCTCTGATCCCAGTCAGATAAAAGCCTTGCAACTGCATGCAGCCTCCAGATCCTCCTGTGTGCTCCCCAGGCTGTGCACAGACCCCTTTGGAGCCACCTGGGTCTCCCAAAGAGTTCCCCATAGGGCTCTGATCTTGCAACGTTGCTTATTTGGGCTCACCGTAGGTGAGCCCCTGGTTTTGTCATCTCTGGGGTTGAGCTTGACCACATCACCTTGTGCCTTGTTTGCCAAAGATGGGCCACCACTTTGTCACTTGACCGAACGGGCCTCGGTGGTGTCTCCATAGTGACCCGGAGCCAAGTCCCTGCACGCTGCAGACTTCCCTAGATGGCCCGTGGTGTTGGCAGCAGGAGTTTCCTGCTGCTGTCAGTTGCTGCTGCCTCCCAGTACCTCTGTCTGGACCAGAGGCTTGGTGGGACACAGCCCCGGGGCTCTGGCTCTGTCCTGTGGATGCAGGTCTGCCAGTGGAGCAGGAGCTGTTCTCCAGCTCTCAGCCTTCACCATCATGGGAATCTCCATTTTGCAACATAACTATGGTGGCCTTTCCTGTGCGGGAGTCTCTTTTGCACCATCTCTGATGTCTGGGAGATATTTTCTCCTCCTTGTTCAAACCAAGAGGATGGGACCTGGTGTCCTGCATCCATCAGAACTTAAGGCAGGCAGCACCGTGGTGTTGTTCTGGGCTCTGACAGTGAGCTGGGGACAGGAACATCATCCTGAGTCATGGCAAGACTGGCCTCAAGTTACTTGATGCTGTTGTGGGTCCGGGGTTTCTTTTCATATGCTCTGGTGCAGAAACCTAGGCTCCTTGATAGAGATTTTGTCGTTGCTGATGGTGTATATATTAGATTAAGTCTTCCCTCCAGAAAGGCACTTGCTTCACTTTGGCAGCTGTACCTTGCAGAAAGGAACTTGTTTTGTATGCTACACAACAGGACTTATTTTGGGGCCATAAAAGCATTTCTTGTATCTTAAAACACTTTCCTTTTTTTCACTTGGATAACAGCTATTAATGAAAACAACATTATGTACCTCAACCTCAATCAAGGCCTGCATTAGATACTTCACATATTTACGGGGAACAGAGAGAGAACCCAAACCATTTACAGACAAGCTGCAGTCTTCATTAAAAACCAACCAAGGACAAACAGTTCAATCTGTTCTTCCAGATCTCAAGTAGAAAGTGACCCATTATGGATTTTTAGTGTTTCTCGATTGTATTTAATATTTGCTAATAGGGTAGGCTGTTAAAATGGGTGGGGCAAGAGGGGGCCTGTGATGCAGTGTCAGTGCAGCCTTTTTTCCTGAATGCTTCTGTTTGCTTTTTAATCTTGTTTCCCTTTATACTTTGTTTTGGAAAAAAAAAACCCAAAACATTTTCCATGGTTTAAACTGCGAGCAGGGAGATGGACCTGTGCACTCTGATGTCTGTCCAGGCTTTGAAGCACAGCAGTAGTAACTTATGAACTTGGCAAAGGCTGGTGAAGCCAAGAGTTCTCCTGCCTCTAAGAGATCGGAGTCACTTCCCTTAAAAATGAAAGCAAAAGCTGCAAAGTGCTCAGTGTGGGAGGAGGAGGGAGGGTTGAGAATTGACAAAAAGAAGATTTTGTTCCGTTCAGGCTTTTCATACTTATTTCCCTACATGAAGAACAGCAATGGCTGTGTATATCTTGCAGGTGAGCTTGGCTGTGGTTTGGTGACAAGTAGAGGTGACCACAGGCCCGGACAGAGGGCTCTGGCACTGCTGGCATCTCTCACTGTACAGCCTCAAATGCCTCAGTGCCCTCAGCTGCCTCGGTATTTTTTTTTTTTTTACCCTCTCCTTTTTTTCCCCTTTTTGTTTTTGGTGGGAGTCAAGTTTTCAGCCAGATCAATACCATTACAGGCTCTTCTTCCAGCTGGAAAGGGCCTGCTATGATGATGTGGGGCAGTGGCCCACGTTTAGGTGGGTTTGGGATGTTCACAGACCTGAGCCCTGGGCAGGCTTCTGTGCCTCTACAGCACAGACTGGCATTTTGGGGGAAAAGCCTCAAATCGCTTACGTGCCTCTGGCTCCTTTGCATCCATGGCTGCTGTCACCAAATCCAGGGATGATCTTGCAGAGAGGTCAGATCAGCCCAAGGCCCAGCTGAACCACAGATCAGGAAAGTCCCGCCAGGGCTTGTCTCATTCTTCAGAATCTGTGTTGTCTTCTAAAAATCTGTCTTTCTGAACATCAAACTATCGCCCTGCCACAGTGAGGGTTGCTCTCTGTGGTCAGACTTTGGTGTTCTGAACCTCAGGTACTCAAGTTCAGGGAGAGATGATCATGGAAGGACCACCCAGACTGCCTAAACAGTCCAGGAAACTATGCAGCTGTAACAGCAAAGCAGTTACTTCAGTGGCCCATGATTTCAATTCCTGAATTTTATGTGTCAAGAGTTTATTTTGAGGATTGTACTTGGAATAATAGTAGGAATTTGGTCTTTTTTCTTGTTGGTTCCTGCTCCTGTTACATTCAGCATGCTTGTTTCCTGCAGCCAGCTGTTATCCACCCACCTAGATGGAGACAGGGTTTGATGATTTAATTGTGTAGCACTTTTAAAGTTGTTTTTTACCTTGCTCCAGCCTGTTGATGAAGCAAGCATATGGTTTCCTGCACCTGTCCTGGGGCCTTTCCTACTGCCATAATAGCTGTGGAAATATAAAATAAAAAAAAAAACCACCCCGCAGAGTAGGTTTCTGGGATAGATGAAAGACTTCTGTTTAAAAAGAAGACTGGCTGTAACTTCTTTAACAGCTTAGGTAGGTCTGCTGTCTCTTCTAAAATCCCTTATCTATTTTTTTTTTTTTTTTTGTGTATTCCTTACCCTGTAAAAATTCCAAAAGCAACCAGTGTAAATAGCTGGCAGGTAGAGTCAGCCAGCCAAGCTACAGCATGCTTCTCTCTTTTTAATTTAAATTTTGTAATTTTTTGCAAGGAGCCAAAACTTCAAACCCACTATGGATTAATTACAAGGCTGGGCACATCAAGCCTTTGCTATGGTAGAACAGAGTTAGAGCTTGCTGCAGTTGATGGGAGTTGTGCACTGCTGCCTGGCAAACGGCAGCCTGTGCCATGGACTCACAGAATGGTTTAGGATCTTCTATTCCAGCCCCTCTACCAGGGACGTTTTTTTACTAGATCAGGTTCTTCAAAGTCCCATCGAACCAGATCTTAAAGATTACCAGGGATGGGACATCTGTCACTTCCCTGGCCAACCAATCTCAGTATCTCACCACTCTCACTGTAAAATTTTCTTTCTCATATGCAGTCTAAACCCTACACTTTTTCAGTTCAAAACTTCCCCTTGTCCTTAGGTCCTGATAAAGTATCTCTCTGTGTCTTTTTTTACAAGCTATCTTCATATATTGAAAGAAAGCCACAATAAGATCTCCCCATGGAGCCTTCTCATCTCCAGGCTGAACAGCCCCAACTCTCTTGGCTTTTCCTCATCAGAGAGGAGTTCTAGCCCTGACTGTTTTTGTGGCCCTTCTCTGGACCCACTCCAGCAGGGAGGACTCCTGTGCAGGCAAGTACCTTGTCTGACTCAAAAGGGAAGGCTATACTGGTCTGAAATTAGTGAGGGGAAAAGTCAATTTTATGCTTAGGAGAGCACTGTTAATGAATATCCAGGTCTGACTGACTGCAGAGCCAGTGTGCCTTGGAGCTGGTGGCTGGATGGTTACCCACGGCCAGGCTTGCTGAACCTGCAGGGCCCGTTTGGCCGTGGTACCCTTGTATCCTGTCATGGGGGGCTCTGTGTGTGTGTGTGTGCACGTGTGCTGAGCACACACAGAGGGAGGACGACAGCCCTGACAGTGGAAAGCAGCTCATTTGTGCTTAGTTGGCCATCAAGGTGCTAGACAATGTCAGCATTTCTGCTTCTCAGCTGAGGCAAAGCCTCTGCTGCTTGGCTGTTGGAAAGCCTGGTGGTTGCTCTGCTTCCTGCCTTCCCCATATGTTGGCTTGTTTAAAAACAAGACATTTACAAGGAGCAAAAATCGTAAAGGTAGGCTAACCAGAGAGGGATTTATAGCAAATGCTTGGAAGGGAGCTTGAAAAAGTTAGGAGGATCCCAACACTGGCAGCTACACCTTTACTATGTTAATGTCTTACTACTGCTCATTAGGAACTGCACTGAGAGAAGACAGGATTTTCCAACTGCTCTTCCTCTGCCCTGAGGCTATTCCACCCCACATACTCTCAACAGCAAACATGGGCAGTACAAGCAGCATTCATTCCTCAGTGGTGCTTATCCAAGGGGACCCCTGGTGGTCTAGTGGTTAAGATGCGGTGCTCTCATCGCTGTGGTCGCAGGTTCAATTCCCAGCCCTGCTTCAGGGACACTCCCCCGGGTAGATGGAGCTCGTCAGCCCCTAAGGCCATCCATCTAAGAGAAGGTCACTC
>JAWWLV010000088.1:25422066-25489112 GCA_035041135.1 Platyrinchus mystaceus
GCTGTGTCTCACCTAAAAAATCCATTGCGCAGGCTTGAAAGGTAAAAGACCTTTCCCAAATCTTCGTTCGCAAAGACCGGCCACGAGTGTTTATCCAGTATCCCCTGGCACCTGCAGTGGATATAATGGAAGGTGGCAGATGGCAGTTGACAGAGGCTCCAGGAAAAGGCAGCATGATGTCAACACCTGGGTTCTGTGTCCTCACATCAGCCTCCTACTCTGCTGAGCCTTTCCAGGCTCAGATCCTGGAGCTGTCAGGGCTTGTAGGCCATGACATTCTTTGTATTCCCACTTGGAACAAAGCTGCTGCTTCTTTTCCACTCTCAGTCACCTTGTTGCTCAGGTGGTCCCATTTTTTTCTAGCATGTGCAGACCCTAAAGTTTGAAGAGCACTTAAGAGGATGTTGGGGGAAGGCAGGTGGCTGCTTGTGGCCAAGTGGCTTCAAAATACATCAGTCATGCCCATGCAATCCTAGATATGGAAACAACAGCAGGGAGCAAGGTAAGTCCTATTCTATTCTGTTGGAAGTAAATCATGATCACTTAAGAAGGCCAGAAAAGTTACTCAAAAAAGTTATTTTGTTAGTTTTGTCCATGAGGTGTTCAATTCCCAGAGCACATACTCCAATTCCCCTGAAGCAGCTGTTCTGAGATTTGCAGAAACCTTGAATCATCAGAATCAATTACATTAACTTCAATAAACTTCACAATAAAGACTGTTAATCAATTACCACTGTTTTCATCTGCCGTAGGGGATCTGCAGCTGTTTTTATTTTAAAGCAATCCACTACTGAACCAGAATATGCAACTGGAATGAAGCATATTAAATCAAGATGAACATTATGAGTGTAGTACAATCAATCTGTAATTTTACCAGGATGATGAACTCTCCCTGTTGTCCCAAGCAGTGCTGAGCCTCTACACGCAGCACAGATTATCCTCTCACAGCGGCACTGGGGCTGGGAGTTACCCCGCAGCTGAGGCTGCCGAGGAACACATGCCGGACACTTCCTTGGAAGTAGGGAAGTATTGTTTATAACTCTGTAATCAAGATTTTTTTTTTTTTGCCTTAAAAATGTTTATTTGCAGGATGTTAGCTTTCTTGCTCCCCTTTTTTACTTCAATCAATCTTCATGATAATTATGCATCATTGTACATAGGGATTTCGATTGCTTTTCTTTAAGCAAAATCAATTACATTTTAAATACCTCTGGTTTCTTGGGTTTGGTGGTGTTTTTTTTGTTTTGTTTGGTTTGGTTTTGTTTGGTTTTTGTTTGTTTTTTTTTCATTTGAAAGTGTGAAAAAACTGCATTGCAAAGGATTCAAAGCTAAAGTTAATTTCAAAGAAATCAATCTTAAAATGAACGACTCGGTACTGCAGTTGCAGGGGGGAGGAGAGGAAGAAAAAAAATCCCCTGCAACTACAGTAGTCTTGAGTAAAAGGGATGATCATTCAGATGCTTTTCAACCTAAAAACGTGGTGATGATTCAGAACATCTTTCACTGAACTTCTGCAATGCTCTTAATTGTCCCAATCAAGACAGGAGTTTGGGTGTGGGTTTTTTTTTTTGCTTTGTTTTGTTTGTTTTTTTTTTTTTAATCCTGGAAGTCTAGAATCTATGACCTAAAAAACAAACACATACATTTTTTTGAGCCTGAAGGAACAGTTAATTGGCTGTTTTGAAGTCATTACAGTCTCCTCTTTGCTTTTAGCCTAACTGCTTCAGCTACTAAAAAGTGCTGGATTGTCCACAAGTGTTTTAGCAAGTACCAAGACAAATGTAATCCAGAGCAAGTTTAGCAACCACAGACTTGCTTAAAGTTGCAAGAATCTGTTTAATGATTTCAGTGGTAACCCAGCTGGGCTGAAAAGCAGCCTGGCTATCCCTTGAGCGCCTAACATTTTTGGCATTGCAGATAATTACAGACTGAGATGAAGAGGATTTCGGGCAAACATTCTCTGTTATGAGTACAAACTAGCACTCATAAGTATAAGTGCACCCCACTGTAAACCTTAGGTATTTCCCAGTTAATCCCCTTTGTAGATGTCTTATTTACTGCCAGAACTGCAGCCCAAAGTCAGGAGTTCAGCCCCCCCTTAATGCTCAAGAAAGTTATACATTGCAGAAAAGGCAGCTTACTGAGCAAGGAGCTGCCAGTACTGAACAGTAAGAAATACTGTGGAAGGAAAAGGCTTTGTCTTTAAAAAGTGTTAGGCATCTACATCAGGTTCTCTGACTTAGTTACCAGCCTCAGTGCTGGGGCCCTGGGTGGGCTGGGTGCAAAGAGAAGATCAGACTGTCTTTTCCCATTATACATGAAAATATACTGCTAAGCATCTGAAGAACTTCTCTGGCAAAATTTGAAGTACCTTGACACTTCCAGGCTATGGGGTGGGACAACAAACACTACAGTTTTGAACAGAGGTGTTTAAAACTTGCTGAGGGTTCAACCAGATGAACTCTGGTCAGTCCAATACCCCATCCACTGATAGCTTTTTAATGGAGGCATCAATGCACATTAATGCTGCTTGGTGCAGCCATCAAATGATGTTCCACTGCACTCAAGAAGAAGCTGGTCAGTTCAGTAAACTTCATATTTAGACAGTTATTTTCAGGTACTCAGTTATCTGATAGACCATGAAGCAAGGATTAACTGAGGGTACAGTTAACTGGTAGTGAAAAGCTTCACCAATGTAAAAGGAATATCAACCAAATTAAAAAAAATGCCAAATATAATAAATTGTAAAGCAGGTTGTATATAGTACATAAAAATTGTGATTTTAACTGGCTACTGACATATCCTCAAGCTGTACCAGGGGATGTTCAGGTTGGACATCAGGAAGAATTTCTTCCCTGAAAGGGTGGTCAGGCATTGGAACAGGCTACCCAGTGAGATGACAGAGTCACCATGCCTGGAAGTGTTCAAGAAAAGACTGGCCGTGACATTTAGTGCAATGTTTTAAGTTGACACGGTGGTGTTTGGTCAAAGGTTGCACTCGATGATCTTGGAGGCTGTTTCCAACCTTTATTATTCTGTGATCCTTTTCCCCTTCTTTTGCTGTAAGAGGAGAGCAGCGAGGCAAAGGGACACGGCCTTGAGTTCAAATTTTTTAACTGGCCTACTGGATTACTATTCAAAAACTAAATGAACTGTTAGGTACTGTCTAAAACTGGTCATGTTTATCTTTGGATGCTTGTTATGTATCAATTCAATAGCACACCAGCATTCCAGTGGGAATAAAGTTGTGGTTTTTTGTCAAAATCATTTTATTAAAGAGTTAATGTCACAACAAGCTCAAAATAACACATGCTTCAGAAATAAACAGGATGAAAAATTCTCAGAACAGAAACATGAATGGTTTGAAGGCATGATAAAGCATCAGTTTGAAGAAACTTCTGCAAACAGGTGCAAATTCTGTTGGTGCAATGGAGAAAAACCTCAGAAAAGAAGCCTCCTGGGCATGACTTCTGTTTATGTAGTGCAGTGTGTCTAATAAGTTAAATCAGAAAGGGCACAATTTCCATGGCTGCACAGACCCAAATTTACTTCTTCAATAATTAGCCCCAGCACAGGTTTTTCAGTGTGAGTACTAACAAAACAAATTCAGCTGACATCTTAACATAGCAGTAATATATATATTACAGACATGATAGATGTTTGACTCATGCAGCCTCCTCAGTTACATGATTTTGTTTTTAATTTACTCAAGAAACATTATAAAAAAATAAGTTTGCAATTTGCACTCCAGTGTTAGCTCCGCATCACCCCAGGCAAAGACAGTGTTTTAGCAGATAATCTAATTTGGCAAGAAATTTGCCCTAATTCTTAACCTTATTTTTGTAAATCCACGTAGAAAATAAATGTGAACTCTTTATACAAAACAAGAGCAAATAACTGTACCTATATAAAAGGGGATTCATTCCCTTTAGTTTTATTATCATGGCACATACTTTATAGTTTCACAACAGCATACTAACTTTCATTTATTTTTTTTTAACTCCAAAATAGTGTTGATGAAGGGAAGAATGTGAGTTACCAGAGGCAGCTGAGTCATGCATTAAGCAATTCATGTTCTTTATCAGTTTTCCCAACAGCATCAGGGTTGGATAATGGGTCAAGGTCAGCAAAGAGACTGAACCAAGCAGTCAAGTCTTTAGGATTCTTTGTAGATTCTGGAAAAAAAGAGGAAAAAAAGAAAAAAAGAAAAAAGAAAAGTACAGACTTGTCAGCTATTTTAAAACAAAACTGACTGAATGTTTGACTGAGGTCAAACAAATGCCATGCTATTGTTTAATTTATTACTAAGGGCACTTCTGTCAAGAAAATTGGAATGAGTGATTGCATTTTAAAACACTATCTTCATCAGAATATATAAATTCAGTAAGAATAAATGTTTTACATCTGTCTGCTGTGTATTTTATATGGCTCCTGACATGATAAGTACAAGAACACTTGAATTAAAAATAGAAACAATCTCACTCTGTCTAGCTTTGTTTCATGAACGGTATTTGAGTGTGCACCTGCATGCCTGCAAAACAGCAAAAGGAAAGCAAAGGCAAATTTTACTTTCAACCTCTTACAGGACTACATTCCTTTGCCTAAATCCAGTTCATGTGACTGCTCTGTCTCCCCTGTACACAACCACACAAGGTCATTACTCATCTGGAATTAAGTTTTAATGGGAAGGTATTGGCTGGAGAGAGAAGGGTTACACTTGATAGCCAGTCCCAAGTACAATTTCTTGTATTATTTTGATGGTTATAAACAAAATGTGAAAACGGAATATGTTCCAGCACCAGCTGGAATATTGCACCCCTGTGGCCACACTGACATAGGTATTTCACAGAGATCTCCTGCTTTGCTTTGTTTTTGTGACCCTATGCCCAACATGTATGATATTGATAGTGAAATAAGCTGTGCTCATCCACTCAGGGAGATAATGTCACATGAAAGTTTTCTTTGTGACACAAGGAATTTACAGACAAAACAGGCTCTGCCTGGCATGACGCTCATCTTGGTGTCTGCAAGGCTGGACTATCTGCCACTTTCATAACCACAGACTTCCAAGTAGCTGAAGGCTGTTCCTTTTGCTGGTGCCAGTCCTGTGGCTGTGTAACTGCACGACTTTCCAAAACAGCTTTCAAAACACCTTAACCCTCTATTTTTTTTTTTTTTCTGATGAGCTGAAAAATGTCAGGAGAAGGAATACATGTCACCCCTTTCTTCTTCACTGAACAGCTTCCATTTTGCTTCTGATCTAATGTGAATGCACAGAATAGGTACAAACTGGCAATAAGAATTCAATGTGATCCTGGTTCACTTATCCAGAAAATCCTAGTCAAAGTCAGCAGGGCTTTATCTCAGTAGAAGGCAGGACTATGCACACTTGGCTCAGTTGCAAGAACTGAATTAAGTTTCAAACAGATGATTACTGACATGATGTAAGTTTATCAAAAAAATTTGCAATTAGGGCTCTTCTGCCTTATAAGTAGCTTGTATTTTAGCCACAATGCTAAATCCTAGAGCTTCAAAACATTGTTCAGCTTAGACAAAGTGCATGCAGGTGCTATTCTGTGTGACTCAAAAATAAAGTAGTAAAAAGAAACTGTAGCTTCAGGTCCCTTATTATATAGTAAATTACTCTTCTGACATGCTACAAGCAGTGAAGCCTAGCAAAAAATATAATGTACATACTCACACATATTGTACACGTAATCAAGCTGAAGCAAAGTAATTAGGGGCCTAAGATTAAGCTGTAGCTACTACAAAAATAAATTTTATTATAGCAAAGTAACTGAGAAGACTTGATAGATTCAAGAGTCACAGCTTAAAAAGAAAAGTAAGAAACTGAAAAAAATACATGACCATCACCTTTCACAGGCGTTTTGCTATCATTCACATTCAGGCTGTGTGGTTTCTGTGCTGGCTGTGGTCTCGATGGTGGACTCACACTGTTAGCTGCCCATCCTGGAATTCAATAATACAGCAGCATTAGTGTGAAGAACTACTTTGTTAACTCCAACACCCCACTGTCTGGCACCATCAGACAGTGGAGCAGAATATTACATTTATGGCCATTCATATCTTTCCTTGTATACAGCAGTCAGATGCTGCAGATGAGCAACATCCGTAACAACAGGGTATCTATGGATCAGTTTCATCATCTCCGGATTCAGGCAACTGTACCCTTTTCAAACCTTTAACCTGGCTAAAAGATATTTTTGTTTCTTTTATTGAATCACACTTAATACTCAACTCACAGCAAAGCCAGTTCAGTAATAAGTCAAACACAGCTGTAGGGAGAAGAATATCACTTACATTTGGGTGAAAATAACATATAATAATCAACATTTTTTCCACCTTTCTTTACTTTTACAGTTCCAAAGACTTTCAATTCATCCACTGTTCCAGACAAAACCTTATTCAGAGATCCTAGATTTTTTAATTTTGAAATAATTCTGAAAAAAAATTACAGTATAAACACTGAAGAATTAAATTCAAGATGAATTACTTTAAGTTAACTTAAAACTACATTTTAATGAAGTATTTTTTTGTTCTTTATTTGAAAGGATCTTTACAGAAAAGAGATTAACTATTTGGGAAAAAGTGAAACTGAGTATTCACAATGTTTTGTTCTCGCATGCATATTTTATAGCCACAAAAGAGTAATGATAAATACAGTTAATGAGGCCAGATGAGCAGGCTGGAAAAATGACTAGGGGTGGCATACTGTGGAAACATATTAGGAAAAAGAAAGCAATTTTTGTCCTTGGCTTAAGATGTTTAAATTCTTATCCTTTATTACATTTAGAGGACTGGAGGCTGTATTTATAATTTAATTAATATCTCTTTTAAGTTTGGCCTTGTCAATTACCCACCCCTCTCAGAGACCTAGTATATCTAATTTGGAAGTGTCACAAACAGACTGCTCACCTGTGCACACAGTTAGCATTTCCTTAATCAGTTTCTTTTTTTCTACAAGTTTATGTTGTCATATCGTTTTTTACTCTTTTTGTCTTTCCTCCCCTTATTTTCTGCTCTTTTGAGACCCCAGTCAGATATTGGTACCCAGTGTCCTGACAGTTACTGCAACAGCCACGTAAGTCACATCATTCCTTCCTCTGTCTAATAGATTATTCTCATCACTCTCTGATCTTACCATGACTATATAAGGTTTGAAGCCCAAGCTGTGCTATTAAAAAGAGGCAAGAAGAGTGTTTCTATAAAATCAGATGAAATAGGAAGGAAATTTAAAGCCACAACAATTCTCTGTACCTCTAAGGAAACGAACCAAAAACTTCTTAAAAATCTCGATGCAGAGTGCTCACACGTATTTGTTCTAGACAAAGGTGATAAAGGCTTGTAAGCCAGCCTGTGCCCTCTGAAAATGAGGTTTTAGTCTTTTAAATAAGCAAATATGAATCATAAATAATGAAAATTATGGCATTAACTCTTCAGAACAATGTACTTTTCTAGGCATTTTCTCTGCTTATGTTACAAACAAGAACGGCAGAGGACATTATGCACAACTACAGTACTCTTGTAGCTTTTGGTGTGCTTGGAGATGTACTGTGAGAAAGTGTTTTGATATATCAGTGAATGACAATGGCTAAATTGAGCTACTTAAACAAATTGGGGCAAATCCTAATTTGACAGAAATGAATGGGAGTGCTGCCTGCAAACTTTCTGTGCAAGTCCCAGTGAATTCAGGGAGATCAAGACTTGGCTCCCTGAGACATCACTGATGTTCCTTTACACTGGTGTGACTGGCAGACCAGTGAACTCCTTTGCAGCCCTCCTTTTGAGCCCCTGCACCAGGACTTGGTAGGCAGCACATCCGTGAGAGATGCTGTAGCCTGGGTGTCTGTTTACTGAAATGCAGGTAGCACAGTTGCCACTTAGAAAACAAAAAGAACCTAACCACAGCAACAAAAAAATCCAACCAAAAACGCTCCAGAAAATACGCGATGCTTTCGAAACGAACTTACCCATCTGTGAAGGTACTGGGAAAGACTGACACAGAATTTTTATTAAATGCTTTCACAAATTATGTCTTTAGTGAGCTTTGCCTTTCAAAAACAAACCACAGCCTATCAATTTGAAAGCAGTTGTTGGCCCCAAGCCTGTTTTGGTTTGCCTGTTCACAGGATGGCTTTGTTACATGACTAGACAAAAGGTTATTGCCGAGACAGCAAGGAAACCAAACAGCTTGCTTTTCAGTTAGCACCTTCACAAACATTACCACAATGAAATTTAGAAATGGAAATGGTAAGCTATGCATTTGCTTACCAACCAGAATTCATGCACATGTAGAGAAGATAAAGAGGAGCCCTTAATGGTAAAAGTAACTAAGTAAACGAGGTCATAAACATCATGACAAAAGAAAGCCAATGCTCTCTCTGAAAAAGCAGAAAGGCAACCAAACTACAAAACTGTACCTGGAGGAGAACCTAAAAGATTTGTTGGGAGCACACTTTGTTTCTATTGCATATATATATATATACACACACACACATTTATATGTATTTTAAACCAGTACCTGGTGGCCCCATAGCAATTCAAAGTCCCATTGTGCTGGATCCTGCCTATAAATACAGCCAGAGAAAACTCTGAGCTGGGAATTCCTGACCGTAACAGTTTATAACCTGCATAGCATTGTGCCTGTTTTACAGATTAAGATCTGAGGCAGAGAGAAAACAAAGCCCCAAAGATTTATGAGCGTGCTTAACATAAAATAAGTAAGTAATCCCACTGAAGTTAATAGAAAAGTTAATGTGCTTAAAGTTAAGCATGTGAGTTTTAAGAATCTTTATGGTCTTAAGGCCAAATTCACACAGGAAGTATGCAACATCGAGGCTACAGTGTAGCACTTCACACTTAATAATTATTAAGTAATCCTACCACACAAGGGAAAAAAAGTTCAGGAGATGTATCACAAGCCCTCAGTAAAAATATAATCCCTATATTCTAATATTTCCTACTTGTATGTCTAGATATGCATATACATCAGTCACTATTTTGTTTAAAAAAAAGCTCTGCTCCCATATTTATTGATAAGATCAAATTATGAAAGAGACGTTGTGAAGTGAAATGAAATGTAGTTTAAGATTAAAACTGAGTTTTCACCAGATATAAAATTGACCAAATTTCACCTTCTGTTAAAAAATAAGAAACAAAAAACTTAAAAGGAAAAATAGCCTATGAAAGTTAGTTTAAATAATGCATTTTACTCAGCAAATTAAGTCAGCTGGGAACATGCTGATTATCAGATACAATCACTCAGCTGATTAGCCCTGACTTTTCAAATGCCAGTACATCAATTACCATGATCTTCTGCCAAAACCTTGGAAATCCATTTGAAAACATCAACATATTTTGCTCTTCCAGTACAGATTTATTCTTTTTTTTTAATTCAAAAATATTTTGGGATACCATATTGACTGGACTATATTTTCCATTTCTAGTGTTCCTTGAATGCAACATAACCGAGTTCTGATTTTGCAGCCAATGCCAGTGCCTTGTGCGAATGAGAGCTAACAGCTGCCTCAGAAAGGATACCCAATCCTGCTTCCTATTTATACCTAAAAATATTTTTCCTACAAAAACATATTTACATTTAAAAATGTAAATTACACTGATATGTAAAATACATTTAAAAATATGTAAAACCGTGGAAAACCCCCAATCTCATAATAATTCTCTTGCTATTTTCAGTAACTTGCTTAAAATCGTATATCTTATCATAAAAATACATCTAAAACTTTGCATCATTACAAATGTCATTCTCCCGCGTTCCAACTAAGTGTTGAAGTCAGTGAACCCAGATATCTTGCTCTAGGGGTGCTGGTGGTAAGTGTATTAATTATAAGGTAAATCTGACTTTCTCATTTTGGCCAAAATCTCACAGGTCATTTTACATCATGTATGATTCTACCAATTGCACCGTTTCCAAGAAGAAGTCTTCAGGATAAAGTCAGCCTGCTAGCCTTTCCTATATCACTTTTCCCCAAGTGAGATATAAATGACTTGGGACAAAGCCCAAAAAGCCAAGATCCTCCTCCAGCTTGCAAAGCCCTAGGAGAAATCTGGCCCTGCAGGGAAGGATGAAGGTAGCTGCTGTTGGCTGGTTATCACCAGCCTTTTCTTCCTGCCTCCCTTCCTCAAGGCCCAAAGCAGCAGCAGGAAAGCTCTGCCCTAGTTCCCCTCTTTCTTTCTCCCCCAGCAGCAGCTTGGAAAAGTCAAGAGAATCAAATGCATAGAAGAAAGAGGAGAGAAAGAGTTGCATCAGTAAACAGACTGCAAGAGGAATCCACCTGTACCTTTGCTAGGATGAGACAACCCATTCTACCTTATCCATATCTGTACGTGCAACACATAGGATGCTTTGGAGAAAAAAAATGAAATAATGCAACTGTTTTTCACTATATTATTTAAAAATACTATCCCCAGACAAAATACAGTAATTATTTTTGGTTCCGTGGCCCCTTAACAGAGACAGCAGTTGTGATTTAAATAGTAGAATCCACTCAAAGACCCACAGAGCATTTCAGGAAGCTCAATGAAAACATTCAAGACAGTAATCTTGACTTTAGGTTTTAAGTACTTCATACTTCACACATACTAACAGGACAAGATGAGCTCTCACCATGTAAGGACGACTGCAAATCATTCATGTTTTGGTCTAGCAGCTGCGAGGGCAAGTAGCCTGATGGTGCTGGTACCATGGATGATGAAGTGTTCTCCCCATCTCTAGTTGAAGAGTTCGAGGTGAGATCAGCAACCTGTCCAAACACAGCTGTCCACTCTTTGCTGAATTCCCCCTCATCCAGGGAGGAAGCATTGAGGATCTCATTCAGTAATACCATGTCATCCTTATCACCAGGTTCTGGCTCCAAGGACCTCACAAACTGTTCCTTCGAAGCTGTCTCAGAACAAGAGAGTCAAGAGAAATCATTTTTTTAGACAAAGAAGGAACTTCTTAAAAAATAACCAATCTAGGTTTTGTATGTTAAGTGAGATGGGATATTTTGGCATGAATATTTGTTTTCTCTTTTAGACCCAATTCTCTTGGACATCTGGTTTTGTACCTTATGCAATAAATAATTCCATGATTATCTTAGATAACCTCACTGCTATTAAGACTCACTTCTCATTTAAAATAATACTACAAGTATGCTTAAAAATCTATTAAACACACCAAAATCATTACGTAGTCTAATATTTAAATAATTGGAGAAGACTACTTTTATGTTGCTTCTTGAAACATTATGTAAAACTCCCCAAAAAATCAGACTGGTATACAGTGGAAAAAAAAACAAACAAGAGCTAGGGACTATTCTAGAATTTTGTAAGAACATACTTAAGATTGCCTTTATAACCTTCTGACCAAGGCTTGAATTATTGGGGTATTTCCCAATGAAAAAAGGTTACTTTAATGCACAGTTAGATTTCTAAACTATTCAAACCTGTGGTCATTTTTTTTCTTCTCATAAGCTGCTGAGAAATAACTGGGGCCCACTTTCCTTCTGATTCCCTGTGCTAGATTTTCCAGTACCAGAACTGCAGCTGAAGAAGCTCTTAGATCACTTGAGCCATTACTCCTTAAAAAAAATATTCCTATTTTAGAAATGTCAAATAGTTATATAAAATACACAAAACTGGTAACCAGGATCATAATCCTTTACCAATATATTTGGAATGTTAAAGAACTATCATGGAACCCCAAGTGTCATTTTACTTGGAAACATTTGGAGCTCCACTGTGGGAGTCTGCAGTTCACAAAAATGGTGGTTAACAAGGCTGATAATGTTACGTTACTGAAATCCACATCAGTTTATCTTAATTATGCCTGTTTCAAACTTGCGGTAAGGCACAGAAGCAACTTCACTTTTCCAAAGCTGGGGTAGATCAGCTGAGCTCTCCAACTTGCATACAACTTACAAAGATGCTTTTTAACCCTTTTGGGTTGGGATAAAAGATTGATAGTAGCAAAGTGGTTGCAAGAGGCCATTTTACTGAAATGCAACAGCATTCTCGGCAAAGTTTCCTTTTAATAGCTGTAGTAATTTATCATTAAATGGTTGAAGTTGAGTCAGAGGAGGAAAAAAAGTGCAAAACTGTATTTTAAAATAGATTCATGCGTCAGCACACACACCTACGTACTAAGAAACAGATAAACAAACACACAATAAAAGGATTTGATTCATTACTGAAGTCAGTTGTGAGATTCAGCTCCTTTCTAATTCACATTTTTATATACCTCTGTACTCCCTGATAGGGCCTAAAAATTAGAAATAGAAACATTACAAACACATCAATTCTCCTGATGTTCCCACTAGACTATAACTAAAATATCATTGAAAACAATTTCGTCTCCTGAATTTTCAGGCTGTTTTCCCATTTTCAGATAAACAGCAAAGAATATTAATGTTGTCCAAGTATCTACAACTCCCCCAAGTTATTCAGCAGGTGAGGCAGAGGGGTAAATCCTCCCATAGGGGAAACACACCTGCTATTTCAAAGGCACTTAAGAACTCTGATCTCTATGGGGCACCATTATCTCAAAGCTGCTTTCAGGAAGCCCCTTCATGAACTTGGAAGGCCTGCAAGGGGAGATGCAAAGGGAGCAGCACTTGTAACAGATCCGCTAAGACACACCGCCAACACCGCACCTAACCACAAGTGCCCCAGAGCGGAACAGTTGCAGCAGCACAGCTCAGAGCAAAGCTCTGCTCTGTCGGGGTAACCACTGCAGAGGTCCCATTTTTACTGGAGGAGAAGGTACAACATAAGAGTTTTACTTCTGAAGAACAGTTAGGTCTTGCTGCAGTGTGTAATGACCACCAGAAATCTGAGGAGTGACACATTTCTTGGCTCAGCAGTCCTTCTGATGTTCCTGTGGGGACTGTGCACCCGCAGCAGGGGAGGGCAGGGTGGTGTTTATGCTCAGGCTACCTCGAGTAGGCAGCAGCAAGTTCTACCCTCGTTTGCAGTAAAGGTTATCTAGAAACCAGTCTTGCTTACTGAGATATTACTTATGTGGTATTTCTGCTAGATTACTAGAATGATATGGACTTTCTCACTTCACCCGTAAATCTTCTATTAACTCTTTTCTTGTTTCTCTGTTTTCACTGATCATTTTCAGACAAAATGCTTTGTTCTGTCTGCACACGATGCCCCTAACCTTATAAATATCTATGAAAAAAATCCAAAACTTCCAATAAAACACCGAAAGAACAATGTCACTAAATTCTTTTTCTAGTTGTTGGAACAAGCCTCTAGCAATGCTCCTATTCCTTCGCAAACATGCCTCATTTTGTGTGTATTAAAAAAAAAAAAAGTGAAGAGAAACTAAAAAAAATTACAACAGTACATGATTGGAAACACAGGATAAAGACTTCCTTCTGAAACACACATGAAAGTGTTCCTCTAACCATACTGGTTCACTTAAAATAATACAATATTCAATAGCCTGAAGCTAGCTAGTGTGTAAAATTAGGGCAAATGGCTGATATTTTAAAAGTGCCATAGCCATCCTTAGCTGATGCAGACACTCTACAACAGTTTTTGTATCATTAATTATTTGACTAAAGAAAAAAGAACGACACAACTAAACTTGTATGAGCAATAATTGCATGCATTTTCTGTATCTCTACTAAGAAGGCCCAACAAGGAATGGAACTGAGTAAGAAGAAAACCATGAAAAAAAAAATGCCACTATCAGACAAGCACTGACCTTTTTTATTAACCACAGAAAAGAAGTCATTGCTACCTTATCTATCCACAGATTAGGGCTGCTTCTGCACAGACAGCTGAGGAACTATCCCTGTTTCTGCCTTCATGGGTGATTCCCCACACGGATAATTTCCCCCCCAGTGCAAGAGAGTGCCTGTGGCAAATCCAAAGTCAAGGTGTTTGCTAATGTCCTTACCTACCATGAAGGCAGAGTCTTAAATACAATTACGCTCTCAGTCTGACTAACTAAACCACACAAGGGGATTTTTTTCTTTGCTTCATTTGCTTTTTGAGTTGCCACAGTTGTTTTAGTTTTTGAAGTGTTTTTTACTCATTCTTCTGAGATATATGAGTGAAAAGCAAATGAAAAATTATAGGCAATACTCTGACTTCACATGCAAACTCAATATAAAACTTTTACCCAGATCTTTCATATGTTATATGGTAAAACAACACATCCCCTTGAGCTGTCATGGAAGCATAAGGACAGCACAATGGATTTAATTAACTCTCTGGCTGGAAGAAGTCACCAGTTCTTATATGGTTTCAAGAGAACTAAATCTTTTATTTCTGATGTATACATTTCTAACAAAAAATCTTGTGGTTACTAGTGTATTCCCAGGAGTTGTAGTTCAACAACTAAAGAACCAAAAAGAAAAGTTTGTGAAATGTTATAGAAGGGGTAAGTTTTACAGTGGAACCTACTTCAGTGGGGTAAACAGGGTATAGTCCAGTCTACCTAATCTTGAATTAGCTGGTACAAAACATTTTACCCGCAGTAATGTTTAATTCATATTATGACATCAGGAATAGTGCCTCTGCTAAGTTTCCTCTACCACTATCTAATACTGTGGTAGAATAATTTCATTCAACCTTTCGGAGTGTGTTAAGAACTAAGATTAAAGTTACACTTGGTGACTATGATAGAAAAGCAGATGAAACAGACATGCACAATTATTTCATACCATTTTCTTCAGGTTGCAGGTCTAGTAAGTCATCTATGGCACCTAAAAGAAAAAAAAGAAAGAACAAATAAAGAAATATTTAAAGCAACACAGGAAGATCAGCGGCACACTGACAGTCAGTATGTATACATCTAAAGGTAGTTTTCTTAAGTCTCTTCACCTGAGTTCTGCTTGTGGTTACAATTTCCTTGTAACATGGAGATGACATCCTTGCCATCATCAGCTGTAATCAAGATCCATAAACATGTCAAACTGCACTTTGCAGGAGACGATGCTTATAAACAACGTCACTGTAAGATCAACATGCAAGGTTGTTGGTATTAATGTTTTAAATGAGTCATGTTTAAAAGAAGCCTGGTCACACTGGATGAAAGAGCCAAGATACAAGCATTTCGAAGAAGTGAGGCAAATTTCTGACTAATAACCTGAGGGAGATCTTCCTTTGAATCCCTGCCTGCCACCCTAGGCCCTCTCCAGCCTGATTGCACCCAACTGAGGCAACTGCAAGAATCAGACAGGTCTCTCCTGTCCTCCAGAAGCAGAGACATCTCTTTTAGAAACTTGTACTAAGACAGGCCAGGAGAGAGCACAGATGTGTTGGGACCTTGTCACTCTCTAAATACTGCCTTCCTTGGCAGTATGTTCTTCCTCTTAACACCAACCCTGGGAATAGGGAAAAGGAATCTTCCCACAAAGTACCCCAGGTCACGATATAAGTAACAACATCTCCTCTGCAGGAAAATAAATGGGCTAAGACCAATAGGAGGGGAAATGTATACCTGAGGGTTATAGGCTATCAGAGGTGACAAAACACCACTACCTTAAATTCTCAGCAAGTTTCTTAGATGAGACATGGAGTCAAAACAATCATCTAGATTCTGTCTATCAGTGAAGAGAAAGACACCTCCGTCAGGTGATTAATCCCACTTAATACATGTAGCAAAACAGGAGGGATGAGTTAACTGCTGAACATGCCTTTCTCACACCATTAACCGTTGGGGAAATTTAGCTCCTACACAACTAAGTTTGTAGCTCTAAAGGCAAAGGAAAGGTTTGGTCACAGTATTGCCAGATCTAGAAGGCCCATCTGCTGGAAGCCTCACACGAGAGGCTGGAAAGGAGAAATAAAACTCTCTACAGGGGAATAAAAATTGAATCCCAAATCCTTTCAAGAGAAATGCTAAAACCTTCCAAGAGAAACTTCAAGGTGTGTTCAGAACTAAGGGAAAAAGAACAGCTTGCTGTTTATATTTTATTTTTATAAGGCTTTGCTAGGACAGAAATGTGCTATAGAGAAATAGAATCAGCTGGTCATTTAAGAACCCATGATCACATCTGATTGCACTCTATATAGGTACAGATAGGAGAGGCATTAACACACATGAACAAATATACATGATGCTTTCATGAAAGGACAATGCACAGAGCTAAAGGGGGAAAAAGCCAATCCTAGACTGACTGGCAGAGGGGAAAACAAAATCAGAAAGAGAAGTTCATGACAGGTGGGATATGGATGGCCACAGTTCTGTAATGAAAAAGGCACAGCTGTGCTGAAAGCCTGCCTTAGTTGAGTAGTAAACATCATGGAGACAATCTTGAAAACATCCATAGTATATTAAGGGAAAATGCAGAGAAAATGATAAAAAAATGGAAGTTATGAAGTAGAAGTAGTTGGTGAGGAAAACTAAGAAGCAACATGGCTCCCTCGCTAGAGGCACTATATCTGTAGAACTTTTGAACATGAAGGGTAGTTTAAGGAAAAAAAAAATCTTAGCAATGGTACAGACCTGGTAGTGTATGGAGATGGAAAAAATTAGCAGAGCAGTTAGAAGTATTTCAAAACACTTCAGTTCCTTTTAGGGGTGATGGAGAAAGAGACAGAACAAGGTATTTATATTATGGTGAAATATTTTACAGTCCATAAGTAACTGAGATTCTAGAAAACATCTGCTAAGAAAATATAAGTCAGATTTTGTATCTAAGAATATTCAAATATTTTGTCAAAATTGTGAAATGGGCGAAACTTCAAAACACTGGACATGTCCTAATATTGTGTCATTACTACAAAAAACCCCCATCCAAACAATAAAAATAATTAAAGAGGGTGACCCAAGTAACTGTAGGTAACTCCGGGCTGGTAGCTCACCATTACTCCTAGTTAAAACACTAACAGAATGCCATTCAGTATAGGATTCAGCAAAAGAACATGAGCATAATAAATGCTCCTATAATAATTTACTGCTGTTTTTATGGAAAGCAGATCTAGTTAAAAAAAACACAACTAATTTAATTCTTTGATAAAACTGTGAGCTATTTTTCAGTAAAGATATTTGTTTAGAAACAACTTGACTTTGCACTGCAGAGCCTTCCAGCTAAAAGTTAGCACTGTGTAACATGTATAACGAACATATTGAATGGATTAGGAACGTGACAACTAACAGATGTCAAAAACACATTGTTAGGAGAAATAATTGCAAAGTAGAAGTGTTTCTAGTTTAGATCTGCAAGGCTTAGTGTTTTATCCATCGCTATTCAATGGCTTTAGCAGTCATCTGGAAGTAAATACAAAATCACTCTTGAAAAAAATGTGCAAACAACTAACAGACTATTAGAGGTGGTCAGTCAAGCCAGTCAATCAGTTTTTGTAGTCAGAGCTGGGGGAATTTAATACCACCAACTTGTACGTTATATCTCTAGGCATAAGGAATATAAGCCATGTTGTAGAAAGGATAAATGGGTCCTGGAAAGCTGTGACCAAAAGGAACTGAGTCTTGATAAACAACAAATTCAAAGATCAGTTTTAAACTTGATGTTGCAGCAAAATGAGATATCCTTCCTGGATCTAGAAATAGGAATGTAATTTTACCTTCTAAAAACATGACAGGTGAGAATAATACCAGAAATCTCCTGTACAGTTATATATTTGAAAAGGAATTTGTAAAGTCAAATGGAAATGAAAACTACAAAAATAAAGCAGAAGATGTCTTCAAGATATCAACATTGTGGGTCCCTTCCAACTTGGCATATTCTGTGATATGGCTAATCTGTTGAAATAAAGATTTGAGAGGAGTCTTGATTTGCATGTAGTATCTTTTAAGTATCTTCATGGAGGATAAAATACGACATATTAAAATTATTCTCCATTAATTTAGTAGAAAAAGATATATTAAAAGCCATGAATTGTTTAGGCTGGAGAGACCTGTGGCCGTGATCTAATCCAAACCCCGCAGTTATGAAGTTATTTTGCCTTGAAGATCTCCACGTGTGAAGATTCTACTTTTCCCAGCACTTCACTACCCTCACTGTAAGCACTTAATATGTACTCAGAATTTCCCTTCCTGTCACTTGTTCCTGCTGCCTCCCATTCTTTCACTATGCACCTCCAGATGGAGCCTGGCTGTGTTACTGTGTAATAAACAACCCATAGGGTCATTGGCAGCAGTTGAATATGACTTTGCCTGGCTTTTGGGCAGAAGTTCCACTGAATTCATCAAGTTTTTCTCAGAGTACATGTTTAATCATTGGAACAAATTAGTGAGCTAAGTGGCACACTTCCCTTGCCTCAACACCTACTAACCTGCAGAACACTTTCTTGAAGGGTACGTGCCCAAGGTAAGAATTAGGCTTTGGAAGACAAGCTATTTGACCTATCTGAGTGACTGAATGAAATGCAGTGGGATGTAACATGTAAAAGATTTGTTTTAACAGATCCTCCTGGCCTTAAGTTTTATACATTTGTAGGGATTTGCTGGGAGAAACTGATATAGGAAATAAACAAAACAAAAACCCCCACGTTTTACAGCACTTATGAAGTTATGATAACGTTAAATAAAATACCTGAATAGTTCAATTCCTTGGTATGGCTCTCCTCTTCTAATGAAATCAACCTTAATTTGAAGGAATAAGAAAAAAGATTGAGAAATTAATTCTAAAGCTCTACAATAATAATAAACATTTCTCTTTTAGGTCATATTGTTAGAGAATCATAACAGTAATAACAGATGGACTCTTGTATTTGCTGTATATGCTTGTCTGTTGTTACCTTTTATTGTTTCATTGGTAGAAGTCTGTTGAAAGTGAAAATTAGGTTGAAAGACCAACTATCAAAACCTACCATCCTTCTATTTTTAATATAACTAAATCTGTAATGAAAAGTATAGGACATTCTGCTTTTCCACATTTGGCCTTTCATAGATATCATGGAGATACAACTGCTCCCCCCTTCCACCCCCCCAAAATAAAAAAAAAACCAACCAAAATGAAACCCAACCAGTTTGCCCTTCTCTTTTTAACAGCAAGTAATTAAAAATCAAGAGTCAGGTGAGTTTTGTCCCATGTCAGCAGATTTCTAAAAGAACAGATCAGCAGTGTTGATGACATAAGCTCTCAACAGGAAAAAAAAAAGCTGTGGTTTACATCCAATTCTTATACAAAAGAAATCTCTTCAATGAAGAATATATACTTTCTGACTGCTATTACTTTGTGTAAAGCCATTCAAGGAGTTGGGAATGAAGCAGCCACAAGGCTGATATGGTGCTGAAAAGGACTGTGTGGGCACATTCCTCCTATCTCTAGTAACGGGACAGAAAGAGACACCTCCCAGGCTCTTGAGATTAGGCTTGTGGTAGAGGAAAATCAGATTCAGGCCACATTCTATTATAATGAATGTTTACTGTAAATGGAAAGTTCACAAGGACTTTAAAAGCTTTGTTTTATGTAATTCTTCTAGAATCCTAGATGTTTATTTATGATTTTAGACAGCAAAATGGTGACTTTTTTTTCCCCTCAGTTTTATGCCAGACAAGGTAAAAGATAATCCAAAAATCCATAAATAAAAACAATTGCAACCATGACATGGCATCTGATGCATTTGCTGGTAGGTGTCAATGCACATATCTTGCATAAATCATGCATTCATTCTAGAACTTTATATTCAACATTGAGGAAAACAGTTATTTATTAAATAAATCTCACATGAGATGCACCAGATTTAAGGAAGTGCTGTGGAGACAACCACCTGCCAAATGGTACTTGGTCAAGTCCTTTCTAATCTGAATAACCCCAAATCTGATCAATTTATAAACTGGTTTTGGTTGGTAGTTCTGAATCTAAATCAGAAAGAGGACTGAAAACCTGAACTCTTTCAAAATCCATTATTATAAATAGCAGAGGAAAATCCCACTAATCAGTCAAGCTGTTCTCTGCTTTTTGACAACTGATCCTTTGCTGGGTACTTCATTTAAGCAAGGACAGTCAAAACAACAGGTGGCAGCAGGATTATATCAACACTGCATCTCCTGGCAACTGAATCCTGATGGTCAGGTAGGGGAGAGATCACATCTCGCTCTCCTGTTCTCCTCTCCCCATAGCAGTCCATTCATAAGCCTCTCTCACCTCAGAGTTACAGGTAACTCAAACCTTGACAGCATTAGCTCACTTAGATGTACTTTATACTAAGTACCTACTGCTTCATTGGATTACTAACTGATGGTGTATACATTACAAAAACTAATTGCTGCTCAGAGCAATCAGTAATCTATATCCTATTCCCAGGTAAAAGGAGATGCTGCTGAAAGGTGAAATACAAAGCTCATATATCTTCTCCCATGTATAGCTGTTTACCTTTTCTCTTAAAAAAGAAAAAATTAAGCAAAAGCTGAAAAAAATAATAAGGCAGCTAGGAAAGATGAAAAACACATAAGGGTTTAATGGGTCTTTAAAGCTCTTAATTTCACCATAAAGTTAATTAGTTTTCACACATTACAACATTTCCGGAATTCTTGTATTGAGCTAACTAGTAGGATTAGACTAGCTCTGTCTTTATGTCTACTTCCAATTTTAGTTTATAATTACTTATAATTCTACTTATATTTCTACTTACTTTTGGTGACTTTAACAACCAGGAAGACGATTATAAACAAAAATATTATTATTTTAAAATATAGGACAGGTGACTTACTGACTCTGCTGATCTTCCACTGAATTGGTGCTTTCAGTCTGCAGGTCCTCCTTTTCTGCTTTTTCTGTTAGTTTATTCACAGGATCTTGCAAGCTCTAGACCATAACCGTAATATAAACAAAGAGAAGAAAACAAACTAGAATCAGGGAAGCAAAAGTGTGTGATTTAAGGCCAAATCAAATTATAAAACCAACAGAAAATAGCAAGAATGGTTTTGAGCTATATCTGACTCAATGAAACAAAATTAAAAATGTAGAAGATATTCAGTCAAGTTGAGAACAATTCATGTTCTGTTTCCAATATTTCTCAGTAAATATTTCCAGTATTTCTAAGTCAAACCATCTATACTATGTGCAAAGCAGGCACCGACAGCATGTTTATTTGGTGTTTTGGGGTTTGGCCTCTTTTTTTCCTCCTTGTTTCTGTGTTTTGTTCTGTGGTTTGTTTTTTTTGTTGGTTTTTTTTTTTTTTTAATATGAGAAAAAATAATTATTTACATCTGTTCATCATATACTGCTTCTTTTTTATTCTTATTCTTTATTCTTATTCTATTTTTATTCTTCTTATTATTCTATATTTTCTTATTTATTCTCTTTTTTTCCTCCACAACTATTCATATAAACTTGTCAATTACAGTGTAATGGGAAGATACTACTTGTATCCTGAATCTGCAAACAAGGGTCAAAATGTTGGAAGATTAGTCTGACAGAAGCCAGGTGTGGTATCATGAAACCCTACTGTCCTTTTGCAACCTGAAAGACTGTGCTACAAGACAACAATGTGCAGTTTCATGGTCATCATTTTTATAACCAAAATTTGAAAAAGTGAACAGGCCAACACATAAAGCGTTACAGACTGACTCTTTGAAGCGATAAATATAGTACCAGTTGCCCCTGTTATGCATTAATTAGGAATTCTTTATGAAAAATTGAAAAAATGAACACAGTAATTAAGTAATAGCAGATGTTAGCAATGTGAATATTTGTCTCTATCAAATGGTTTTGCTCTGAAGGAGGTGAAAAAATTTTCCCCTTTCCAAAGCCCAACTCAGTTTCTGAAAAATAAAACCATGTTTCCTGTGAATAGACCCAACCATTTGTAATTAAATTTATTTATGTCACACTGATAGTCATAGTAGAGCCTCTCACCCCAATTTCTCCCCCTGTCTCCAAAAAGCTAAGGGTAAAACAAAGAAGTGACTTTTTGTGCAAAACATAAACACAAAATGTTTCACCTGGAAATTGGGCAAAACAACAGTATGTTTCATGAGAACTGTAAAACAAAGGAAAAAAAGTGGCCTAATTTGTTGAATAACAGTTAGAGTGCCTAGGCCATCTGTCACAATAAAAGTATTACCAGACATGTTGCAGGTCTTGTGTGCACTGTCCTGCTAACCAGGACAGAGTAGTCCCCAGAAGGGGCATTCCAGTTTCTGCTTGGGTCAGTACTTGTCTGTATGAGGAAATCTACACTTCAGTGTTTTAGAAACCAAACTTATGGATGTATCCTGTACTGAAGTTGCCTTTTTCCCCTCCTTTCATTGAGCTAATTCTACTTAGAACTGCTGATTAATTTGTCATAAGCGCCCTTAGTATGCAGATATCATAGTCAAAACATGAGGGATCATAAAGCAACAATAATAAAGAGAGGCATTAAAAAAAGTTTACCTTATTCTTGATTGCCACTTTTTTTTTTGACACTGTGACAAGGTTAACCAGAATCACATGTGAGTCTACTTCTTGGATTCTGAATAAGGACATTAGACAGCTCAGCTAGATCACCTCTGAATGAATGTTACCCTTTTACCTGCATTAGTTCTGGGTATTGATTTGAGTGCACTTCTTGTACTATTAAAATTGATGGTCATTATTCCACTGACTCCAAGAAGACCTGGATTAGAGTTCAAAAACATACAAATATACAGTCCTTGCACAAAAGTGCAGCGCAGAGGAAAGACAGCACCTCTGCATTATGGGGACTGTACTGCTTTGGGCACTTGAACCATCTTGGACACCTTCGCAGTAGGACACACAGTCCACCATAATCAGGAGGTAATGGTGAAACAGCAGTGGTGCTCTGCCTGCCACCCAGTACAGCACCACAGAGCCTGTCCCAAGAAGGTTGTAATGGTTTTGAACAACAAACAGAACTACTTAAACCACTGACTAATTATACGAGTTAAAGAAAATTATCAGAAGTAGAATATTCTACATCTTCACCAAGAAAAATACAGGGAAATCAGCATCCTTCTTTAGGGAAGCATCTTTATGATGCTTTCTTCATTAGTGTTTCAGGAAATCCATATTTAAAGGACTGTGATCAAGCCACAGACACAGTATATAGAAATGGAGTTCAGAAGTACCTTGGGAAGGAAACAGCTTGATAATAATGGCAGTTACTATTTCCTGTATTAGAAAAATAAACACAGCTCTGAAATACAGCTTCGGTTTCAATGGAGATTATGACTAAAATTGTTAAAAATCAGCAGCTGTATTTTGATGCAATAATTCAATACAAGAATTTGATTCCAACACTATTCCCTCAAAGTCAGATAGCAAATAATGAAATTATTTTCCTCTCCCCTTCCTCCCTCTACTCCACATCGTGATGTGCATTACAAACTAAGGTATCTTTTTAAAAGGATTTTAAAAAGATAGAGAATGGGTATGAAATAAAACTGAGTGTTAAAAGGACACTGTCAACCATTTTCTAAACATGAACCCACAAAAATGTGATCACTACTGTCAGGAGGCATAAAAATCAAACTATGATGTTCTCTTAATTGTTTCAGGTTACATTAGAAGAAGGGGAGAAGCTCCATTATCTAGAAAGGACAATGATTACACAGGGTTGTAAAGACACAGACTGAGTTCAGACAAAAGCAATCACATTTCAGTTGGACATATCCTTGACTTTGTTGCTCAGAGCAGACACAAGTGTAGCTTCACTCTTATGGCTGTTCACATGGACTAACATGGATTTTGTTGAGAGCTACGCCAGTACGTGGCTTGAAGTAGGATCCTTGCACGTTTAGAAAGCTATCTTCCTAGCTTCCATAATTTCTCTTTTACTGTAAAAACAAGAGTAAGACAGTACACACTAGCAGAGCAGGTTCACAGTCATTCACTCTGCATAACCTGTCTGTCTCCAACACCAAAAGTCATCCAGTGATATTTTGCTTGCTCACAGTACTCGGACTAAATATCCAAGCTGACGAGTGATTCCTCCCCTGTAGAGTTAATTCTGGTTCCAGGTCAGGCTCCATTCTGAGGCTGACTGCTACTCACTTACTAAATTCCTTCACCTGCATCTGCTGCTTTCAAGTCTAGCCAAGATCATCTGGACTGCACACAAAACCTGCCCTCTGCAGTTAAATCACCTGTGTTGACAACATAGCTCGCCTACAGTTCCCCCCAAGTGCCTTGGACAACTAATGCACCTCTTGACCGAGAAAGAATCAAAGCAACACAGCTAAGGGCAGTTACAGGAGCCAGGGATGCATTCCAAGACATCACAACATTTATGAAGTGCAACATCACTGAAGTGACAAAAACTCGGATATATTTCATTTGTGGGGAGAGATGAAAGGGAAGTGGAAAAGCAGGTAGTCTCAGAATTTCTTCATGGACATTCGTCAGTGAAAAAAATACCAAACCTCCCCAAAACCCTTAGAGATACAAAATCATAACCAATCATGCCAATAAAGTCATGATGGTTTGAACAGAAACAAAAAAGCATCTGTTTGGACAGAGTGCTCCAAACAATGTAAAGAGCACAGGCAGTGGCATTCCACTTTAAACAGAAATAAATGGATGCACTGCAATTTACATCTTTTGACTTCTTTACCAGGGCTATTATTATTTCTAGCCTTGCATGATCTCTTCAGGTCTTATAGCATTGACATGTAAAAAGTGCAACTAAATATTTATTAAATAACCAAGGCAAATAAATGGTAACAGAAACTAGGTATTATTCATGAAAAGTAGCCCCTGAAATAAACTTGAATTCATTTGATATAAGTTAATTTCGAGACAATGATACCTTGAAGGCTTTACCAAACAGCAGCCCATCATCTGTAACATTACAGCAATGGATACAGTGACAGATACTTTTACATCACTATACATGGAGTTGTTAGCACATTAATAATCATCTTTCATCAAGCATAAAACTCACAGTTAGGAAATACAGCTGCAATAGCACAATTATACTACTCTCAGCATATACCCTGAAGCAAAGAAAACAAATGGGCTGCTTTTCATTAAGGGAGTTTGGCAAACATCTCTAAAGACAATGTTTTCTTTCCAGAAACAATCCCGAGAGGCATTCCAGAGTCTCTTTCCTGAGGTAAACCTGGTACATGAACATATATTTATACTACAAAATACAAACAGCAATTTTCCAGTACATAGCACCTCTTAATTTTTTAGTAAGACAGTCTACATCTAAGTCAAATATTAAGTTTCCTTAATTTCTTGTTTTAAAGTAAAATGCTAATCCTACATACATTTATGCTTAGTTTAATTCAGAAGGATCACTTGTATTAGCAAAATTTTGTCCTTTATGGAATCATAAAAGACAAAAATGATTTGCAAGCATTGAATTAGAATTTTCTTTTAAGAAGGATCCCTTTTATCACATAAGACAGGGAAAAATATTAAATGTAGAAATGGGCACACGGAGATATTTTATTTATATATTAAGCAATTATATATTCTGATTGTATATTTTAATGCATAAAGTCAATAACAGACATGGCAACTTCATTGGGTACATTTTTAGACCGAAAGTTTCTCCATCAGAAACTATACTACCCTAGATCAGCTATAGCCATTTATTATACTTCATTAAAAAATAATCTCAATGCAGAATTAGCTTGCAGCTCCTTCTTAATATATAGTTACTCTGACATGAACATATGATATGACTGGTAGGGATCAGTTCCCTAACCATAATCATCTATTGTTATTCCAAACCCAGGTCTATTAGAGAAGAGACGGGACTCATGGGAGTCCCACACCTTCAGAAGTGACAAGGAGAGGTGAGATGACTTACCCTGGTAATGCACCTGAAGTAGCAGCAGACATCTGTTCTCTTAGGCAACACAATCTCACCTGATGCAACCACCAGATTTTGATTTAATCTCCTTAGCAATCATTTAATGTTCACAAACAGAAACTAATAGTTGGGGCAACGAGATCATGGGGAAGACTTTAGTATAGAAAACAATCCCACATTCTAGAGACTGAAAGAAATAAAGAACTGATACTGAAAGCCAGTAACATAGTCTTACTTCCACGCATTTGTTTTCTGGAAGCACAGGCTTACATGAAATTTTGTAGTATAAAACTACCTCCTGATTAACATCATTTATCAGCATACATATCACTGCAAAAACAGGAAATCACATCTTTCAGTGCAGGAGGACAGCAATAAAAATGGTTAAGATTCTCATAACAAAGTTAGGCTGCATCCTAAACACACTACAATATTCACAACCATTTTTGCAGATACTTTTTGCTTTGAGGGAGTACATGTGGACTCAATATAGATGGTATTTTTTCATCATAGATTCCCAACCTAATTTCAAATTTAGATTATACTGAAATGTTTCATAGGAGGAAGTTCAAAAGATAACAAGCATCCCCATATGTCTCTCATCCTCCATCACAAGGGTACTTTGCACTCCAGAACGGGTGCATTTTCTGTACAAGTTTCTCTCCAAGGTATGCAAATGTTACTATACGTCTTGAAACATTTTATGTCTTGCTCAAAATTTATTTTTAGATATAATAAAGAATAAAGACCCAGCAACAATATAGGCTACCTACACAAATTAGACTGGAATAGCTTTGCATCAAAGCAAACATAAAAAATTCCTCAGAAACCTTTTAACATTGGGAAGTTATGAGAACAGCCCATCAGCACAGTGCCCAGGCTCCTGAGTGGGACTCTGGCCATGCTAAACCCAGGCTGCAATGGGAAGGAACGGTGGAGAAGTAAAGGGGACTTTCTTCTCTGCTTTGGAGTTTAATGAGTGAGTCTAAAGGCAATTACTAGAAATGTCAAGATAGCTGTGCCCAACTGTCTCCTGCTGAAATCTGGACATGAACTCTGGCTAAAACCCATCTTCTGTGATGTGGACTATGCAAGAAAGAACCTTAAAGTTATGTTAACTTCATAGCAAATGAGGACTTCTCCTGCAAGACAGGATTCCTCAGAGGCTGGATAAGACAAAACAGTTTATAAATCTCCTTTTATTTTTGTCCTCAACCAGGAAAGATTGAGCTTGAAATCTGGTTGGTTGGTTTGCTGTGATGTTTAAAGCTGCAGAGGTAACAGTCTCCACAAGCTCTTTATGCACTTCAAAGTTTAGAAACTGCTCCCTCCCAACACACATTCTAGAAAACATTTTCAAACACAGCAGTCATGTACAGACAAGTTTGGTATTCTGGGGTGAATCACACCTTAAACCTTCAGGTGATTCTTTTCCAGGAGCTCTGAGGTAGCCACAGGCTATATAGCAGAACACAGTCCAACTTCTACTTGTACATGTCAGATGCACAAGCATTTCAGGGATTGAGGCTATGACTTGTAATCATCTTCAAACTGCATTGTCTCTCCAAGCAAAGAGTGTCTTTGCCACATGCTGTTTATTTCTCACTCTCTTCCCAGAGGTAAATCTTCCATCAGACCTCTGTCAGACATGTTTTCTTCCATGCAAATAGTATTGGCCAATCACATAGTTATTTCATAGCCCAAAATAAACAGAGGACAAACACATCTATGAGGAAGGTTCACAGAGTTTTCCACTGTTTTTTCATTCCTCTAGTGAGCCTCAAATTGCAACATACAAAGCAACTTTTTATGCAGGGCCAGGCATGACGAGGAAAATACACAATGCTTAGTGATTATTTTTAGATACTTCACAAAACTCTGATCTCAGACTTCCATCAGATATTGCACATATGCCATATTCAAAGATTACAAAGGATCAGCAAATACCACTAGTCAAGTAAAACAGTATTTCCCAGTAAAGGATTCAAAAGTGAGTAAACTGTGGGAACCCTGAGCTTCCACTTACTCATATTCAGTCCAATAATGTGTTCTTAAAGAGTGTGAGTTTTTAAAAACAGATGCAAAGGCAAAATAGTATTAATTCATTTGTGGGATTTTGGAGAGCAGCATAAATCCCTAATTCTGCTGAATTTTACAATTCCTTAGGAAAAACAAAACACAATCCCACTTAGCATTTAAAACACATAATTAAGTGCAGCCCTTAAAAATGTCTCCCTTTGAAATATTCCTTAGTCGCTGCATTGTACATGCAGATTTTGAACCTACTCAAAAGGACATTAAACAGAAAAACTGTAATTAAATGAAAAGACAAGACAGGAATAAAACTGTCAGACAATATAGGGACACAATAACAATGTGTGCTTTCTACATCCTTGTATGATCTTATTTGTTATCACAGGGCAAACATACATATCTATATATTCCTTACCTTTAACATAGTGAATTCATATGGCTGATAACCTTTGAAACTTTCATGGATGGCTGCCATCGTGTGTGAAGTTTTTTCCCAAAAATGAAGCAGTGTTGTCTGTAAGGTAGGATAAAATTTCAATGCAACGTTAACTTTAATACAAATACGGTTTTGGTGCAAATTTCATATTTTCCCTCTAATAATAGTTGCATATTCTTACAGTTGAATATTGCCATGGTAACTTTTTTAAAAAAAACCATATTAACAGGAAATCTTTCCTGTGGAGATCATAATTTTCCTTGGATACCTGATATGTTGTTAACACATGAGAAAGGAGGTTGCATCTGCTTGCTCCCAAAAGATCCACTTTTTGACAGACATCAGTCTTCAGTTTGTCAAAGTTGAGTTTTGCATGTCGCACTTGTGCTTGAACCTTCAAACAAAGGGACAATTTTTTATGCAGTGAATTTTTTTCCCATTTTTAAAGAAAGACCAAGCTAATACAACTTTTAAGGAAATTAGATAACTAAGACTCAATTACAACTTCTATTTTCATCAATCCCACTGAAATTAAGATATAGTTGGCTAATATATGCTAAAATATGACTCTTACTATCTTCTATGTTATTGTTTTTTGTCATGTATTCAGTGAAGAAATGTTTTCTACCCCCTGTTTGTATGACGGATATTAGTATAAAATATATACTAAAACCACTAGGAAAACTTATTCATATTGGTATTTCAAGAAATACCAATACAAAGGCTGATAAACAAAACCAGAACTAAAAGTTCGCTGCATAACAGACAGGTGCAGAGACATCCCAGGCAATCAGCAACAGGACAAGAGGGCTTAAGCTCTGCCAGGGGAGGTTTAGGTCGGATATTAGAAAGAAGTTCTTTACAGAGAGAGTGATCAGGTATTGGAATGGCCTGCCCAGAGAGGTGGTGGATTCACCGTCCCTGGAGCTGTTTAAGATGAGGCTGGATGTGGCACTGAGTGCCATGATCTAGTAATCACAGTGGGGTTGGATCAAGGGTTGGACTTGACGATCTCGGAGGTCTCTTCCAACCCAGTTAATTCTATGATTCTATGACTTGTTTTGTTGTTTTTGCATGTCAAAGAGTTCCAAAAAAAGAGAGGTGTCCAGAGATGGAAGAATTCTTGGGTAGTTAGGAGATGCTTTGGTGAGGTTGAGACAGATTTAAATTCCCTCAGGAAGAAGGAAATTGCTCCCCCACCTCTTAGGCAAGCATGACAAATGCTAAGCTATGGTATAAAAAGCCAGGAGCAGCTACTGCCAAGATATCTCCCTAGAAAGTATGATGTTTTGTGAAAAGCCTTACCCAGCTGGAACTACAGTGGTATAAGATGAAGCTGCCTCTTAATTTTTGATCCTTGAGGAATGCTACACTACTTTTATCCTGTGCCCAAGCAAAGCACCATGCTAGTGATGCCAGGATTGCCATCCACGTACAACTGTCTAGTCAAAACAGCAGGTGGGAAAAGAGCTTACGGGCCTCCAAAATTAAGCAGCAATGGAGGAAGATGGGAGCAGTGGCAGAAGGAGTGTAGAAGCTTTATCGAGTGCAGGATAAACACATTTGTCCTGTTAGGTTCTCAAATCCCTTATTTGCTTTAGTTGCAAGAGAGCAGGGATTTACAACTTCAGTCTAAAAAGGAGAAAGAAATTCATGGGCCTGTGCAAAAAGAAACTTTTAACTGAAATCTAAATATGAGATTTACCTGCATCTTTTGCCAGAAAGAATTGCTACAACAGGTAGGGATTTAAGTAAGAGATGTTGTAGGGCTTTGAAAAAATGAATCTCATTTATAGCCATGAAAACCCACAGAAATTCAACTGCTGTCAATGGAAACATGTCACATATAAAACTATATTTTACAATGGTGCAGCTGAGATCAAAATCCCTTTCCTACTCAGTATATCACAGCACCGGTGAAAGCACAGTAAGAACAGCTGTGGCTTTGTAGACTGAAAGTCCAAGTAAGCAAAGAATGTTAGTTCTGGGGAATATAAATATTCTGTCAGAAATGGTGAACCACAAGGAAAAAAAAAGAAAGTACTAGTATATGTAATTATTAATTCCTACAATTGCCAGTCTGCAAAAGATTTATAAAACAGACTGGGATTTGGGTCTACCTCACGTCTCCAACTCCTTAAAAAAGGAGAGAAAAAGTCCATAAAATGAAAACACCTATAAAGTTTGAGTTGTTGTCTTCCTGCATACATTCTTCAGGGACATTTAGCAAGGAAAAATGTCAGCATTTATCTTAACTGCAAATGTAATTAGTGTCTCTTTTAAGAGCTAGAGCATTCATAAAGAGAAAGAGGTGACCTACAACACAGTGTGGAATACAAACCCATATGTTTCTCATGCTCCTACAGATGAATCAAAATACTTAATGCTGTGTTACCAAATGTCACACATTTCTCCTGCCAATCATTAAATATGTGATACTATGGGAACTATTAACTGAAGGATGCTCTTAGCTTTTTTTCCATATATTGAAAGTTTATTGAGCAGAAGTACTCTTCTTTTTTTCAGCAGCAGTGCAGGACAACCAAGAAGGAACACTGTGTACTACATCAGCACGACCTTTTGCCTTTTACCTGTGCCAATAAATGCATTTTCAATTCAAATTATTATTAGACACCTTTTAAGATTACTTGTGGCTTCAGGAATTAGGTATAAAACCTTAATGCTTACAAAGCATAATCTACTTAATACCACACAAGTTATCAGAATGAACCTTTGGTTTTCTACTCAAGGGAAAGCTGATATAATACATACTAATCTTCTCCTTTCTCTGAAATTACTCCCTAAGACATGAGAAACAGGACCTCATTGTGGTCTAAATTTTTATTCATATATTTTAGGTTCATTAAAGCTGAAAATACAAAATTTCTTGAACATCCTGGTTTGAAAACCAACAGGATTTTACTGACTGTAAGAGAACTGCCCTGATTCAAACACAACTTGAATATTTTGTGATGAAAGAGCTTCTAAGCATCTGAAGCTGTAGGAGCTAGATGTGAGGTTTATGCTGTACAAGAAAATCTTACAGCACCATTGGCATAAAAAAGATTATTACTTTTTGTCTTTTTCTAACCAGCAACCTGCTTTTAATTTCCCAATGCAAACATCTAAATACAATATTGATGGAGAGCACATAAGAGAACAGATTTGGAAATCAATATCTTATTAAATCAATTGCTTGGTAAATTATCAGATGCTAGGTAAAACTGAAATAATTCCAAAAGAATATATAAGTAAGCAAATAAATGCTAAGATCCTAAATTCTGGTGGCTTGAAAGTCAGACTCTAGAATGCTTGATTGTGAGAGCAAACACTTGCTAACACAGGTTCCTAGACAGAATCACAGAATGAGTCAGGTTGGAAGGGATCACAGTGGGTCACCTGGTCCAACCTCCCTACTGAAGTAGGGCCATCCTAGAGCACAGGGCACAGTTCTTGAATATCTACAGTAAGGGAGTCTCCACAACCTCCCTGGGCAATCTGTTCCAGTGCTTGGTCTCCCATACAGTAAAGAAGTTCTTCCTCATATTCAGGTGGAACTTCCTGTGCATCAGTTTCTGCCTGTTCCCTCTTGTCCTATTGCCTGGCACCACTGGGAGGAGCCTGACTCCTTCTTGGCATCCTCTCTTCAGATACTTATAGACATTGATGAGGTCCCCTCTCAGTTGTCTCTTCTCGAGACTGAACAGGTTCAAATCTCCCAGCCTATTCTCATAAAAGTATCTTTGTAGCCCTCCAGTGGACCCATTCCACGAGTTCCATGTCTCTCTTGTACTGAGAGCCCAGGACTGGACACAGCACTCCAAGTGCAGCCTCACTAGGGATGCAGGATCACCTCCCTCGACCTGCTGGCAACGCTCTTCCTAATGCACACCAGAATACCACTGGCCTTCTTGGCCACAAACACACACTGCTGGTTCACGGACAGCTTGTTGTCCACTGGGTCCCCATGTCCTTCTCCACAAAGCTGCCTTCCAGCAGGTATGCCAGAAAACTATATTCAAACAGAAAAATTCTAATCTTCAAGCATGCTAACATAAAAACAAAATAGTATTTAGACCCAGTTAAAAAACCTATTCAGTATGTTCAGTTACTAAAATACAGATTTGTAATGTATTTTCAAGGAATCTTTATGTCCTCTACAGTATATCTGTGTTATTACTTTCTTTTAGTCTCCCATAAAATGCAAAATTTATTTTCAGTAGTAGTCTAATTTCAGGGATGATTCAGCTAGTGAAGCATCATCTCTAAAATTAACTTATGTCAGATAAATGCACTAACTCACTTTACATACAGTATATTTTTGTCTCAGCATTTCCAGCATAGAAGCAGAAACAGATGCTTTCAGTCTAATTTGTCACCCAGCCTCTCTCTCACTTACTTGATCTGAAAAGCATGCACGGCGTGCATACAGGCTGGAAGGAGGGGGGTAAGGAAATCAAGAGGGGAAAAAAGCCTGGAATATAGCAAATCTTCCTGTTGGGGGCTCTGGGCAAACTCTACCAGCAGATGGAATCAACACAAATCTCTGCATTAAATAAGCATAGCACCTTCTGGCATACCTGATTGTTGTAAAGACTACATGAAAATGAAGTCAAACTCAAGCAGGCTGTAGTTTGGGGACCAAGTATTTAGTGTAGAGTGTACCTTACAGTATGTCTGTATATAGCACTGAAAGCATGAAACCGTAGTAACTTCACAGCTTGAGTGGTGTTTTGACAAGGAGTGCCCTTTACACTTTTACATGAGCATAACTAAGTCCTTACTGATTTCTTTTCCCTTTTTTTTTTTTTTTTAATTCAAGATTGATGATGCATAGTCAGAGAATAAGAAAAGGCAGTGTTTTATACAAAATAATGTCTGCAACTAAACTTTTCCATGTGTAATGTAAGGACTTCCAACATCTTGCACAGTATGAAACCTGATTTCAGTGTATGGTATGTTCTACATTCAGTGTATCGTATGTTCTACATTTTGAAGACTATACTTTAACTCAACTGTTCCCTTGAGTTGAAATAGTATTTATTTCATTAATTAATCTCTGCTCCATCAATTTGTGAGAATAACACATAAGAACAAGGGTTAAAGAAGAGGTGGCATACTTCTGTTCATCGGCTTCAGGTCTGGTTATTAAATTTTTCATTTATGATCTGATGAGAAACACTAGTAAAAATTAATTTTAGGAGATGAAATTTATAAAGCAAGCCATGCTGAGCTAAAAGGGGAAACTACCTGGACAGTATAAACAGATCCAAATAATATTTTTAAAGTCTGAAACCCAACAGATGTACATCACGTTTGTTCAAGAAATGAAAATGTTCTTGAGATTTGAATTAAGACAACCTTAGTGCAGAATAAGTTGCAATAATACATTTCTTAAATTTGCCATTTTGGACTTAATTATGATTGTCTGTGCTTGTGCAAACATCCCCATGCACCTCGCTCTATTAAGCTTGATTAAGAAAAGTTGAAGTCACGTTGCAGTTCACATAAAGGACTTAATTACCATTAAATGTCTACCAGTCTCACTCTGGAAATCAACAAAATACCTTCTAGTGGAAGGTGTCTATGCCCATGGCAAGGGGTTGGAACTAGATGATCTTTAAGGTCCCTTCCAACCCAAACTGTTCTATGATTCTATGAAAAGTACTGTCTCCCTTTCTGCCACAAAAAAAACAATTGATAGGTCTGCTTTGAATAAGAAGTTATGTCTGAATGAGGACAGGAGAAACCTGCTGTACAGACTGCCACCTTCTTTTTTTCCTGTGCAAACCTAGTGGAGTGGAGCTGCTGCCTATGACTCAGATATCCAGTTGCTACAGCGGTACAAGCAAATAACACTGTTGAAATTATGTCCTGTTTTGATGTAGCTTAAAGGTATTGGCAAATTCACGTGGAAGGACAGTAGATAAGTGAAAGCTGAATTAAAGATGTATTAGGCCAGTTGCATTGCAAGAGATAAAGATCCTGGAAAGGAAAATGATACAATTTTCTGATATCCCAAAGTGGTATTATATACCAACTTGAACCAGGCAAATCTATCACAAGATACAAGATAGCACAAAGTCTTTTCAGCCACCAAAGACAATTTTTCTAATGACTGAAACATTAATGGTGAGAAACAAATGAAATATTCAATTGAGGCACAGAGATATCCAATATAATCCAATTAAATCAATACCTACTCAAATAATTGAAAATACCTACTAGCAAATTACCAGCCATAATTATCCAGAGATTTTAGATTTACTTGTTCATAACAGTCCTGGAACTCCGTGGAAGTAATAGAAGATAGAAGATGAGCACCAAACTACACGAAGAAAAATTAAGGGAAAAAAAAAAGAAGGCAGAAGCAATACTATACTGCTCCACAACAAAATACAGACAAGTGCAGCTTAATATGGATTAGTATAATAGTGGCTGCATTTCACTGTATTTACTGGGACCAGAACAATTATGTTTCTCTGCCAGACAACTCAAAGCGAAACATCAATTGTTCACAAAAAGAATGACCATAAAGTCAGTATACATTGATAAAAAACTTTTTCATTTAACAACATTTTTGTTTCTAGTCAGAACCATCAAATCTCCATGATTTAAATATGTATTTTGCTCTTCTTACCCTATGATGAAGGGGTGTAGAGAAAAGAACTAGTAAAAAGTCACATTATAACCAAAATGTCATTCTCTCAAACCCAGCAGCTTTCATACCAGCTTCATCATTCAAATCTGCTACAATTTATCTACTTTCACAATCCCACCATATTTGAATTCACATGATAGAATATTACACTTAGTTTTCCTTCTCAAAAAAAAAAAAAAGGGTTTAGTCAAAACTAGGATTTTTCATCTACCTCTGCAATCACAATAGGATACTAGATAATAGTTGTAATAGTTCTAATTCACACACAAGAACAATAGCTTCTGATGATAATTCACCTTTTCATTTGAATATGTGACTATTTCCTTTGATTTCAATAGTATTGTTCATTATTATTTAACATTTGTATTACAGGAGTACCTGAAGTTTCAATGAGACCTCAAAACCAAAAAGCACTGAATAGAGGGCTGCCTCTAGAGTTATGGAATACTTTAGCACAATGCAAAGTGTTTCAAGGAGAGGGGTCTTAAATTAGGATTGCACAGGGAAAACAAGCCCTTACTGGGTATCTACACAGGTGAGTGACTCTTGGCCCTGGGATAGTAGAGTCTAACCCACCAGAACATTAAAACATTATAGCAGCCACTTATTCTATTTTGCAAAATACACCAGCTAAAGATCCCTGTCTTGCAAACATGACTGTGAACAGCCTGCACCACTCTGCCAGTTGTGTGGTGCAGATCCCTTAAACCCCCATCGTGCTGTACACACATGCAGCTTTACTATAGTTTTCTATTTCAACATCTACCAGCTAAAGAAACATTAGAGCTGCCACTGGGTGTCTGGATATAACACGTTCAAGCAAATTTCAGCCGTGTTCCTGTTTTGAGAATTTGGAAGTTTCGAAGTTTTCCTTCTTATAGTAATTTATAATTAAAATATATGCTTAGTGGCATGTAGATAAAATTGAACTCTTCTACATAAAATTCCAAATCTTGCAAGTTGCAATTTTTTCTATTTTGCAGGGGTAAGGCCATAGGATTTTAAACTACTCTCTCCCTTTTCTTCTGTTCCCCTCAGGAAAGGCTAATACAAATGCTACAGACTGGAGAATATTTGCATATCAGGAAAGGAGTGGATAACAAAACTAAATTTCACATGGACACTTTATACTGACATATGATAGCTCTGACATAATGCACAGCTCTAAATTAGTATGGAGCATGCAACTGACAGTACAACAGTCCTACTAATTTCATTCAAAAGAATGATGTTTGTGTCCTATTCCCATTTCTGCCTGTGATACTGTATTATGCTATAGAACAACTGGGGGGTTAATTATTTTTTCATCAGAAAAGTGATCATACTCAGATAGCTCTTACTTCTGCTCCCTTTAAGTACTGGAAGGTGCTATAAGGCTTCCCTGGAGCCTTCTCTTCCCCAGACTGAACAACCCCAACTCTCCCAGTCTGTCTTCATCGAAGAGGTGCTGCAATCCTCTGATTATCTTCGTGACCCTTCTCTGGACTCATTCCAACAGGCTTGCATCCTTCTTGTGCTGGAGGCCTCAGAGGTGGACACAATACCCCAGGAAGGGGCTCATTGGAGAAAAGTAGAGGGGCAGGATAACCTTCCTTGACCTGCTGACCATGCTGCTTTTGATGCAGCTCAGGACACAACTGGCTTTATGGGAGCTCACATTGCCAGCTCATGTTCAGCCTCTCACTCACCAGCACACCCCTGTCCTTCCCTTTGTGGCTGCTCTCAATCCATTTTCTGCCCAGCCTGTATTTGTGCTTGGGGTTGCCCTGACCCGGGTACAGGACCTTGCACTTGGTCTTATTGAACTTCATGAGCATATGTGTTTTGTATTAAGTTTTCATGGTTTATAAACATATTGGATGTCATTAGCTGTAGCTGAACCCCTACTTTCAGAAATACTGCAATTTTTGATACTCAAGGAAGCACCAAAAAAGATGCCATATTTTCTCAGATATTGTGATTTTCAACATGTCCTAATAGGACATAGTCCATTTCAGCAGTTCTTTTAGGACAGCCATTATGGATCCCATAGTAATATTCAAAATTGTCATCACCATTTTGGTACAGATTTTGCCAGAATTTGCCCTGTGCACTCACCCACTTGGTCATTTATACCTGATCCAGCTTCGGGAAGCTCGCCAGGTTTCCTAGAGAAGCATTCCTAGACAGTTGCTATGTATTTTGCCAGAGAGTTTAAGGGCAGAACAAATCAGTAGATTAAAATCACAAAATACTACTCCTGCATTTACCCTAAGGCATGCCTTCCATGCTCAGTGTGCCTAGCTCAGACCTTAACATCTACCTTTTTACCTTGTGATCTGTGTTAGTGGATGGAGATGTAGCCAACACAAACAACTGAGACTAGACTTCAGTTCATATTACCCTAAAGATCCCGTTTCTCTCCACTGGACTATAAAGGGAACTCCTGTTGATCAGTTTAGGTGTAGACAACTACAGAGCACATGCCTGAAGTTATGCTTGATAAATATTAACCAAAATGACATCCAGAAAAAAAAAATCTCCTTTATTGCTAATAACAACCATAAGTATTTAAATACGCGCCTTATTTACTGTTTGAATTCATCCAGTACAAGCTTCCAAGCCATGATTCTTGATAAACTGCTGATGAGAAGACTGAGGAATCTCAGGAGCTTATGTGTATGCCACGGTCAAGCCAACTTTTCATCTTCTTTGTGAAATGACTTAGAAACACCTCATCTTAAGTAGCTTCCCCTACTCCTCACATTACATCTTACTTTTTGATACTCTCTCTCTCTAGTTTTTCAATGCAGACATGTGGACTGTGATCTGTGCTCGCTCAAACTGCACCAAGAGACACCACTGGCTGACAGCTGAGCTGCATCTTTGCAGATCTTCTTCACAAAATCTGTTGCAGAAAGCTTTCAACTGTAGTTGCAGAGCTACAATTAGCAATTTGCTGCCTGAGAGAAAAGAATTAAATATACAAAAGAGATGAAATTGCTATTAAATACACAAAAGAACTCTTTAATCTAGAACTTCAAACACATATTGTTTTGTTGTTTGTATCTCCAGACAATGAAGATGTGGCCATTGTGCTCAGGATACAAATATATCCCAGACAAAGTACAACTACCATTCTCTGTTCTCTTCTTTGACCACAGAACCTCATGTTTTTATTTATTCCTGCCTGGGTATCTTTGTCCTAGTTTCTAGCTCTGTCATTATCTTCTCATACTTTGGGTCTGATGCCTGCTTTTTAGTTCCTATTTGAAATCCATGTCTATGGTCCCGGATCAAGGAAATGCCATGTTAAAGGGCAATGTGCTTAATGAGCATTGCTGCCTTTTTTTTTTTCTTTAACAGAAATAGAAACATCTAAGGTAAGAAAATATGTTGTTAGGTACACTGAATTAACTACTACTCTTTTTAAATCTCAGAGGTTTTTTTTTTTCTATAAGATACACAAATATTATATCTACCAAACAGCCAGGTCATGGACATGCACCAGGACTTCTCTAGATTTTATTTTTTTCCCAGTAGAATATGAAATTTGCTTTGTGTCACATTTATGCCACATTTCCCCCTTCAGTTTTTCACTATTTGGCCTGTAAAAATTTTACTGCCTTGAGCCTGTTGGCTTGCACACCATATAACTCCAGCCTGGCAGTAATGAGTAAGCCATGGTCAGAACTGCTTATTTCATAACCACTGACAGTCAGCAGATGTGAGCAATTCTCTGAACCCTGTGAGGATATAAGGTTATGGCTGGCTTGAATATTCTTGCATTTTTCCCCCCCTCCAAAAAACAAAGGTTGGCTGTACCATCTTCTGATATATTCAATGATGGCTATCACAGAAATTGAATAGCTCTCTCTCTCTCTCCTTTATGCAAACACATAGACATTTATCTTACTCCTTTCTCTCTTTTTTTCCTCTACTGCCTCACTTCCTTCCCAGCCTTGTGTTTATTCCTGCTGTTTTATAATGTATCTTTTCCAACTCTCTTGTGTCTCTTTAAGGATAGGGAAAAATGAGAACCTCCTTGCACATTATGCATGTGATTCCATAAATATTATACAGGGATATGAAGATTTTTTTTTTTCACTCTGTGTTTTTCTTCCACCCAAAGCCAAGTTGGATCTGCAAAAGCATTTCAGTTCAGGCTTAGCAATGGGGAAAAAAAGGCAGGCGAGAACAAAATGTCTGACTAAATATGTAAATTTTTTTCTGTAAAAACAATGATATATTAGGTTTTTTCAGCCCAGAAGAAGGAGATGACTAAGGAGGAATATTAAGGATAGCCATCATATGGCATATACACAAGTTGTAAAACACCAGACTTTGGCCAACACAGGAACCAGGGGTCATTACACCAAAGCTGCCATTCAAACTCAACACAGTTGAGGGGGCAGTGGATCTTTACACAACACCTGTGTCTGCAGGGCAGCTCTCTGATCACACCCATGCATTGGGATGGTCAGAATTTACATTGGTTCAAAAGGCAACTAGACAATTTTACAGGACAACAAATAAACACTATGTCCTGTGATGTCTTCACCGGTCACAGCACTACAAGCAAATGCCACCGTTTATTTGCTCTGTGCAAATCCCTGGTGGCTACCACTGGTCACCAATGAAGAAAGATGATGGACAGGCAGCACAGATACTTCAAATGAGCTTTTCCAACCTAACAGCTGTGTAACTGCAGATTTTCTGTTATAAAAATTCAAAATCACGAGTTATAAAATTTTATAACTGTTAGAGGTGCCAGGGTATATTCAAGCACTGCCTATGTACATCTGCCCATCCCACTGCTTATGCCCAAACTATGTGATTTCTGCTTAGGTAACAGAAATCACACACAAATGCTTCACATACTGTAATTGTAAGACAGTATGTGAGTTTTGCATTCACACAGATTCATTTGGAGACATTTCTACAATTGCAACTGCAGCGCAGAGGGGAGGTCACATCTCAGTACTTTACTTTCAAAAAATGTTGTACCCCCTTGTAGAGTTCTTAGTCTACTTATACATTAAGACCTGAGCTCTGAATTTTGGAAATTGATTGTCAAAACCTACACGACTTACCTGGACAGCCCTAGCTTATTTCCAGCATCCATCATAATTCACCTCTTCTCATTCAAGTCCCAGAGGGTTGTCTGCCGAGTGAAAATTTTACTCATGGTATTTAAGTGGGGACTGGAATACTAAACAGTGGTATTGTCTACATGAAACCTCTGGGAAAAAGTATATCTAGATAATTTTTCCCCTCTCTTTTTTTAGAAAGCAGTTTGCTAAAAATAAATATTGTTGAAACAGCCCTACTACTGGGTTAGATGTTTCATCAAAACAGGTCTATCAATTAACGATACTATAGATTCATATGAAAAGAGTCTTCAACTAAGAATCAAAGAATTAAACAGTTGCTATTCAATCAATAAGATGTTCTAATTTTAGATGCCTCAAGAGAATGTGTTTTTTTTCTTGACCGTTTTAACCTTTTTTGATGTGAATTTGACATATTTGTCTCCTACTATTAACACTACAGTAGTGCAAAGACATGAACCCAAACACCTCTTTGCAGTAGCAAAGTATTGTTACATTCAAATCAAATTTATTTGAGACAGGAAAACTATTTGTGGCAAGTAATATAGCTCTCTGTACTAAATAACAACATTCTGAACAGCTGCCCTGCAGCAATAGAAATGTACTTCCTTCTTCATTATTAAAAAATAATTTTGTCCCTTCACAGGAAAAAAAACCCCAACAACGAACACAACAGGTTGTAAGGTACTGCCCAACAGCAACAGAAAAACCTTTGAAGTTTTTTTCTAAGGAATTACCAGGAATTAAGGAGGTATTTATTCTTCCTTATTCCTGATTTTTGTCCCTCTAGAATGGCCCAGTAAAGGGGAAGAGTGTCACCTCTGCAGAATTCTTTCCACTTACCCAGCAGCTGGACACAGCCCTGACCAAAGTCTCATTTCTCAGCACAATCCAGCAAGTTCATCCAGCCAAGAACCAGAAAACAAAATCTTCAGCTTTAAGTCTCACAACAGCTTTCACAAACAGAACCCACAGTGCAGCCCCATAATATGAATCCAATTGCTTAACATAAAAAAATGCAACAAAACATAAAAAGGAATATTCACAGAAAATACAATATATCAGCTTTAAAAAAATTTTTCTATCAAATACAGCATACAAATGACTCTCAAATATATGTGGATCACTTCCATAATCCCAGCCACTATTTACTGTATAATGAAGGTAAGTCTGTTAAATTTAAGAAGCTGAAAGCAACAATAGTCTTCAATTTTTCAGAACTGCACTCAAAGTCATTATTGAAATTATGATCACAGCACAACATGAAAAAAATCAGGCAAAGCAAAAAGCCATTACTGAGTCACCCCATTTTAAAACATTCAAGAGCCTTTGACCCACAGCCCAAGAAATAAAGGAGGTATGTTATTTTTCTACAGGTTAACTAAACTGTTTTAACAACAATTTTGGATTAAACAGATGCTAAGCATGTTTACACAAGACATTTCAAATAAAGTGTTGTTTACTTGAATTTAAGCTTGAGGAAATAAATTTTTAAGCTAAATAGATAGATGCTATTCTCAAAATGCAGTGAGTGGTTACAAAGAGTTCTGCCCTGGTTCAGCTCCATCTAGGCACCACCTTTCAGAAAAGCAGCATCTCTGCATAGCCATACAGCTTCCCCAGAAAAACAGCTATGTATATTCTTGGCTTTTCCTTTACAAAAATCTTCCCCCACTCTTCGTACACAGCCCCATACTCCTTACATTTTGCCAAACAACATCTTATGTCCTGCCTGTGCAGAAAGAAATCAGCTCCAAATGAATGTGTCCACACTTTATGCGGTGTGGGACCTGGCCTCAGTAGCTTTGATCCAAAAAGCCGTAGTTCTTATTCCAAAGAGAGAAATACAGGGATACAGTCAGCAGCAACAACAATCCAGCTGACATTACTGCTGGCTGCATGAGGCCTCTCCTCTGATTTTACCCAGCATAAAGACAAACTAGTTATGGTCAATCTGTTTAACTTCAAACTGTATCAAAGGAGGGAGTTTTAATGCAGTGTGATACGTGACAGCTGAGAGCAGGAGCGCACACAGCCTCTCTTCCCAACTCATTCACATCGGATCAACTCATCCACATTACAGGAATAAACTGTATATGGAAGCAGCACTACCTCTCAGAACTTACACCTTCTGACTACTCTCCACTTATCAGTGAGCAGAGAACTTAACATGCTCCTCAAGACATTGTATTAGTTTTTACAGCTTGGATCAATACGCAAATTGTTTTAAAAAGGGAACAAACATGAAATGACAATTTAAATGAAGGGAAGGGGGCAAATATGTAGCTTCTAGCCTTGCCAGAGCATCTGTTTTTTTTCTACTTTAAGAAGCCTAGGTACATGCCTCAACTTTCTGTTGGTAACAGGTTCCAGTATTAGTCAAACCTAAAATGTGTGCTTTACTAGGCTGAAAGGAAAAAAAAATACAAAAAGCACATGTTGACACTAATAGAGACCTTGAAGCAAGCACATACAAAGAAAATATTCATGTGACCAGGAGACTCTTAAATTGAATACAGAATGACATTCATCTAAATAGCTTTACTTCAGAGTTTGAGGACAGACTTCTACATTTCAAGCCCCAAATGTAGTTCCAGCAGGGAGCACGCATGTGTCAGTCTGCAGACATAAGTCATTACCACCACAGTGCACTTGGATATACCACTGCAAACTGCAAATGCGTGCACATTTTCATGCATGGATATATATCCTCTTTAGGGAATAGTTTGGTTCTGGTAACTCAGAACATCTCCTCTCCTGAAATGGCTATGAAGGAGTTGATAAAATCCAACAGTTCTTAGCACAGATACAAATAAGTTTATGTAGTTTGAAAATGAAGTTACATTTTATTAGTATCATGAAAGTCTCTGAGTTGCTAAAAATCATTGCAAAGATTTGTAGCAAGAAGCAGGCTGACCAAAATACATGGCAAAAGCAAAGAAATAAGCTTTTAGAGCTGAAAGATCTTATACAGCTCTAAACCAGGCATAACCTGGACTTATCTCCTGCAGGAAACTGAAACAAGTAACTTTACTACCTTTGAACACAGAAAGACCAGGGAGGTGATGTAAAGAAAATCATAATATAGCATAAAACTAATATGTCTACTATGCCCAGGATTGTATTCATCTAGTAATTACACAGTTCAGTTTATTTCATTTACTGCAGATAATCTGGAGGTCTTCTTGGCTCCTTTAGGTGCATGTCCTCATAGTTAAAAAATATAATTTATATTTTTCATTTCTTTGCATCCAAATTAAATTCTTCTAGGCCTAAGCAAGATTGTCACTTGAATCTGGGTTCCTTCTGAGTAGGCTGATGTGAGGAATGAATAAACTGGAATTTGGTAAAGGGACGTGAAAAGCTCAAATTCAGGTGCAGTAACAATATCCCCATTGAAAGCACGGTAAAACAGTAAGCTGGCCTGCACAATACTTTTGGCCATTACAAAGGGCAGCGGAATGGGCAGATGTACAAACTGCCAGGGAATGCCATTGACACAAATCATAGCTGCAAATCATAGCTGGATGTGACACCAATGCTCCAAGATACCTTTAGCAAAATCACCGTGATGACCAAATTCCTTGAATATTCAGTCCCCAGATGCTCTCACTGTCCTTAGTGCAAAGCCCCTCTGTTTACAGTGTTAATGCAGGAGTAGAATTCCTGTAAGCTGAGGTTTTGTGTTTCATTTTCTATTTAACCTTTTGGCAAAGAATATGAAATGACACCCATTAATAATCACGATTCATTTGTAAGGCAAAGCCTGTTATACATAATCCTCTGCATTGTTATTGCTGTTCCTGGTTGGCATTTAATACATCAATAAGCATGCCTTATTTCCCTCAAAACAATTTAATTATATCTTGTCAAGATACAAACTCTGAAAGAGTACAAACTTATAAATCTTTCTGTAGCTCTTTTCAGACATCACACTGTGTTATTACAGAAAAAACAACATTCAGAATCTAGGCAGGGTTCAGGCTGAGCCCTGAATCAGAGATGGTGATATATTAGCCATTTTTTTGGTTGGAACAATACCTTTTGTTTGTTCACTTTTTTTAATCCTGTCTAATTTGGTTTCATTATGTAAAGGAGGAAAATCAAACACAGCATCTTTTTAATCATTCAGAGCCTATGCAGCATATAACTGAAGAGCAAAGGCCTTATGAAGTGAAAGCAGATGGACTACATAATGCATGTGCCCAAGCATTTTAGGAAAGTATAAGAAGAATTCCTGGGCAGTGGCGACCACAGAAAAACTTAGTTCTCTTGTGTAAACAATGTTTTCCCCAACAGCTGTATTCCCCTTCCTGTTTATTCTTCTCTCCTGCAGAATTCTCTGAGTTCAGTCACATCTGTATTTCATTTATTTTTTAAAAATATTGCTTTAGCTATCCTCCTAGTCTTTTCATATTATTAAGGCTGAGGGAATTTTCCAAATCTCATTTCTCTTTTCACAATCTACTCTGTCCACATTTCTACACTTCATTTAGGTTCTGAATTCACATAATGATCCACATGGGTGAGGGGCTTTGCCCACACAGACTGGTTTGCAGGGTTAGAGTTTTCATGTGAGCAACAGAAATTCTCTAGGCAATTATCTTTTCTTTCCCATTTTAAGATCAAAACACACCGGAATAAGTGAAAATAGTGTTCAGTTGTTCCTTTCCTTTTTAAAAAAATGCAATATTAAATTTAATATTTACACATTTCTATAATTATTAAGCAAGAGAAAAATTTTTGGAGCTTAATTTTTATCACACCATGTTTGAGAAAGTCCTTTTAATATTGGGACTTATAAGAATTGTTACATGAAAATTACACTATGATTTAAATCACTGATTTTTTAAAATATATTTGTTGTACTCAGTTGAAACATTTTAATTTCTCCTACTTAAGTGAACAGAATTTTTTCGATGTGTCTGCCTGCCTTTTCTTGAAATAAATACCAGTTTGAAAATGCACAATTAAACCAAGTCTACCTTTTTTTAATTTCAGCTAGGTTACATAAAACAAGGTTGTTAAAAAACTATATTGTATCTGTAGTCTAGCACTTAATTTTATTTTACATAAAGCCATTTTGCTGAGTCTCACCTCAACTCTTCTTTCTTAAAAATAACTGAACAGATGATGAACCACCTCTCAAGGGCAAGAATTAATCTCTGAAAGCAACTATATTCTACAAGCAATACCTCTAAAGATGATGTAATCTGTTCCAAGAAGCCTGTTTCTATTTTTAAGTGGCATACTCTTATGCTTTTAAAAGGGCATCTCCACCACACATTGTTACTTTGCTTTTAACCCACTAACAATCATCAGTGATATTTAATATACATGAAATAGCTTCAGAAAATAATTGATTTTATATTATTGTCTACTCTGAGTCTTACAAATGGTACTTGAAATGGAAATTTAAAGTTATAAGACTATAAAATGCTTTCAATGTGAAGAATATTTTTGCCTAAGGTCATGTTTTCAAAAAAAGTACATCTTTCACAACTGCCTTAAAATGCTTGAGCATTTTGTATGTGAAGTATCTTGGAATGTTTTGGGTTCTCCACTTAATGTTACTGCATGTGACATTGGACAACATGGAAAAATCATTACAGCATAAACTGCACAGAGAAACACATTCAGCACTGGAACTCCATCTGCTTTTACCCTTGTAAAGAGGCAATAACGACAAAGCAACAACTACAGTTTTGATTGAAGGGAACTTTTTGTGTGTTTTGTTTTTTGCTACCATAATTTTTAGGTAAATCATTACGTTTAGCATTTCCAACACAATATACTTTCATATTTCAGAAACCAAACCTCAAAAACCATGTTCTAGCTGCTAATCCCTAACAGAAAGAAACCAAACATACTCTTGGGTGGTACAGGCCTGTCACAAGAAGTGATATGTGTAGGTGTTGCTTATCATCATATCCTAAGAGCGGGCTGTTATCTCTTCATCTCTGCCATCACACTGCTACACTAAGATGAGGATCTCAGGGTGCAGTTTGACACCATTTTACTAATTTTAGAGCATGCAGCTATCTTGCAGTGAGTATTATTGGATCTCCTGGAACCTCAGCTATTCATCTAACAAGAAGCAGCAGCAATCCAAATCAGCAAAGAGACTCGGTGGGGGCTTTTTTTTAAAGGAAGATTTTGAACCAAGAGTGATAAAAATCATATCTATCAAAGTGATAGACTTTACCATCTCACATTCCTAATAGATATTATGAAAGCCACCATTATTTTTCACATTACAGTGCCACACATCACATATCCAATGAGTGCTCTACTAAGACTACCTGGATCTTTCTGATACCTCTGGAGCACAAACACCACCATGTCTTCTCTCACATGTAGAGGTCTACATTATTGTCACCTCAAGGTAAATGTGCTTTAAGTTTTTTAGACGAAGTTGGAATTTAATGTGGAATTATCACCTAAAAAGAAACAAGGACAACTGCTATCTACTACTTCTTTTTAAATTTTTTTTTTTTTTTTAAATTTTTAAAACTCAGTCAACAGTGACTACCCTAGCTGGCTTTAAACATCTATCAGTTACATTGCAATTTGTAACTATGGCAACTGAGAGTCTATTGATTACACCACTATGACTGCAATGGCCAAAGACAGTGGTGTACTTTGCTGCTTGGAAACCTTTCCAGCTCAACATCGTCTGCAGATGTAATTAGCATTAGCACATTTTCTTTTGGTTGGCTTTTAATAATTGAACTAGGACATCACCAATATTCACAAAACTTCTAAGAGAGTCACCCTCAACTGAATAATATTTATTAGATGTAGAAGTACACTTGGAAAATATACTACAGATGCACAATTTTGTCCTGGCAGGAAGAGAGTTTAGTTAAACTTTATTTTCCATCTTTAAATTCTATGATCCTTTGAAACTTTGTTTAGTGTTCCTCGGCCAATATTCTCAACTCTCAGTTCCCAAGAGCTCTTATTTTTCTAGCAAAATTAAATTCATTTTCCCAGTAATCATTCATAAGGAACTGCAACATCCAGATTTGCAATTTTTTCCCCATTAATAATTTGATTAAAAATGCAAAACAAAAAAAAAAGCCTGCAACCCGTAATGTAACTCATAAACCTGTGTTTTTACTCGCTCTTCAGCTTGCTAGCCTCTAAATGCCTACAGGTTTCCTTTTCATTTTTTTTTTTACCAGAAACTAAAATTTAGTTTCCAAGGATGGCAATTGCCAAGTCTGTTCTTGTTTCAAAGATCAGCATCATATTTGGTTTTTCTCCTTTCCTAGGCTTTTTGCATTTTCTCAACTCTCCAAGAGTTTTCAAAAGTAACAGAGAATTAAGAAAAAACCTTAAAATAATACTCCAGTAAATTTCCACAGTGTCTTCAGGCTTGCAGGGCTGTTTATAGTTGATGTTAATGGATATGTGAGTTGCAGATGATGCTGTAACGTGGTACAGTGCCTTCATCATCACACAAGCCAAAACTCATGCCAGGCAGTGCTAATAGGCAAGGGGGCAGCAGGGGAACAGAGATGTAGGTCCTGAGCCTCACTGAAAGGCTGTGGCAGATGTATCTTATCCAGACTTGCTGAGATCTTTACAATGAATACATATACTTCAGTGTTTCCCTTCTGACCTTTAAATCAATGGATTTATTTAGATCTTCATTATTTCCCAGCTGTCCACACAGGCTTAAACTTTTATTTCTTAGAATATATTGAAAGAGAACTTGCATAGGTCAGCTACTCCCTTCATTGGTACATTTATAACAACAGCAGTTTAAGTTATTGTTATGTCATTATGAGTTCTTGAACTTTCCTTTTTCTCACTGGCTTTCTTTTTCTCTTGCCAGATTTATCTTTAAAATGCCATTTAAGGGCATTCATTTTGTTTCAAGTATATAGAGGGCTACAACAAGGAAGCAGTGGAGATAAACTGTATCCAAACAACTCAGCTGCAAGCTTGAAAGTTTCTCAACAGTTGCATGCAAAGTAACAGCTTGACATTAAGGGCTCTGTAATAATTTAGGATCTTTGGGGGGAATATGTTGACAAATCTCTTCCATGGTGTGATCTATTCCACTTAACACCTCTGAAATAGTTCCATGGTTCAGCAAAGAGGCCCAGCACAAACCATGCTACTTATTTCTCTCACAGATCCCATGCAACTATATTGATCAATGCTCAACTCTTTTTGCAGCCAACACCCATCTAATGCATACTGTTTTAAAAACTCAAGATATTAATTCCTGTAATATTCAACTACCATAGACAGATACAAGACTTGCACAGTAGGCCAAGCAGATCAATCCAGTAGCACTTACAAAGCCCTGCTGCAACCAGCCCATGCATTACTCTTTACCCTTATACAGCTTCAACCCATTCTTTGTCCCATCTGAGATTCATTTGGTTCATACAGAAACACAGCTCCTAGGAAAGCAGATTTGGCAAAGCAGAGAGGTCTACACAACAGGGAGAAACAGAGCCCAAACATGCAGGTACCCAGTTCTCAGTATGCTGCTGCAGGCAGCGCAGCTTGTCCCAGGGATTCCAGCACGGCCACTGGGTATTTACAAACATACGCCAGCTTTGGTTAAAGCCTCAAAACAACGGGACTGCAGAGGAGTAGAAGAATGGAAGCGAAAAACAAATATAGAAAGGATTGATTTGCTTTACCAATGTAGCACGAAAAATAACCTATCATGTCAACGATGCAATTTTCCCTATAGTTAGCCTAAAGGTCAGCATGGTAATTTTTTTCAGCTCTCACTTTTTGCTTGTTATGGGTGGCACTGAAATACATAGGTTTGATGAGAAAGTCTATATTGAACTGTATAAGCATCTGAGATAGCTTATCTATGTAAAATCGAACACCAGTCCCTTCTGTGTTCCTGCAGGCCGCACAAGGAAGGCTGTTGCCTGGTATCATAGTCTATCATTACACATTGTCACATTCCTTCTCAGAAAATGCATGGAAAAGCTTAACTTTTTCAGAGCTGGAAGAAGGACATCAGCACTTGGTCAATTTGGTCTATATTTTTACAACATGACAGTATAGCTCATGTTATAGTGTACAGTCTCCAGACAGGTAAAAGAGCCCAAATTAAAGGACCTTAAAAACCTTATCAGTGTGGAGAATTTGGTAAAGGGGTATTAGCTCATTCAGATTCTTCTAAATATCACAGCATTGCCACTGCACTGTTTAGAATCCCTCAAGGAACACTTCAAACTCTGAACTTGAGATGGAAGGCCTCTATATCCAGAACAGCACTGGATTGTTCATAAAAAATGTTAATAGAAAAAAAAAAGAGTAAAGTTACATAGCATTTATAGAACTTTGCAAGGAAAAGTAAAACTTCACCTATTTCCTTATTTTGACTCAAGTAGCTACAATCACAGAGATATCTTCAAACAACAATGTAAAAAGGCTGTTCTGCAGTGTTCTGAGACACTTTCAAAGTCTGGGTCTTGCATACTTAGGCTGATGCCTTAAGAATAGCATTAGAAAATTCTTTCATGTACCTCATTGTTTTGAAAGAGAGCTACAAAATGCCAGCGTTTTAACTTAGATTTTATCAGCTCTGAAAATACTGACTCAACTATTGATCTTTTAGCCTGAGCTATTCTGAGGGAAGGTATGAAAACCCCATCTGGATTGATTTAGCTTTGGTCTCCAAAAACAAGTACCATATCTGTATACATAATGATACATTTAGGATTACATTATAAAAGGCTTCATACTTGAAAAACAGTCCTTCAACCTAGTGATATAAATACTGTTGTTGCACTAGGTGCATTAAAGATCACTAAAACAGCACTGTTTACTTGAAATTAAAAAAAATGTTTACTGAAGTAATACTTAGGATTTTTACAATCAGAAGTCTGAAGAAAACTTTTTTTCAAGTGTTTTGACAGGATCAGCTTCAATAACTATTTGGTGGTGTATCACTCGATATGCAGCTCCAGATCAAAACACTTCTCTCTGGCAGTGGTATGTTTTAGAACCAAAAGTGTTATACCAGCAATTATAACATCTTTCTCAATACAAAACTAGCATGACTTCTTAAATTGCTGTTACAGATTCAAAATAAGCCCTAAAACCTCAGCATTACACTGCCACACCATGGCACAATTAAGATCTGCAAGCAAAAATAGAAAAAAAAAAGACAATAAAAACTCCTGTAATTTAATTATTTAGGACTACCTTATCCACCATTAGTTTTGGCATTAAAAAACAAACTTGCATTTTGCTTAGCAACAGTTACCTAGGAACACTGTGCTTGAGGATTTTATTTCAGTAATTTTTTCCCCCAAATTAAAAAAGAAAAAGTTTACTTTCTGCAAGTATTAAAATCTTCAAAGACTAATTTGATATGCCTGTTGCACAGATGGGATATGTAGGGAAGTGAATACGAGGGGCATTTCTTTACTTTGTTGGCTACAAAATGTAGAGCTTTTTGTTCTCTGCCAATTCAGTTGACAGCCAGTTGGAGGAAACAAAATGCTCAAAAGACTTTCAAGTTTGGGGTTTTTTACCTGTTTGAGGTAACACTACAGAATTTTAGAATCTACATTCACTTCATGTCCGAATGTAACTCATTTCAGACCTAGAAATATTTCAAAACACTGAGTACTTAGTATTTCCACTTACTAAGTTTTATGAGAACTTTTATTAAAAAAAAATCCTCTTTTTGCTGACCTTGAAGCACAGCAACTCAAGATCGCTGAAATTTCACATCTAAGTCTTTAACTGTAGCAGCTCGCTGCACAAAACCTATGTTATTTTAATTACTTTGCCATCTATATAATTTATGCCTTCCATAGCACTTGTTTTGCAAGAAAGTTATAAATCAGTTTTCTATGACCATTATCAGTACTGCTTTATTCATTCTCACATTCCATTTTTAAGCGTTTTCCTAATAAATCAAACATTATACATAAGCAATCAGCTGAGGCCAAGACCATACCAATTATTTTACCTGCAAGAACTTGCCATTACAAACATTTCCCACAAGGCATAATAAAATACATGTCTGGTGCCACAAGACTTACAGGAATACCCTGTACCGAAGCATTAAATAAAGATTAGATGACTAACTAGGGTATCATTTGCTCCATCCCTTCTTTAATTGCTACTGTCACCACTTCAGTTTACATAAAATGGCATAGCCTAGATGCATGCCAGTCCTTTCCCGTTAGGATGGTTTATTCAAACTTTTGAAGTCCAGAATTAAGTATCTTTTATCTCCAAACACTTTCAGTTACAGACTGCTAAGCTATTGATGAACAGTGCTTTCTCTTTTATACATTACCCATCTCTAAGCCATATGCACATGCACATACATATACACACTTTAATGAAATTTCTGTTCAATTATCAACAAATTCCTGTACATTTTTTTACTGCCTTTACTCAAAGAACAAGCCAGTAGGTTATACCTAAGATCCCAACTCCTCCTGATAGCCAGCACATATAAACAGCAAACTGTGAACATTATAGACTTGTAACAAACTCGGCTCTAGAGCCTCACTAGCAAACGTGAAATTCTCATGAACATTCCTGAACTGACAGGATCAGCCCAAATAAATTCTATACTCACACCTGCTAGCAAAACTGCAGACTACCACCTAGGACTTGGGATTTTGGTAGTCTTTGGGGAGGGGAGGAATTTAGCGAACTTGAGTGACAGTGAATGAAGACAATTTATGAAGAGTGCATTCTTAGCAGTTTTAGTGTTTAGCAGTTGAGTCATGATGAACTGCATAAGGAACTTAAAAATAAGCTCCAGATCTACAGCTCCTCCCCAAAACCCAAAACCAGCCAATTTTGAAAATGTTGGTCTTTAACTGCACCCCAAAATTTAGCAGCAGATAGTACAGCATCTCTGTTATTCTGTACCTCTCAGTTGCAAAAATCAATTTTCCCTTTCCCCCCGATTGCAGACGTACCTTCTTCTATTAGTCATTCAGGCATCACAGCTGAGTATTTGAAATTGGATAACCTTCTTCAAAAATATATATTATTTAAACTATAAAGATGTATGCTGCAGTTGAAAAGAGTACTGAAAAACACCTTTCTTTACAGCCCACACAGAAAAGATTAGTTAAGACAAATGGCATCCTTAATGCTTCTGAAATATGTCCTCCTCGGAAGAACCAAAACCATGCTTCATCATCATTTATCTGGCATTCCCTTCTACGAAACTACAGGAAACTTCATACCTTCCTGAACTTTTCCATCTGCTTATAAAGATCTGGATCCAACTCCTGAGACACATCTTTCATCCAGAGTAGAGCTCCTCTGTATTCAGTCCGATACTGTTCCATTCGGTTTACTGTCAGCCATGTGTCTGAGATGGCCCTGTATCTGAAAGTCTCCACTTCTTGATATAATCTACTCAAAGGAGTACGGAGTGCTAATCTGGGGGAAGGCATGAAAGAAAGGAAGGAAGGGAATATGTTAAACAAGTTGTAAAACAAAGGAGTAATACAGCCAAAATATTTAAGTGCTAGTGTATGTTCAGATAGTTCTGTAACTTGGCTGGGGGTGCACATGAACAGGATAATTTTGCAATATGGTGCTTGCAACCTTCCTGTTCAAGAAGTGAGGTTTTATTTACACGTGCGAGTAAAAAATGTGTTCTATTCTATTGCATCTATGCATTTAAGTTTGCCAAGTCGCTTATGTGTATGTTATTACCATTCCTCTTCATAAGTTTCATTTAACAACTCTAAAAATGTTCCTGAAGTAATTTATTACTGGATAAATATCATAGTTGTATCAGGATTGACATGTTAAACCCCACAAAAAGCACTTCAATTAGCCATTTAATCTTCAGATGTAAATGTAAATAAAAAAAGTAATCTGTCAAGTAGGTAATTATTGATTTTTCTTTTTTTTTTTTTTTTTGGTTGTTGGTTTTTTTGTTAGGAATCTGAACAATTCCTTTGAAGGATTTTTATCTTCTGGAAGGATTTGGACATTTTCCTAAATGTTTCTTCTGGCAACCACACTTTGGAAAGGCAGTACGGGACGCTCTTGTCTCCCCTATGCCATCACTTCAGCTCCTAATGGTATCTCAGAACGAGGCAGGATTACTCCAACTTTAGCTTTGCTTCCTCCTGCTGTTTCTGCTTTCCTTTTCCTCACTGGAATGGGTTCAATCCACTCCACAACAGCACAGAGTTAGTTTAATGTGCTAGGAAGACCCTCGGCCTAAGAGAATTTGTAATTTCACCTCCAGTAACCAAGAAATTATGTCTTCTTGATCTCCATCTACTGAGCTAGCTATTGGCATGCAACATAAATAAAAGTAGCCCCAATTGCAACATGGGTTTGAGGATAGCTCAAGAGAAGGAAGAAAAACGGTTGTTTTTATTATTATGTGAATTTATTTTAAAAGATGCCCTCCAAAATGCACTGAGCAGGAGATATAACAAAGTGCGAACATTTAATTGTGACTTTTTTGATTTACCCCACATTTTTTCTCATTCTACAAATACTTACCTAGATATCCAAAGGAAAATTCAGTTTATGTAGATATGCCATACACTGAGATTTCTACAAACAGTTAAGCTTTATAGAGAAGCAAATCACCAATGTTTTTGCTCAAGGGTGCCTTACATGTGCTTTAAAAATCCCACTCATGGCTGTTACCGGAGGTGCTAATGACCAAACTCTAGCCCAAGGTAAACATATTAAATTCTCAGGGCTCTGTATGCAATGTTTTATTTTGAGTCAAACAGCTGCACCGTTAAGCTAAACCTGAAAAGTATCACAATAGTGAAAAGCCTCTCCAAATCCTGTAAAACATAATGGAATAAAATTCTTCCTCGCAAATGATGGTAAATTTCAAACTTCCATAGTCCCAATACTATTAAAAAAGCACATCATAATACTCATAATGCTATCAGATACTGTTACTTTTAAACTCCTTGAGCAAACACTGGGTCAGTGAGACTTTAAGGGCACTGGGTAACAGCACATGTTTGTGTGCACGTGTGTCCCTCTGGATTCCTTACCTTTTACTGATTTGCTTTTACCTAATCTACAAGAGCTCAGCAAGGATCTTCTAGTATCTTCTCCTGGGGGTGGGGGCTTCATAGTGTAAGGTTAAAGCAGAAAATGACATTCAGACTCCTTCTTTCTCCTCTGTCTACTTTAGATATGAGACTCCAAATAAGTATTTCCTTACTTATTTCCCTCCCTCCCAGGACCCAGAGACCTCTACAGTGAGACTGCTGTAACATTTATCTGCAGAGTGAAAACTGCCACCAAGAAGAGGAGGGACCTGACATCAGCTCCCTTACAACCTCACTGCTAGAGAGGCCACAGAGGTGCACCAGTACAGCTTTAGAACTGCTGAGCTGAATCGGCACTGGAGATACAGACATAGCAGGTCCATAAGACAAAAAGCAGGATCAGGCAAAATCCGAAAAGTAAGCCAGTAATATTGCCAAATACTACAGCAGGTTTGGTCAATAACTTTCCTATCAATTGTTTCCTCACACATTTCCAATGGCTAAATAAATTATGACTCAACTACCGTCATCACATGTACTTTGTAAATCAGACAGTAATGTCGATCCATATACCTTTGCTGAGAAGAAAAGCAGAGGGCCTTTCCTGTAGCTTGCATCATTTTTCCTGCTCTTGTTTTATCCTGAGAACCCTGTGATCGAAGAAATTTCCCCAATTCATTTTCTTCCTGAGACAGAACTAACAAAAAATAAATGAGTGGTCAAATATGTTATTTAATTGATTTCTAACAGCTTTAAAACTGCCTTAACATCAAATAGTTTAAGTCACTCTAAGTCCAAGCAGCAAAGCAAAAGTAAGTAATTTCACAGAATTCCTGCATTTCATAAACATAAGATCTGATTCACTTGAGACATTTACAGATATACTTAACAAGAGTCACAAAATTCCATCAATGCCAAAAGACAACAGGAGAAATGTGTTATTTCTGGGGAAAAAAAAAATTAGGTTCGTTAGATTACAAAAAGGGCCTAGTCTTGATTGTAGTATCTTTTAGTGTTGGATTTTTGGGGTTCTGTCTGGTTTGGTTGGTTAGTTTTTAAATTCTTTTTCACCACTTGGACTGCCTCAGCTGATCTTTGGTGGCATACTCTCATATAGGCTAATTCACCTGCTTTTCTCTTGCTCACCAGTTTTCATGCTTGATTACATAAAAAGTTTTCATATGAAAAATCTAGTACCTCATTTTAAAGAACACTTATTTTCAAATTACTTTGCAAGATTACTTGACAACTTTAGCATTTCACACAGTTCAAACTCTACATTTCAACTATCTGAAATATGTCTACCTCAAAGTAACTGATTGTTTTTTAAACAGGAAGAGGAAGAAAAGTAAAAGTGTTTTTACACTGAATGGTTGACTACTTCCAAACTGGGACCATGGATCTTCATGATCCTTACAAAAACATTTCATGATGGCCTTGTCTCTGTCTTCTAAAGTGGCTGTCACCTATAGTACCAATTTCTTCCCACTATCAAGATGGAGAGTGGCCTAATACAATAAAAGATGATCTCTTGAAGTCCTCCTGTCATTTTACCAAAATCATAGTCAACTCCAATGCAGACTCCGGTAGGCCTCTGGTAGAACATTCTGCATGCACATCTTTGCATCAGAGATTTCACCTGCTACTATGGAACACTTCTTGAACTCAATATTCTCTATTCTCTATTTCAATTTTACCTCCAGATTCTGAAACACTATCCCTGACTCTCTTTGGATAGGCAAAAGAAAAATGAAAGGCTCGAGAAAATACGGATAATATTCAAGAAAAGAAGGTAAATTGAAAGATGACTCCAAAGCTGGATTCTCCTCTCCAGGCCTGAAATCATAGCTGCAGAGAATAAAATAATTTTGATTGCAGAGAACCTTTAGCAGACATTTAATACAACTTGCTGTTTGAAATTTCCCAGATGAGGTCCCCGTCTCTTACTAATGACTGTCACTAATTACTGCACACCTGTTACAGCCAAGTCAGCATTATCAAATTCATCGTAATAGCATGGATTACTTAATTATAAAACTAGTCATAAGCCAAATATTCTTCATCATCAATCCTGATGGAAAGAAAAACTAAAACAGTTTAGAAAGGAGTTAGGATTTCTAGACAAGAGAATTCTGAATTTAATCAAGCCAAGCAAGCAATGGGAAAAAGAACTTCAGGCAAGCTTTCTCCAGTAATTATTGCTACCTATCACTGCATTATATCAATATATAAAACTTAAGATCTAGGAAATCTTCAAGCAAATAAGCAAACCTGCTTTTAGCTGTTTGCAAGGAACGTTATTTTTACTTTAAAATAGGATGAAACTAGTAGTTCCCCATTTTAATTTTCCCCTTTTCACTTGTTTAATGGTTCCATAATGCAGACCTTCTTACTATTTTAATTATTGTGTTTGATCATACTTACAACAAATCCTTTTTTGATACAGTTCAATTGCTTTCAGCAACTCCATACATGTTCTCTGAATAGAATGGAACAGCTGATATTGAAACAAAATACACAAAAAATTTGTTAAGTGTATGCAAGAAATACTGATGAATAAAATACATAGAAGAACTTAATTTTTTGTAGAAATTATTAGGGATCATTATTTCCTTCTTGAACAATGAGAAACCTTTCCAGTCTGAAAGTATTTTCCTTACCAATTGTGCTTTTCTTTCAATTAAGTTATCCACTGAAACTACAGACCAATCATAACTTACAAAGGAACAGTTAACCAAACTACTTGCCTTGGGCTTTTTTTTTTTTTTCAGGTGATATCTTTGGATATATATAGAGATATACAAATCTGTTTCTAAAAAACTCCCAGTAGAGCACAGAGTTATCAAAATGTCTATCATGTTTATCACATGTGGCAATATGCATACTGAATTTTTCATACCGTGAGGTCTAGTGGAACCAACTTGCATAGGTATCTCAATATAGAAAGTTGTTGATTTAAACTGAATGTTTTATTGGTGTAACCAAATTTATAAAGCAGCAGTTTCCAAAGGGAGTAGAGGTAAAAAATATCAGCCTTGACTAAATTTGGAGATTGTTTTTAGGAAATAGAATATAATAAATAATAAAATAAAAATTCTATCTATCTGTCCATCTCAAATCTCCAACCTGCATCTTATACCTAAATTCCACCATATCAAGCATTACACAACAAAGTAAAACGCATTACTAGCACAGCAGCTGCCTTCCTTCACAGCTGCTTGACTTCCTATACATTTACACAGGGCTTGTCTTTTAAATTGGGAGTGTGACTTGCAGGTGAGAAATTGTCCACGTGAAAACATGCTTTTAGTTTTTTTAAACACAAGTTTCCCTATTTCCAATCCCACCTGAGCTAACACAGCATCCTTTTTGATGAATCTGCAATACAGTAGACATGGCAGAAACACAGGTATGTATTTAAAAAATATTGTTCCATCCTTCCAACTGTTGATTTATAACCCCTTGTGAAGACCCCATAGCTAGAATCACCATGTTATAAGTTACTGCTATTCTAGCCAGAACCACAAAGATGTATTTGTTGTAAAACAGGCTCTTGTATTTCAGCTAAAACCTGAATAAACTGCGATTTCTAAGTCAATATTCTTTTAAAGAAACTGCAAGAAAACCAGCAAGGCAAAATATTTACCGTTACCTAACAGAACAATACCAACAAAACTTAGATGGACCCAAACTGGATTGCTACACTTCTGTAGTCCATCCTCAATTTTTTGCTTTGTCTCAAATTCATTTGAGCTCTTCAATTTGTAGAACCTTAAGCTATTTTTTCCTCCATGGGGCTGAGGATACTGACAGCAGGAATGTATTTGTCACACAGCAGGATTCTTTTTCTTGTTTATATCTTACAGACTTTCAGAAGGTTCTTTGGTCATGTCAGAACGTACTATGCACCTTGCTCCTTCTCGGTATATTGTATGCTTTTGTGACATATGTGGTATTTTTTAACTGTATAGAAAATGTCATTTGTATACACTATAGAATACTAGTAAAAAAAATAAAAATAAACTACCTTAAACTGATATAGGCAAAGGATAAGGATGATCTCCTGCTCCTCCCTGCTAACAAAAGGAAAAGGCCTGTCCCCAAAACATGAAAGTAAATCCAGAAGTTGTTAGGTTCCAAATAAAGCTTGAAGGACATGGGGTTTTGTATTACAAAGTGGTACTATATTCACTGAATTTACATAGGTACTTTTGCCAAAATTTGGAAAAGATACTATGTGAAAATGATGGTAAAAAATATAAATTATTACATACTATTTGTACATGTATTAGAGGCTTGGTGGAAAAGAAAATACTTTAAAAACTAACAAACAGAGAACACACATTATATAAACATTACAAACCTCTAGTTTTGCATCCAGATCTGCATCTGAAGCTACAACATGTTCATCTTCCTTTTTTCCTGTAACTTTAATAAGGGTTTGTTTTGTTTTCCAGTATTTCTGCTGCATTTTATTGACCACAGATTTTTCTTGGCTTTGAGCATATTGATCATAAAATTCTCTTGGATAATTGCTAGAAGATTAAGAAACAAAATTAAAAACTTCAGTTGGATGCTTTAAAATTAAGTCTAACATGCCAGATTAATACATTTGTATTAAGAATATTGCATTTGCATGCAGACGTATATTCTGACATGCATTTCCTCTTTATGCATTAATAACAAAGCAAATACATGAGTACTGTATTTCCAATCCTACTTTGGAAAGTAATACACTGCTTTCAATTTAAATGTCTTAAGCATAAAGTACTGCCAAATAATCAGCTGCAAGGAATTCTTCTGAATGCATTAGAGAATGATTTATAGCCCATGGAATTAACTTTTTGTTTTATATCATTAATAAGAGAGTTTCAAGTGAACTAGCAGAGTTGCTTAAGCAGGTAGCAATTTTCATGGCATTTCAGCACTGTCAGGACTTCACAAAGTTCATTTTATGAATGGAATTAGACTACTTCTTGCTTTCCTTTTTTGTAACTGAATAAAAAAAAAAGAAATAGAAGAACCTTCATCTCTTTTGAGCATGCTATATGAAATACTGGTATCTCACATCTTTCTTTATACAATGACTGCGGGTGTGTAACAGGTAACCTTTTTTCAAGGATTATTTTTTATTGACAGATGATTCTGCATTCCTGTAGCAGACCTAATAAAAAGTGCAATCTACAGGCATATTCCACAGTAGTCAAACCTTACCAAGATGATTTAATAGAAAATACAGCCTTACACTGAGATCTTGACCTCATTTAGGAAGTGTTATTCCATTGTTCATTTCTGCAAAAGTACATGCATTTCCCCCCATACTCATACATAAAAAGCTGCAGTAACTTTGCTGCATTTTAGAAGTAAATGGTTGCCAAAAATTGCTATATCAAATATTCCAGGAAACTTAAAGAGGTTGAGTTTATCTTGAAAAACAATACCTTCTACCTGTGGAGTGATGAATTGTGGCTCATTAGTGAGATACTGACCACCAGCTCTGTTCACAACAACGCACAGACAGCTCAGAGATGCTACCCCAAGAGGTCTTCAGACCCAACACACACGTCAAGTCATGTACTGAGACACACGTCCTTGCCCATGGCAGGGAGGTTAGAGCTAGTTGATCTTTAAGGTTTCTTCAATACAGACCATTTTATGATCCTCTGATTTTATATATATATATATTTGCTCTGAAATAATGCAGCCATTCGGAAAAAAACCAGCCACTGGTACACTTCTTCCCCAAAGGATGGCACATCTACCCTACAGAGTTACTACTGACACAATTTAACCTGAAAAGGAAATTTGTTTCACAGGAATATGTTACTTGCTTTGTTACTTTTAATCAGTGAGTAAGGCAACAGTGCCTTAATCACCAAAGAGAGGGTAAAAAATTAAAGTGGAAGTGAGCAGGGGCTAAATTTTAAAAAGCACTAATACACAGAACTTCTTGGCTTCTTCCCCAAACTTGAAAAGTGAACATATTTACCCATTTAATTCTACACAAACATTAGTTCCAATAATTTATGTATTTAATTAAAATGAAAATAAAGGTCTTTTGGTGATACAGCAGAAAATAAACAACACATGCAAAACATACCACATTTCATTTGAAATTCTGTACAAACAAACCATTACAGATATGGACAACAGACAGCCTATCAACTTTGGTGAAGACTAAATTGACTTGAAAAATGCTACACCTTTAAAATACAAAATCTGCAACCTCTAACAAATAGCAAAATACTCCTGCTTTACAAGAAAACAGAATATGAAAGTTTTAAAATAGCATTATTTTAAAAGTATTCATTAAAAAACCCCATCAAACCACTCACAGGGTATTACAAAGGCCCTAGCTGTCTGCTGTTTGGGTGCTTTAACTTCTGCTACAGCTGTGCAAATAACTGATATCTCATTTCAGTGGTCAAGTGAAGAAAACACCATAATTCATCTGATGTTAACTAGCCTTGATAGCTACCTCAATTGAGGTCACCAGAAATTCTGGGGGCATGGTGCGAGGAATAAAAATGAGTTATTAATCTCAGGTCAAAAAAAATATTAAGAAAAATGCTAGGATTAGTACAGATTCCTGAATTACAAGACTGATAAACCAATTGAAGGAATAAGAGGAACATCATTTTTTACTACTATACACAAATTCAGCTTCTAATTTCATTTAATGACTTCTGTTTAAGATTAAGATAATGGAAGACTCATAATCATATTACTGAAATATTTGGTGGACAATTGGTAGAAACCTGTCCGCACCTTTTAAGATGGATTTTGTGCCAAGCAACCATGGACATAGTTAGGTTTTGTTAAACAATCAGAAAATATAACTGAAAGAATACTTTATTGTGAAGCTGATGATCACAGAAAACCTCTTGAAATATGACAGTTCATATTTATTTCCATTACACAGGAAACTGATATCCTATTTTTCTATCTAGTCAATTAATTTGTTTTTCTACTCTTTGGCAGTTTTTCAGTTTTTATTTTTATTCTTTTTAAACAGCAAGTCTACTGACATTAGTGACTTCATATAAATAATAGATGCCAGAGCATAATGTGTGATAGGCTGTGACAAATCAACATACCAAATGCTATTAGCTCTTTAGAATAAGAAAAAATAATCAAGATACTTACTACTTATGACCTTCCATAATTCTTGTTTTCTTCAGACACTTAAATAAGAAATTATCAGTTAATACAAACACCTTTAAAACATAATTTCCAAGTTAAACACTAGAAATCCCCTCACACACAAAATTATTATGTTGCAGCATCTTCTTCTTTACCATGCCACAAAAATAAACTCTTTAATCTGTGATCCAAAGGCCTTCCTCAGGTAACACACAATTCTCACATAAATCCATGACAAATGGATTTAAGTGGTGCCATCTATGATGCCAATACTTATATGTTAGCAAGTTTTCCAGGCAAAAGTAAATTTACCTGGCAGAAATTCTGTGACTTTTGACAAGGCACAGCAAAATTGTCCATGCTGGGCATCATCCTCAGTCAAGTTTTTTCCTCTAAGTTTTAGTCACAACAAATTTCAACTACTTTTTATCTTTTTTTTTTTCCCTATATCCCACTGATCTATTTTTTTAAAACACTAATTACATCATGTCTTGAATTGTAGATGTGAAATTTAATGACCTGGTGATTTTTCTAGGAGGGACACCACAGTTCCTTAGGATAGAATATGATATATGTGCTTTAGGGCTTTAGATTTTATAAGTTACTATCTCCAGCTTGGATACTTAAGTCTCCCACTATACTTTGAGCTGGCCAGATGGCATGCACATCAATTCCCACTGGTACCTGAGCACGCTCTTTCCAGGCCAAATTTACCAGCCAAGCCTGATACTCCTTATAAACAACAAGCACCTGGCTTCTCCTCTGCTGCTTTCAGAGAGGACTGTCTTTGAGCACACAGTTAACGTGCAGCTGGAGGCACTGCAGCATGAGCGTGGATGAGACCAAAATGAAGCTGCTGAGACGGTGCTGCTGGGGAATGGCCTTTGGTAAGGAGAGACACAGAATGAACACACCAACAGGCTGCACTAAGATATGAAGCTGATTGACTAAGAAAACAGTAATGGGAAAAGCAGCTAGGAAGGTAACGATGCTGAAACTGAACTTTGGCAAGCAAGAAAGCAAAGGGGCTTTCTTGTGATGCTGGAAACATATCTAGCACAGTGCTGCTTACAGACAGTGTGGTTAGCACTGGAGTGGCAAAAGAGTGGAACAGATTGCAGGAACCCAAACAAGGGAATGAAAACAACTTGAGTGCTTCCTGCAAGCGTGAAGCACATGCACTTCCATTTGGAGCTGAATGGAGCCAAATCCCAGATTTCTGTGTCTAACCTCTCTGCTGTCAGTACCTGTGAAAATTCATGGCAAAGTTCCATGAGATGCAGCAAGATTATATCAGAGCAGGAAATTTTCCTGAACTGGAATTTTTGTGACATGCTCTTAAGCACTGCAGGAGAGACCATGAGAATTTTCATAACTCTGTCTTCAGAGTAGAGTTTAAATAAAAAAGCCAACAGCTGAACAAAGAGGAAGAAAGAATCATTTCAGATTGTAATTTGTGTTACAGAACCACTGAGTCAGACAAGGTACTGAATAGACAGCACAGGTCATGGCTTTGCTGTAGTTTCTAGAGCCACAGGCAACATTAACTCCAGTTTTCTAATACCTTTATGCTTGACTTCACTGTTTTCATACTGGTCCTCCTTAAGTCAACTGTGGGTGTGTTTGAGTGAGATAAGACCACAGGATTTACCTTGTATACACATCCATGACTCAGTTATTCAGTAGCACACTTGGTTTGACAGGAAGCAAAGAACAGCCTATCTAGATGGAATAACATGTATATTACTTAAAACAAAGGGAAAACAACCAATATGGGAAAAAGGTCTAAGGCACTGACCTTACTCACTGTACAGGTCCACCTGTTCCTCCTGGAAACCAATGCCCCTAAAACAAAAAGAAATATATCTATCAAGGTCATGGTAAAACAGTTCTCATCTGCAAGCACAGCTCATGCTCTTTCTTCCCAAACATCTGACCTTATATTTTGACTCTGAGATCATCTTAGTTATACTCATCCAGGTCCTACATAGCACCCCTATGCCCTGAAGATATTATTTGTGGGAATTTTTTAGTTCAAAGAGAAGATTATACCACAGTTATTAAGACAGTATTTGCATGGTATGAAAATGAGGGTGTCTATTCCCTGTCCTGCTGCATGACATGATGGTACTTGAGGTGTTCAAGGCTACAAGGCCTGCTGGGATGTGGCTGATTAGGGAAAGGAAACAGAAGCGGAGTCTTACCCACACTGCCTGTTGGAAATGTCTCATGGCATGTGATATCACCCAAAACATGCCAGGAGAGAGAAAGGTCCCAGAGAGTTCTAGGTAATATAGATAAAAACCATGCCAGGGAGATTGCAGTAATTAAACAGTGGGAATAAGCAGTAGCCCAGTGCTCAATCTCAATCTCTGGGCCTGTTTTATTTCCAGTATGGAGCCAGCTTTTGGTTCTAAATAAGAATTCAGTTTGCAAAGACAACTTGGTAAGCACTAGCATTGAGAAAACAGAACCGTGGCTGCTGAAAAATAATCAGATTACTTTTTATAAGGCTTGCAGTATTTCACCTGCAATTTCTATCAAGATTGTTCCTGGATCTCATTCATTCCAGACGCTGTACAAGAAATCTTCATAAAGAAACCAGTCATGCCTCAGAAGACCCATCTGAGTTTTACCTTTCTCAGTATCCAAGAACACTGAGAAACCTGGATGTCCACTACTATTATGCCATTTTTTAGCTGTTAATTTAGACCATAAATGTGCATTTGCTTTGGGTTCTGCCAATCTGAATGTATCCTAAAAAATTTCTGTTTATACAGAACTTCTTGCAAGTTAGACACACTTGTGTAAATTAATTCATATTTCATGTTTCACCATTGTAGTTAAGCTCTACTGAAATGGAAACAGTATATATTTCCCAGATATCAAAAACTCAAAGGAGGAGGAACATAATATAGGAATATTTAATTGGGCCCGATGTAGTTGAGATGCTATTACAGAAATTCTCATGTTTGTATCTGGGTGGTCAAGCACTGCAACAAGCTGCCCCCCTGAGGGAAGGGATAGACATGGCCCTGAGCAACGTGCCCTAATCGGGCTCAGTCGAACAGGGGGCTGGGCTGTGCAATTTCTAGTGCTCCCTTCCAACCTATGCGATTCTGTGAAAAATTTGTACAATGTGAAAGAAGATTAGACAGGAGAGCAGCAAGTTTGCTGCTACCATTGGCTTAATATGAAAGACTTTCCACAAGGATAGAAAGTCAGCAGAAATGGACAGCAGAATAACACTGCCCCATGAACACTGTGCCAACACACATACAAAAAAGTATAGTATGTTTTCAAAGTTACCTGAGATATTTTCACCTTTTAGTAATATATTTTCATTCATAGCCAAAACTTTTAACATTAACATTCATTCTTCCATTATTGCTACATGTGCAATGTAAATAGTCTCTGCAGTAACTTAACAGGGCCATAATTTATTAATTTTTATAATCTCTAACTTCATGTTGTTCCAAGTCCAGGAACAAAAGAGGGTTAAGGTATTGGTTCAGCTGTAACAAAGGACACTGTTAAGAACATTTGGGTTAGCTGAAAGCAGTGAGATTTTTTTTGAAGAAATCCCAAGATCTAAGTCTAGCCTCAGAAAGTGAGAGATACTAATAAAAGAGGACTGGAAACAGCCCAGGAAAGTATCCAAGAATTAAAAGGAACATTTCATAATCATGTAACAAAGAATCCCTACAGTCACAAAATGCTGGCCCTGAGGCTTCAGGAAGAGACCAAGGAATGAGCACATAACTTCTGACTGCTTTAGGCTTTGAACTCTGTTACGCTTTCGAAGAACAAGACATAAATGTCCTGAACAGAAGCAACAAGGCAGTTGCTCTTTGCCAAAGCTGACTACAATGGAAGCACATGACACTAACTTGAGTCCACCAATACTTTCCCCTGAAATTGCAGTCAAATTTAAGATTAACCTTTTATCATACACTTTTAGATATAAAAATAAGCTTAATTTGCCACAAGGAGTTGATGTAAGGAACTTTTTTCTGTTTTTCTTCCCAGTGTATTAAGACTAAACAAAAAAAAAAAAAGAAGTTTCAATAAATAATATTACACTGACAATGATTAACACCCCCCCCCAAAAAAAAATCATTTATCACCCTATAGGAAAGCATTTGCATCGGAAAGTTTCCATTATCTTTGACAATAAAGCGTTACACAACACTGGTGATCTCCATGACAATCTTTATCTTGACAAACAAAAGGTAGGGATACTCTAGATGGGGGAGGGGCTATCAGAAGCAAACACAGGTGTTTTTTGTCATGCCGAGGAAAGCAGTGCCACACTGCAGATGACTGTACAGAAACCCACATTTAATGCCTCACAGTGCTGGATCTGACGTTCCTGAAAAAGTCCACACACGCCTCCAGTAATTTTGCAAGTACTTTTCCCAGTGTTTTGAGAGAGACTGATGCTACTTCAGCTTTAGCATTAAACCTGAGCTGGCCCTATTCATAACAAGTCTGCTCAGAAAACAAGGGACCACAGCACTGAAACATCCATTCCCATATAGATCCAGCTGGGTTCACAAGCCCTGCCAAAACCTTGGAAATCCCTAAGGGGCTCTTTGAGGACCACCAAGAAGCCTCAGGATTATGTTCCAGAAATCTTCATGTTTGCAGACTGATGCCAGAGAAGACTGGCAGAGCCTCTCAGCCTGGACTCTGTAAAATACATCCAATTTTTTTCTAGACTCAGTTTGACTTCAGGAGTGATACAGCTGCATAGCAGAATTCATCAACCCTTACCTGCAAGTAATGTGTTCACCAAGAGAGACACGGAAGAGTCTGAACTTTCAATGATAGCACCATCCTCTCAGTTTATTGTTCTTTCAAAGCAGCTAATAAGTTCTGTGGCTCTTCAAATCCCCACAGACTCTCTGTATCCTAAAAGCCTTGCAACTTATAACTTCAAATATAGCAGAATCAGGCATTGCAGTTGATTTACTTATTCCAACACTTTTATTAAAATGAAAAATCTTCCAAGAAACTTTAATACAGTAATAGTAGAGTGGTACTAAGTAACAACTACCAATAAAAAAAGAATAATTTTAAGGAGTTCTATATGTAAAAGTTGAGTGATAGTTTCATTAATGTAAAATACTCTGAAGGGAAGAAAATGTGCTTAGGTGAGGGAATCAATGCCATCTGTGTCTCCAACCGCTCTTGGCTGGCAATGTATCTCCCTCACTCTGCTCCCTGGAAGCTGTGATCAAACTGAATCAGGTAAATGGGCCTGCAAAGCAAGAAGCAGTCTCACTGCAAGATGAAGACTAGTTTGGGCACAGTTTTATCTTTGCTAGTCTGTCTACAAACACGCAGACAAGGAGCTTCAAGTGGCTTTTTATTTTGCCCTTCCCAAACAAAAGACAATATTAACAGCCTGTAGATCTTTATTATCCATATTGCCAATGCAGGAAGAGTGAAAACTCTCTGGGTCTATACAGGCATTCAATATCCAGATTATGCACAGACTTAGAAGTATTCCTACTCTTAACTACATGAATGACTGTAATTCAGCTAAAATTAATCTAGAGTTCAAGATATATCTATGAAAAACTACAAGATTTATTTTTTTCTCTAAAGCTCTTAACTCTCAACATTGATGTTCTAATCCTGCAGAATCATCCATGCTTAGCTTTGAATCCAGTCTTTTCATTCTGTTAGGCCACTCACTGATGCACTTGTTTATTAATTCAAAAAGTTTGCAGAGTGGTCTGTAAGTGCTGCATTAGCAGTTCCTTGGGGACCCCTGGTGGTCTAGTGGTTAAGATGCGGCGCTCTCACTGCCGCGACCCCGGTTCGATTCCCGGATCGGGTTCAGGGACAATCCCCCGGGCAGATGGTGCTCGTCAGCCCCTAAGGCCATCCATCTAAGAGAAGGTCACTCGAAACAAACCTACGTCCTGAGGACCTCACTGCCA
>JAWWLV010000088.1:25489616-25563146 GCA_035041135.1 Platyrinchus mystaceus
CAGCGCAGGCTGTGTCTCACCTAAAAAATCCATTGCGCAGGCTTGAAAGGTAAAAAGACCTTTCCCAAATCTTCATTTGCGAAGACTGGCCACGTTACTTTACGTTAGCAGTTCCTTCCATCCACTACTACAACTTTGTTACTTATCCTGGGAAGCATATATCTTAGAGGTTACCCACAACTTCTCAGGAGAAGAAATATAAGATTGCAGTATCAACAGAATTACTCTTTCAAGCTATTTCAGGAGCTGACATCTAGAAAGAAGTTTCAAACATTCTTAAAAGAAGCACATGATAAATGGCATCTGTTATACAGAGAGAGCTCCTTTTATATTCATACACCTGGAAGGTGCTGAGAGGAAAAAATCATGCTGTTTGACCCCAATTATCTAACTGCAGTGCCTAAATTACCTATAAGACTCTCAATATTAAGTCCCTGTACAAATGGTGAATAGAACCTCCAAAGAGCAACTCTGAGAACCTGAAATAGAGTCTCACCCCTGTGTTTTGTGTACACAGAAATTATGCTTTTCACATGAAGCACCTGAACTACAGAGCTAAATTATGCTGTGAGAGTGCTTTTCTATTCCAATTCTCTCAGAACTAGGATTTCATGGTCGTCTGTTGAATTACTGGGGAGAAAAAATGTCAGCAGCATACTGAATAACACTGTGATTGGGACACAGCCATATCCCATAAACCCCCTGGAACCAATTTTTAGTTTCACTGCAAACACTTCTGGAACTAACATTTCTATACACAAGTTTGTCCATTTCCTTATCCTCTCTATCAAGGCTTATGAGACATCCCAGCAAAATTTTATTTCTTTCTATTTATTAATTCGTCTTGATCCTTCAAAGAATTAAAACAAACAAATAAAAAAATAACAAAAACACAAACAGAAAACCCAAAACCAAAGCAAAACCACAAGAAAAAAACAAAACCAAAAAACACACCAACCACTCCCCAAACCCCCCACTGCCCTCTGAAATTTGACATGCAGAAAAACCCCAACCATGTACTCAAAACAACAGAAATATCAAAGAAACTGGAGCCCGTTCTCCAAGGCAGCAGTTCGAGCTAATAACACTCCCTTCTTTCTCAAGCTAGTAAAATGAGTGGAGAACAAACCACAGTAATAACAGCAGGTATCTGAATGACTGACTGTGCAATTAAGGACTTGTACTATTACAAACCACGTACAAGCTCTGAAGAAATCTGAACATTTCAAGTCTGCTTTCCATCATTTTGCAGCAATACCCATCTGCAAACAGTACACTCAAAAAATTACTACTGGCATTAAATATATAGTGAACTGGTTTTCACTGAATTTTACACTGACTCTTAACACTCCCTATGCAGGGCAGATGAACCATAGCTACTGCAGAGAGTATTGTCAAGAATTATTTTTTCCAAAAAACAATTATCATGCTTCTAACATTTCAGAATACACAATTAACTAGGAAATTATTCTACTTAATTTCCTGGGGTAGTATAAACAAAGGATGATATCCAGGGCCCTGTTTCTCATGCTATCCTTTAATCTTTATTTTTCTGTTCCCAACCATGATACATACAAGTTAATAGAAGACAGTGGCATATAAACAGAGCAAATTTACACATTGAAAATTTACTGCTCGCTTATACCTAGAACTTAAGAGTGTTCAATCCACTTGAACTGCACCGGTTTTCAGTACTGGAGTGGTTAGAGGCAAGTTTGAGCCAACACAAAAAAGTGGAAATTTGGCACTACATTACTATGTGTTTTAAAACCTGTTTTTGCTCCCACGAAGTGCAAGGACCAAGTCAACTGTTAGCATTCCTCTCTAAAAAGTAATTTTGTATCTATTCAGTACTATATACCTATTATATTAATTCCAAAAACTACTAAGTCAAACTTACAGGCAGAAGCGATCTCCTTTCTAGAGCATAACAGGTATTGGAATGAGACTTGGAGCTGGGTTGGGTTCGTGGGGGTTTTTTATGGATTTTCAAGCAGCTGAGCGATAAATTCCTGAAAACAGTGGTTTACCTCAAAAGCACTGATAAGAATAGCATATTCAGTCAAGACACAGTACGTGTAGTCTCTGAAAAAATATTTCAAATAAATGCTGGTAGACTCACAGGTAGAAGACTGATGAGCAACCACCAGCACTTTCTAGATAAGTTCACGTGCGTGCAAAACTTAATCCCTAGCACAAAACTAGAGATATTTAATCACACAAAAAATTAATTTTAAATTCCTTTTTCAGGTTATACTAATTTTTCATCTGCTTATTGTGAAATAATGTAGGGACAGCGCATAGTATCAATTTGCCCTCATGTAACATCTTTTATATTAAAGTGTTCCACTTACATTTGTGGAGAACACTGAGTGAATGCCCTCAGAAAAGAACCAGGTAAGCAGCATAAGTACTTATGTGCATTTTATAAAAGAATTTTTGCATATAAGTCACTGAGTGGCAGGTCTTACCTCACTGCTAACTAGCAAAACCAGGGGTATATACAATCTGGTATTTAACCTCATTCTAAATGCAGACTTGCTTCATTTCTCAAAAAGTACTATCAAATTGTTTTGTAATACACATTTGTTCTCTTAGTTTAGAAACCAGTGTTCGCAAACTTAGTAGCAGAATATTATTAAAGAAAATGCCACGTGGAACATGTGCTGTGCATAGATTCTAAGAGACAACAAGATTATTTTTGTGACACATTCTACCTGTAATCAGCCTAGAGTCTTAATATTAGGAAAATTTCCCTTGTAGAATCTATAGGAAAAGCAGTGGACAAAAAAACCTCCAAACAAACAAACAAAACGACCAAAACCCTCTTTTTGCATGTATAGTATATTACATACAAACAGATACGGTTTTAGAACTTCAAACTAAGGGCTGTTAATTAGATACCCTACTTGCTGGCATAGTCAACCCTCTCAAATTTCTGCTTCCCTCCTGCCTTTTCATCCATGCAGAAGACAGAAAGCAATGCCATTTATACCCAAGGGGAAACAATGCTGGAGATTATTTCACATACATGGATAAGAGATCTGACTAATAAAATAGTTTTAGCATATACAGTAACAACAATACAGGGTGATCTCCTTTCACCACCCTTTGAGTAAACACCATCAGTATGGGCTGTATATTCTCCACAGACACACAGTCCACTCAACTAGTATGTCACTGTTCTCAGATCCTGGCACACCAGCCAACTCTTCCTAGAGCAGCGGTGAACCCTACAAAGTTACTTGCAAGATGCACCTGAGTACTGTTTCAGTGACTCAGTACAGACGGTTCCCAAAATTGACATAAACTGCACAGCGGGTCAAAATGCCCCTCGGTTTGCCATGGCTAACAATAGCCACAGGAAAAACTACCATGAGACTATTATAACTAACAACACTTAAAAGGTCAAATGTCTTACTGTTCTTGACTGCTTGGTTCTTTGTTTAACAAACTTCACCTTCCAGGCTTTTGTATTTTTAATGCTTCTGAATCACGTGGCATAATTTTGTCTTTAGAATGATTTCATGATTGAGAAGTGGCAAAAACATCTTAAAGAAACAACTACAGAGCAATACTCTTGCAGTAGATTTTGAAAAAAAGTATTAAAAAGAGTCTTTGAGAACATTTTTGGTCTTCTAGTTTAGATGAGATATTGGCACATTTTTTTTCTGCCAACTCGTACTGACAGCTTTCAACACTAGTTGAAGACTGAAAATAGATGTTATTATTCATTTCTTCCAGAAAAGATTACTTGGGAAATCATCAGAAGAATTTAGCAGCTGTGTAAAGTAGAGACAAGACAGAAGAAATGGAAAGATGGGTGGGCCTGAAACTCTACTAAGGGGTAAAAAACCCTAACCCTGCAGTATCGTTCAAAAGCAATTTTACTTTGCGCTTTGTGATTCCCTCTACACCCCAGTAATATAAACTTGTGAAAGAAAAATGTTAAAGAAACCTTTCCATACAGTCATAACTGGTCTTCTTGAACCCTCAAATCTTCAATAACATTCATATTTGAATTTTAACTCCAACATGCACAGTGGTAGAAATCACCATTATCTAAAAAGCACTTAATTTTTTTCTCAACTAAGAAGGAGGCAAATTCCAATGACCAGCATCTAAACTTTTCAGTAAAGTGCTTGAACCTTTCTGGACATAACAATGTTTAACCCATGAAGTTCTGACAGTAGAGGAACTTTAGAAACTCATTTAGACCAAGGTTTGGCAGCATTTAACTGCCACATCACCTTCCAGTAGAACTTGTCATGTGAAAAACGTGACTAGTTATACCAGTTACGGCAGTTCACGACTCAAAAGATCTGTGTGGCTCTGTGCTAAATTCCTCCTTCAGTGGTATTGACATAAACTCTAAACCATTACATTACTCAGTTTAAATCAGTAGGCTACCCCTCTTCAAACAGCAGTATAAAAAATTGCTAAAGCCTAAATGAGATGCTGCTGGACTTCATGGTAAGTACCGCTAAGAACTGCAACTTCTAGATCTGTGTCAGATGCATAGCACTGTCAAGGGGTTCGTCCACTCTCTCCTTGAGAACCCTGGGTAGACCAAATAGAAAAAGAGTGGATTACCAGAAAAATCAGAGGAAAGATCATAACCAAACACAGCCTGCACTGCAGACTCCAAAATCCAGTCCACCATTTCCTCTGCCCAACACTTTGCAAAAGTGATCAAACACAGTTTTGCTAGAGCAAAACACAAGAACAGTTTGTTTCCAAGAAGTCTGCTCTGAAGCAAGAGTCACAGCTGCTTTCTGAGACCCAAATTAAATAAAGTCTATCCAGAAACTGAAAGAAGGAGGATAACACAATTAAACATGGGGGGGAGGGAGGAGGGGTGGCATGAAAACCAACAAACAGGTGCTTCATGGAAATAAAAGGTCACCTTGGTTTAAAGCAAGGCTTGCAGGCAGGGAGAAAATATTACAAACAACCAAACAGAAGAACAAGCCCAATGCCAAGCTTCCAAAATACTACCACAATGTAAGCTGGGGGTAAGGAGTTAAAGAACGTACCCCTGAGATTACTCGATTCAGTTTCACATTTATACATTTGAACTAAGGCAAACCCGAATTGCTGTTTTAAGAGAGACCATGCAGATCCTTGAGGCTATCAGCATTACGCAAAACAGTGTGGAACAGGAGACTTATTTACATTTGGCACTGAACATATCCATAATGATACAAACAAATAAAAGAGCACAGTGCCCTTCACCCTTTTCTCCTACTAAGAACCGACCTGATGTTCTCCTTTTTCTTTTAAATTACTAGAGCAGTCTACACGGATCAGGTGGAGGGATATAGAGCAAATCTGATTATCAAAATCAACCTTTCCCAAATTATAAGCTTTAACTCAGAATTGTGGGTTTCTTGAATTGCCATTTCCCCAGCTGTCACTGCCCCGGTGCCGGTTTGATGTCTGACATGACCTGACGAGAGGATGCCCCGCCACCCCTCCCGACCCGGCCGGCCCCCGGAGCGGCACGGACCGCAAATAGGCAACCTGCGCCTCAGCCCGGCAGCCCAGCCGGAAACCGCCGAGGAGAACCGGCCGTTTCCCTCCCCGCTTCCAGCGGGCACAGAGCCAGGGAGGATGTACGGGAGGCACAAACGGATAAATGCAATAATCATGGCGAGACAACCGCACGGCGGGAGGGGGAACACAAGGCATAAGGAGGTGCAGATGCCATCTTGTGCCTCGGAGATGTCGCCCTGGACAGGTCCGGCCGCGGATACCCCGCTCTCGGGCACCAGCGCCACAGGCCCGGCGGCCGCGCCGCCCCCCTCGCCCCGAGCGGGCTGCCCGCGGGGGGAGCGGCGCCCACCCGGGGCTGCCCGGCACCGACGCTCCCCGCCCGGGTCCAGCACGAAGCCCAGCGAGCCCCCCTTCCCGCACTCACCTTGAGGAGGGGAGGGGAGGGAAGGGCCGAGCCGCAGGCGCCGCCGCCGCCCCTCCAGGTGTTCCAGCGCCGCTGGCGTCAGCGCGGAGAGCAGAGCCGCCTGTGCCGGCGCGGGCGCCCCCGCAGCGGGGCGGAGCCGCCGCCCGGCCCGGCCCAGCCCGGCCCCCGAGGCGGGAGGGCGCGGCCGGCAGGTCTCGGAGCTCGGACCGGCCGCTTCCTCGCCTCGGTCACTGCCAAGACGCGTTTCCTCCCGCTTTCCCGGCTGCGCTGGGAGGGGAGCGGCGGGACAGTCACCGCGGGCTGGGGCCCTCCTTGGGCGCTGGTAATCACCTCTGCCCCAGCCTGCTGGGGACCGCAGATGCCCCGCGAGGAGCATCAAGGAAATATTAAAATGTTTTGGCTGCCGTAAATAGACAGTTGTCGTCGAGATGGTGGAAACTTGGAAGAAAAAGCGCTCTGGCGTAGCGGGCAGGTGGCAGTGTCAGAGGGGGTCAGGAGGCTGGATTTGAACTCACGTCAGAAATGGGTCACTGGGGGGTCGTGAGAGCTGTGCGAGTAAAGAAGGTGGATTTTAAGCTGATTTGAGAGCTTAAAATGAGGGGGAAAGTTCACAGGTGGCATTTGAAAACGAAGTAAAGGAGAAACAGGGGAGCAGCAAGATAGGGTGAAAAATGATCCCACTTAAATAGGGCAGTGTTAACTTACCAGTATGGCACTGAGGAGAGCAGGGGTGTAAGCACAACGCAGGGAAATGAACGTGGGGATGGAGAAGGTGAGTTTAAGCTGGTAGGGCCCCAGGAAAGGTTTGAAGAAGAGAGGATAGGAGGAAACTGGAGAAAATAGAAATGAGGTCGGTAATGAGGCATCATTTGCTGAACTTTACAGGGGTCTGAAGTGCTCATGTCAGTGTCTTGGTGTTTTTGTGAGGCACAGATGAGCCACTTCACTGTAAGTCACACACCTAAGAGCAAAATGCGTGATGTTTACAGCAACAGGGACTGTGCTGTGAGACCACGGCTCTGAAAAAGACTTGGGATCCTAATAGGTAGGTAGCTAAGCATGCACTCCTTGAGCTCTGAAGAAGTCAACAGGGATAATTTATTTAAGAGCTGTATAACCTGAGGAGTTTCAGGGATGATTTGGGAGGTTGGTTGCTTTCCCTATTTGACACTGGTGCGACCACTAACAGCAAGTTTTACCTGAGCATGATGTATGTAGAGCTGATGCGCTGACAAATTAGAATGGCAAGAAATACATGATTGTTTTCCAGAACTGCGGAAATCCTAATAGGATAGTCTTTGTGGTAAAGCACAATAACAGTGAGCAAATATTTTCATAGAAGAAAAATCTCCTAATGAGGTCCTCAGTCTTGCAAAAAAAGGGAAAATACTCTTCAGCATCTGAAAGCTGGGAATACAGGAAACTTGATGTGAGATATCTTGTTTACCTGTAGATGTTACACTGTAGACACTCGTAAGCTGTGTTGGTATCCTGGAGCTCTCTTTAGAGAATATTGAAAAGATGCATTTTGGGGTGTGTTTTATCTAATTTATTTTAGTTTCTGATGAGACTAATCATACTCTAGACATGAGTTCCCATGACTGTGAAAGAGTAACAGCCTCAGGTGTAAATACTTACATTAGACATATTACCCCACTAGTCAAATAAATTTAAGATATTACTGGTTTTGAGAGAAAAAATATTCATGGGGTTCTTACCCCTTCAAAGGGAAGTGGTGCTAATAAGTGACAAAAGGTATCTCTGCAGTACATGAGGATCTGGGATCCGTCCAGCCACATCTGGCACTGGGTTTTTGTTTTTAAGTGAACATGAAGAATTCATTGTGTCTTTTAAAGGCATTTATATGTGCAAATCTCCTAGAGGAGGGTGAAAAAAGAAAATCTCACAGCATGTGAAGGAAGTACTTTAGCCATTGCAGGAGCAGAACCAAGACAAAAAGGGAGATTTTATTTGGTAAATTTGAATACTATTTTTCTTAGTTGCTCCAGGGTAAGTTATGTAGAAGGGGAATTACTCCTGAATAAGCCTTGATTCTGGAAAACACTGTACTTTTGTAATCATGGAACTGTTTTTGTTCCAACAGTCATGTATGTGTGTCAATATACCTAAAATCAGGACTTAGGCTAGCTCATTTCTCGTTTACATGAGGCCAACATCCTGTAAAGTACAGATAATGTTTTTCATTGTCCACCTTAATGTCTCAAACCATTCACTGAGCTTACTATATAACCTCAAAAAATTAGTTTTAAACCTGTATTCCTCTCTGTAGTGCAGGCATTTCTTAATCTTTTACCGTGTTTTATGTAGTTTATCACCAGACGTGAATGTTATAAATATAAGCAAGTGCCATCTGGTTGTTCTAGCACCTCTCTTATCTCCCATGGAGATATTTTTAGGTCAGCAGAAATACAGAAATGTAACTAAAGCAGTTATTGGAAGTGATACATGAAATAAGGTGTGCTTATTACTTTTCACAAGTTTAATTCTTTGGCAAAGCTGTCTGGATGCATGAAACACCCCAAAGCATGGTGCTACATGCATTCTGCTGCTAACATTTTCCCCTATTTTGGCATCAAAGTACTCTAGTTACTTAAATTAACCAAGCAGTTGGTTCCCTGACCTTAAACAAGTCCATTTCTGCTGTTCTATAGAATGTCACATCCTCTTTCAAACTGAGATTGTTTGGATGACATAATTAAAATTGCTGTAAGACTCAAGTAAATATAAAGTAAGCCCTCTGTGGAAGAACTGTTAACCACACCACGGTTGGAAACATCACATTCTATGGTAGAGAACTGACGTCCCAAGCCCCTAGTCACACAAACCTGGAGCTTTTGGGAGACTAAGCTAGTGGTTAGTCTTAGCCCTCATCTTTTAAGGTCTTTTCTGCATCTGAACCTTATGTTACACTTTTCTCCAGCTGCATTTAATTTGTAAAAGGACAAATAAAGACTGGAATCCCATGGTGACTCAGTGAGACTCACGGTCTAGTCATGTTTACTGTACCACATTGCTATATAGCATACTGTGGGTTACGCTCCCCTTGTCACTTAAGTTGGTGCATCTCCTGTATTCCATGCTATCCATATAAAATACTCTTAACAAATGCGTGTAATGGTTTTTAGGTTATTATATTTCTTTAAGTAATAAGACAGCAGTTCAAATGAGAAAATTGAAAACCATCAGGGGAAAGAGAGAGTAAGCTAGAAATTCAAGTATTCTGGTAGCCCAAATTTTGGTAACGTCCTGTTTTTCAGTTGAAGCAGCAGGAATTATATTTTTCCCTTTAGTATCTATTATTTTACTTCAGAAATTTGCATAGCATTAGGTATCCCAGAAATTAAGGTTTCTCATCATCCCTATACAGTAACATGGTATTATTAATTGATGTTAAATTTTCACACATTAAGATGTTTTTTAATCTTCCCATAACAGATCATTTGCCCTCTGTTTGTCATCTACATAACAAAGTACAAATATTTCATGTTTTACTTTATGGACACAGTCACTGCCTGTTTGCATTTCTGCTCAAAATTTGGAAATTTTGAGGGGGGAAAAAAAGAGGGGAAGGGAAATGATGCTTCTCTTAAACTTCCTCCAGTCTCTTACATGAATATTTTCAATCTTTTTCATCTTCTCTGATCTATCTGCTGGTCTTTTAATTTTCCTGTCACACTGCTCTCAGTGTCTAGAACACCACTTGTGTTTATAAACGGCTTTCACTCTTTAATCTGTTTTCAAGCTTCTTAGCAAAGTTATCTATCTACTTTAAAGGTGTTTAATTCTTCAGTTTGTGTTCTGCTGTTTCGTATTTATTTCTGTAGTTTCTGTAATGTAGCTCTATAAGGCATGTACTTTGTATTGTTTATGTGACATGATTCCAGTTTAGTAATCTGCTGAAAACCTTTAGTCTATTGGCAGCTTCAGAGATTTACTTAATTAGTCATTTGTTTCTGATTTCATAAGCTGAAAAATACAGAATCACAGAATGATTGGGGTTGGGGTTGGAAGGGACCTCAGTGATCATCTAGTCCCTGCTAAAGCAGGTTCACCTAGAATATGTTGCACTGGATTGTGGTCAGGTGGATTTTGAATATCTCCAGAGAAGGAGATTCCAGAACCTCTCTGGACAACCTGTTCCAGTGCTTTGTCACCCTCAAAGTAAAGAAGATTTTCCTCATATTCAGATGGAAATTCCTGTGTTTCAGTTTGTGCCCATTGCCCCTAATATGTTCTAGGATAGTGGAGCCCATGAAACACAGCCAAGTGTAGAATTAGAGGGCTCCAGGTTGATGTGGTGCTGGCATCTCTGACAATCAAGGTAGAACCAAAACTTTGCCAAATAGAAGTCAACCTGTAATTGAGGCTTTCATGATGTTCGGCTATCATTACCCTCCTGTTGTCCTGCAGACTTAAAATGAAAGAGCTGTGAGCACAAGGGATTGCCTGCTTTTTGCTTTCACATTTAGATATTGTCTGAAGTCCAGACTTCTAATGTTGCTGTCCAAGTGCAGGTTAATATACTTTTTTTGGCAATTCGTAGTCAGTGTGCTCTGCAATACCTCTCTTTCCTCTAGTCTGGTTGGCACTGAACATTGTTGTATATTCTTCCACTATCCTACACTATTTCTCTCGTTTATTGTCATTATCAAACTCCCTAGATACTCTAGCAGACAGCACACAAAGTACTCTTTCCTGTCAAATACTTTTCATTTGAATGACAGGGATGAAGCATGTGGAGTGACCATCTATTTTTCATACCTGACATTTTGAATCAAAAGAGCTGTGTTAGTTAATCTGTTCTTTAGATGGAGCTGATATTTGTGGAAATTCACCAGAGAATTAGTGAGGCATTCAAGAATCAGGTTTATCTTTAATGATGACACGTAGACAGTAGGGACATGAGAACAGAAATGGTAGCAATTTGCACTGATTTCCATCTGAGAACAATAATATATAAAAAAAATCTCCTTCTTAAGTATTTACCTGAAAATATTGATTTGAACACACACAGTCTGCAGTCATTGGTTGTATTCTGAAATGAAGATATCCATCTATGGTGGACTTGGGTAAGCAATCCAGCCCCTGCAGTATGCTATGAATTTATTTTATTATAGTTTGCAACAGCATTATTGAATAATCCCAGCACAAACCCAATCCTTTTTCCCAAAGAGGCTTACAGTCTGAAAGAAAAGGCAAAATGGGAGACAACAAGAATCATTGTTTTCACTTTATAAATGAGAAATTGAGACAAACAGATAAAATGATTTGTCAAAAAAAGCCAGTGGCAGAGCTGGCCAAGGGTTCTTTAATTTACTGCTGCCTATAACCATCCCATCCTCCACTGTTTTTAAAGGCTAGAGATTTGTAAGGTGTGCTTGCTTTTTCCACAAGTTTGGGAATGAGAAGGGGGCAGAGTAATGACAGAAACTGTGTTTAATAAATACAACTTCTTTGGAGAATGTTATATCAACAAAATAGCTCATCATTGAATAGATTTTCATGGCAGTAATATGAACTGAATGGCACATTTTTTGTTAAGTTCAGGTCTTTAGAAGACAATAATATAGAAGCTCCCAGATGTCATCGTGTTCTCTTTGACGCCTTTGTGAGAGTTGTTCCATCTAAAACCAAAAATCTTGAAACAGTTGTTAAAATATTCTGGCCCATTAAGAATATGAGTCGCCCAATTTTTAAAGCTCTCCTGGAGATGTTTCATATGTTAGGAGTATGAAAGTCTATTAAAAAAAAAAAATCTAGCAGCTGTTGTGCTGTGTTCTGTAGATACTGCTAATTCTCAGAAGTGTAAGAGTAATTCTACTGCTTCAGAAAATAAATCTTCTAATAACTATTGCAAGCAACTGCAGTTTGATTTACTTTCAACCCCTCATGTATCCTATAAACATATCTATGTTAAAATACATGCTGTTCTGAAGGTATGACTCTTAATACTTAGCAAGCAATATTAGCTTGATATCTCAGGTTCCTATTGAGTATCCTGAAATGTCTATCTGCAGATTATTTAAAATGTTTGATTTTTTTTCCCAAAACATATTAATATTTGGGGTTTGTAAAATTTTTTCACATTTGCTTTAAAAGAAACTAAAACTGTGCTTGATAAACCTTTGTAAAATGCACCAAAGAATTCTTAGTGATAAAATGGAAGTAAAATCAAACACCATGATTTAAATAATCTCTGGGATTTCAACAGCTTGAATCAGATCCTCGAGTGCTATATAATCACTTTGCTCTCCAAGGCAATCTGAACTGGCTGCCCCAAGATAACTGTGTTGGGATGTAAGATACTTTTCAGTTTCTTCTGATATATGGACTTTATGTTATTTTAAAATTTAATAGAAAAAATGTGGCATTGCTTGAAATTGAGGAACAGAACATTGGAGAAGTTTCATCTTCTAATATCCAGAGATCTCCTATCTGACAGAGATACATTTATCAATCTTTTCTTTCTTCTCAGTTGGCCCAACAGCAGCCATGAAGGCTGCTATCCTGAAAGAACTGCTTAGTTCAACTTCAGTATATCTTTGCATTCAAAAAACAAGACACTTAATTTTCTAAAGTGCATGTTTTTAAGTGATGGGTGTTTGGAATTGTTGGAAAATTTGATTTTCCAACCCTTTTCGTACTAAGCTTTTGAAAAGCACTTCACCATAGAAATATTATTGAGCTGAACTGAGAAAAAATGGTAGAAGTGCTGTTTTAAATAGAGAAAATATTCCTCAAAATATTGCTGCTTCTCTCGTTCAGCAATTTCCCCCCTTGTCTTCTGTGAACAATATAGATCATTTGTCCCGGGAGATAAGCTATTTTCTCACAGAGATTCAACATTTTCTGTTTGTTCTGTTCTTTTTTTACATACCATATATGTACATTCCCCAGAACTAAAGATAAGTAGATTGCCTGCATGTTGCTATGAGATTGTCTTCAGACTGGTTGTATGAGAAGTGTTTTGATATCTTTGGCACATTTAACAAAAAGGAAAGTGTTGTGGACAATTAAACGAGTTTGCTCACTAGATTGATGTGCTTAGCTCATTCCTGCTGAAGAGACATTTACTTGGAATTTAATGAATGAATAAATGAATAGACATTTACTTGGAATGTACATTAAAATTAAGATCTTGAGGTTCAGCTTCTCTCTTAATGCAGTGTTTGAAAACTCCACAGGTACTGTTAATATAAAAACTTAAAATATTGAGAACTCAAATTATTTTGTTTATTGTGAATCATAGAATCAATTGGGTTGGAAAAGACCTCCAAGATCATCGAGTCCAACCCTTGATCCAACTCCAGTCTGTTTACTACATCATGGCACTAAGGGCCACGTCCAACCTCAGTTTAAAAACCTCCAGGGATGGTGAATCCACCACCTCTCTGGGCAGGCCATTCCAATGCCTGGTTACTCTCTTTGTAAAGAACTTCTTTCTAATATCCAATCTAAATTTCCCCTGGCAGAGCTTAAGCCTGTGTCCCCTTGTCCTATTGCTGGCTGTGAAAACGCAGTAGATTAATTATTTGTCATTTAGAATTATCAAAAGAATTGATCATCTTAATACTTTGAGACATAAAACCTGCTAAAATTTGCTGGTTTTTCATGATCAGCTCAGCAATTTGTATCACAGTAGATTTCTGTGCTGAGCTGCTTTAATGAAAGATCTGTCAGCTTTTCCATTATCACATCCTTTCTTTGGAATGGATCCTAATTCATTCAATTCCCATCAGGTTAAAATTTGGCTTTTAATACATATTGTTGGTAGTTTTCAATTTGTTTGCATTTGGAAATGCGAAATATGTCGTTTTCTCACAGCTCTATTTCTGATCTGTTGCCTCTACAGCCAAAGAATTCATTAGATTGAATTCTGGAAAATAAAATATTCAGGGCTAGACTGTTCCTTTCAGCACAGCCTTGATCCATGAATGATGTGCAATCTGTTCAGCTTGAAGACATTGTGCCTTTGTGACTCCTCTGGTGTAGTGCGGTCTTGCTTCCCCCTGGTGTACATCAGCTCATTTTAGCTTCCCTTATAAAAGGTGGTTCCTATGCAGTGTAAAGAAGAGAGAACTCAATCTATTCTCCTTCCCAATGAGTCTGAGCAGTGGAAAGTGTGGTATTCACTACTTCTGCATACTAGAATACAAGATCTAAGTAACTTGCTCATCAGTACAAAGGCAAACCTTTCACACAGCTAGCTGCTCTGATAGAGGCACACAGTGTTATTGTTTCTTTTAGAAAATACAATTAAATTTTTCAGCTAGCTATATATCTTTCTGTGTTTGATAGTATGTGTTATAGGGATGAGCAAGTAATGAGAGTGCAAAATTTCACTGAATGTATTAATTGTGGCTAAGAAAAAGATTAACATTTGAGTCCCTTAAACTACAAATTCAATCTAAAGTCTCAATGACTTCAGTGACTGCTGGTTCAAGCTCCTGTGTTCCTTCTGTTTAAGTAATTTTAAAATTTCAGGCCCAATGAGCTCAGCTCAGTCCCTTAGCTATGTTTTTTTCATGAGTTCCTTAAAGCTGAAAGGAGTGCAATGAAAACAGCCTAAAACAATCAGTAATATCATAAATGCAACTAAATCAAGATGTGTTTATGATGTCCATAATGTCATCTCCCGGGTTTTCATGTCTCTTTTGAGCCAGGAAATACCATGCAGAAAAAAATATTTAAATGAGTAATGCTGAAGACATAGAGCTACACCAAACATCCACTAAAAAATATGGCCAATGGAAAAAAAAGAAGATCCCAAACAAAAAATTAAAAAACCTTTTCCTTTCCTATTGGTTTTATATCTACCTTTATAAAGCTTTTCTTTTGAGCTACAGAAGAATGTGTACAATTGTAAGTATCTTTATTGGTGTTTATTGGCAAGATCTTTTTGCAGGCATCCCAAGTACCTGTGCTTTATGGTAGAATCACAGGGAAGGAAGTACTACACCTGTCAGAGAAAGGCTGGGTTAAGGACCATTTAGGCATGCTGAACATACACCAGTTCATTGGATAGAATGGGGTGCTGAGTGGTGTCATGGAGGGGGTTCTATTTGTCATCCTGGAGATGCTGTGATGACTAGGGGTATTTCTGATGGCTGGAAAAATGAAAACATCACACTTTTGTTTAAGAAGGGCCATGAAGGTGACCAGGGAGGTGAAGCCTTCTCTCTCTGGCCTCAGTCTCTAGGATGATTGAGGAGCAAATCCTTCTGAAGGCCACTTCCAGGCACTTAAAGTCAAGTAATGTAATTAGGAAGAACCAGCACGGACTTGCCAGGGATAAATCATCCCTGAGCAATTTGATAGTTCTCTGTGGTGAAATAGCTGGCCCTGTTAGTAACTGAGATAGATCAATGGATGTTGTATACCTTTACTTTAGTAAGCTTATGTCAAAGTCTGCCAGAGCATCCTCATAAGCCAAATTAGATATGGATGGATTACAATGTGGCCGCAAAACTGGCCTAATCACTAGGCTCAAAGAGTCAGTGGTTTAAAGTTCAGGTAGCCACCAGTGTAGCTCTTCTGTGGTTGATCCTGGGCTAATGTCTTCATTAATAATGGATGATACTACATGGTAGAGTGGAACACCCTCAGCAAGCTCATGGCTTCCACCAAACTGGAGGAAACAGCTGATACACTTGAGGGTAAAGCTGTTGTACAGGTACGTCTTGAAAGACTGGAGAAAGGGGTTGATGTTCTGCTTAACATGTGTGTTTCTTAACTAGTAGATGCATATAGCTAGACTTACTTCAGGACAGATATTATGCAGGAAATGTCTATTATCTATTTTGAAGTATGACTTAATTATGATGAAGTGCTCTAAGTGTAGGAACATTATTCCTGTTTAATAGAACTATTAATCAGTGACATGGTTCAAATCTCATAACAATGATATGCCCTCTCTGGCACTCACGATACGAAGCAGAACACCTACCGCATAATGCATCTTAAAATGACTGTGCTGCACCCAGTATAGTCAGATTTGATAGACAGGTTTCCAAAGAGCAATAATGTAACAGTTTTTCCACCAACTTCAGTCATGCCAGGATTTGATTACTAATGGTACAATCATGTCAACTGGAAAAACCTTTGGAGAAAATGCCATTACCTGATGTCACGTCGCTCAAAAGCACAGAACAAACTTTAGCATAAAAATACATGTATTTCGGTGTTGTACAAATGTGTAAACACTGCTACTTGCTCCCTTTTTCATCACATCAATGCCAACTTCTTCTATTACATTGCTATAAATGTGAAATCAATGGATTCAATTATTTCAGATATATGTTTCTAACTGAAGCCAGAATTTGACTTGTGAAGCTAGAATAATCAAAGACCAAAATGGTCAAAAAACATTCAGTGATCTTTAATCTATCAAGCAAGCGTGACTGTTTTGTGGAGAATCACAAAGAGACCAGTAGGTCTTTCTTTTATAAAGCTTATACACAAGGTCAGTAGGAACTGATTGAAAGAAGTCCTGACATTTGGCATGGATGGAGGCAAGATTAGACACTCTGTCATGGCAGTACAACCACATATTCTTGTAACATGAATTTTAATCTGTTTTAAATTACCTTCTGTGACTAAGGAAGGCCTTTTTTGCCAAGAAGAAATAGTATTGTTTTGTGGTGAGGAAATAATTGCTTTGTATGTCTAGTTTTATCCACCTTATCTAAAAAAAATGACTTATTTAATTGCAACATATAAAAGTTCTCATTTCTATTTCAGCATGCAAATATGGGCCTATTATTCTGGCTGTGTTTAACTTATTATCTTGTATACTTTTCCAGAAAGATATCATTTTCTAACCCTATCTCTAGAAAGCAATAGTATATCAATGTGAAAGAATTATTAAATTTTCTACATATTAGCTCTTTGAACAAAAGTAGGCTATGAGTACTTTGCATTAACATAGACTTACATTGTAGTAAACCTTTATCTATAATGACAAACATCTCATCTTAGGTGTTTTCAACTAAGATTTCATCAATTAGGGCCATTTTTTCCCCTGTGGTTGATATACATTAGTGGAGCTCATAATCTCTAAACTGCAGTCTGCTGAAAATAATGAAATTAGATCAGTAGAGTTGTGTTTAATGGCTTGTGTTACTCAGCTCATCTGCAAGGGCTCTAAATGTACATTTTCGTAAGGTCTGTATTACTCAACTCATTGACCAGAGCGTGGGGATGAGCTAATGCTGTTATTTTTAGTTCCTGCAGGTTTTATCCAAAGCATTTTGGAGATAAAGAGCTGGAAGGAATGGCTGTGCTGAACAGGAAGCAGGATGCATTATGAATGATTTTTAAGTTCAGTTTTCCAAGAATGAAAGTTAGTCAGACTTCAGTAGTGTTGTAACTGCAATTTCCTCATTTTAACGACTACAGGTCATAGCCTTGGGAATATGCCCATTTTCACATGTTTGTAGATTGTGCCCATTGGTTAAAGGAACAAAGAAATTGTACTACTGGATGAGAACTGTGTGCTGTCCTGTGTCTAGCCATGGCCAGCACTAGGGGAAGATGCAAAAGCTGCACAGGAGCTAGTTGCAGGTCACCTATAGATCTCAGCCTGATCCCTAATCCCTCATTTTAAGACCATAACTGAGAAGTTTTCTTACTTCTACCTGTTTGTTACTCATATTGACCATTATAACCCTGATATCACTAGTATGTAGTGAACATGGTAAGGACTAAGAGGTAGAATTGAAATGCCTTTGCCATATCTCATTTCTTTTCTAAGAAAAGGAACATCAACATTTTAAGCCTCCATTTGGAAAACTCCTCTCTTTTATTTCTTTCATTCTTCTCTGAATGCCCTGTAACTGCAGTGAACTTCTTCAGACGTTGTGTGTGATCAGATGCACACCCAATGCAGAGAGAGGGTTATTTCCGTGGCTTGTGTAACAGCCTTCTGATGTTTGCTAATTTTTTCTAGCCCTTTTCTCACACCACCTGCCAGTTTGTCTGGTTTTGTGAGAAGAGGTGCACATTTTTTTCCCTTGCCATAAAAGTCGCTTTTGCCTGTATTACTTTTATTAACATTGGGCTGTAAGAGTACCCATTCATCTGCTTGGATCAGAATTCCTTAAACTTCCCTGTCACTTTCTCTGGACTTCATTAATTTTAAGTGTGTTTCCAAAATGTAGAACCCAAATAATTTCTAGATTGATTGTGGAGTCATAGAACAGTAACAAGTTTTAGTACAGTGGCTTGGATTCTCTTATGCGAGGTACCATGAAGAAAAAATTGAAAATTATAAGGTTATAAAAATAATTATCTGTGTTCCATTTCTGGTTTGAACTTTTTAATTGAGAAGAGATTGTGACTGATCTGAAGGAAACCCGGTTTCTTAACATTGTCTTTGCTGTGCTATGTGTTTATAAAGAAGTTAGAAATTTACATGAAGGACCTGGTTGAGTGCCTCCTAATGAACCTTATTGGCTTAGATCCAAACTGTTTTAAATAATTAGAAAAGTAAATATGGGGCCCCACAGGATATTTTCAAAGGCACAAAAGACAGCTGGGTAACCAGCTCACAGAACAGATCTAAGGCTTTCTGCAACTGAGCCACTAAAAAAGCCCCATACCTACATAATTTTACAGAGGGTGAAAAATATTGTCCATAGATACTGGCATACTTCTGCAAACTGAATCTGAAAAAATTCCAATTAAAAAGAAAGAGTGATGAGAGATCTGGAGCAGTAGACTGTGTTGAGATGTAAGATTCGTAATTACAGACAGGAAATGGCAGCAGATTATGAAAGATGTTTGGCATGAAATGATGTAGCAGAAATCTGTAAGGGGCTGGTTAAAGAGGTCTATTAACAAGTCCCTGAATTTCACAAAACCTTCTGTGTTCACTTATATGGAACCTTTCGAGCTGATGAGGACAAATGAATATGAGATGGTGAGTTTGATTTTTCTTTTTATAAACAGTAGAAAGTGCTAGTAATTGTCAATTTTTTATTGGTTAAGCTGGTACTCCATAGCATCAGCTCAACACAACCAGTTTCTTTGGATATATTTAGAAAGCAAAGTGGAACTTACTAGAAATGCCCAGTCTCATGTTGGCCTGTGCTGTGCAATTTCTGTATAGGGCACCAAGCTGAGAGATATTTGGTGATGTCTGATTGTGCTCTCATGCTGTAGGCATGGCCTTGCTTCCAAGCTAATGAAACAAGACAAAACAGAGGCAGCGTTTTTTTGGCATCTTGATACTGTTCTGATTCCCTTCTATTTAGCTGTGCTGCTGCCTCTGTATAATGTGTACATTTTCCTCTAATTCATTGTTATGGATGTGTACATTTTCCTCTAATTCATTATTATGGATGCCAACATGACAGAAAAATACTTTATCTTCACCACAATTGCCCACTTGATTTGATTCAACTTTCTTTTATTGTGGTCTTACATCATGTACAAATTCAAATCAGGTTACATGCGTTTGTAATAACCTGCATAATAAGAAACCACATGTGCTTTAGTGTCATTGAAGTCAACATCTTTCACTTCTAAGGTCCATAAATATAAATGTGATGAAACTGTACTGATGTTAAAATATGACAATTAATTAACTTATTGCATTCTAGTGTACGAACACCAATTACCTGCATCCAATATGATTGGATTTTGAAATTATTTCTTTACAAATTAAACATTTTTTTCCCCAGATTCTTTCAGTGCATAAAGGAAATGAAAAGGAACCTTGGACAAAAATTGTCTGATTTTAAGAAATGTTTAATGTAACACTGTAAAAAATATTAAAATATCAAAAAAGCATGGATAGCTTTGCTTATGTGACCAGAATTGTAAAGTCTTTTTCAGTGAGTTGACATCTGCCATGGTATCTATGATTTATTAATAATGTTGTTTTAATTGTTAGCAGTATAATGGCATTGCTCGAGCACTCAGACATTATGACAAGATATGGTCTCTTCTATGTAATCATAATGTAAATAAAATAGAAGGCAATCTCTGACTAAATAATCTTAACAGGGAATACAGAAAAAGGATGGCAGAAAATAAGCAATTATAATGGGAGAAAATGGCTTGTCTGTGGTCCCATCAGACATAAGTGAGAAGGCTGAAAACAGAAGGCAAGTCTCCTGAGCTGCAGCCAGCTGAGTCTTCAACCAGTGGCTTGTTTGTTAGCCTAATCTTTCTCTCACATACTTTTTGATCCCAACTATCTTCAGAAGCCACCAATCAGAATTTACAGACCAGTTTTAAAGGCTATTTTTAATACTTGTGGTTGCATAGAAAACCTTTCAAATTCACAGAACTGGGGTAATAAGCCTCAGAGAAAACCACATTTTTTAGAGGTCATATACTGACATTGATTTATTCATTACAGTATCAAACTTCATGTAGAGTATATGCTTACTATGACCTTCCACTCTGACCATATTCTGTGTGACACGGAAGTTTGCTCTGCTTGATTGTGGTGCTTGTTGGCAGACCTCAAAAGTATTGTTGGATGTGTATTAATGTGTTACCTCTGCTTTATTTTAAATGAGGAAGCCACTGAATCTCCCTCTTTCTAGTGATAAACAAAGTAGTAGTAACTCATGTCAGGCTGGACAAGTTCCAAGTAGATTTTCAGTCAGACAGCCAAAGGGACTTGCCTCAAAACTGACCACAAATTCAGGGACTGATGTATCAGTTTAGTGCAGTTGTCTGCCTAAAGATAAATAGGAATTGGAAAGTAAAAATAACTAGAGAACAAGGGGAACCATGAATGTAGTCCTTGGTGGAAGTTGTATGAGAGAGAGGGAAGCGTATTTTGAGCATATGATCAAGTGGAAATCCAGACTTGAAATTTATGAGTGGGAAACCCTCATGTCAGCTTCTGAGAAATTTATGTTTATTCTTTGTGTGTACTTGTTAGAAAAAAGTATGAGACTTTGGGAATAGTCTGAGTAATGTGTTACATTTCTTTTTCAAATGGAAACAAGATGGCATGGGTATTGACTAACATTTGAAGGTTTTTGTGCATGAAGCAGATTAAAGCATTTTAAAGTATGGGACCCAAGGGGCGCTTTCACGTGACTATACACTAAAAAAATTATTTGGGGATCTCAGAAGAAATGATTACAAGTCCCTACATCAAATTATGGCATGACTTAGAGCAGATAAGAAAAAGAAGAGTCAGGAGTCTTCCACAGACACATTTTGCACTGTTCCTTAGAGGTGCTTCCTGCAGGTTAGACTACTGGAGGTGGTGGGGAGTAGGTTTAAAGAATCATCAGAAATAAACAGGGTTGGGTGCTGCTCCCATCAGAGTGACTGACATCATCCCTGGGAATTCAGAGTGCTGTGGAAATTGCAGTATAGCAGGAGATAAGGAACCTTTCAAAAACTAAATTGCACAAGGACTGCGTTTCTTTTCTCCTTATCATACCGAGTGTGTTACAGTACTTTGTCTTGATAAAGTTGTGGGTTAAAAGTGGTATTATATGCTTTTTAACAAAGGAAACACTATTTTGTTTGCACGTTGTTACATAGCAGAGTGATCACTGGCATTACAAAACACTGCCTGTGTGATGTCGGTATACTCAATGGAAGCCTACACATCATTTCAGCAGTTAGAATTTGGTGTAAAGGAAATAAATGTGTTTCTCAAGTGAATGCCTTGAAAACAGGCATGCATATAAATATGAAGGAAGCACAAAGGTGTTATGGTCATCATTTCCCTTTTGGAGAAAAACATCACATGTAAAATGAGACTGCCAACTCAGAAGAATTGCTGTTTAGCTTTTGTCTACAAACACTGGAATATTAATTGAATTTCTCATCAGGAAGTTGTTCCGGTCTCCTCATTCACCTAGTTATAATCCATCTGATACAGCAGTTGCTATGGTAACAGCTGTTTCAATATTTTAACCTATACAAATATGGCTGGATATAGACTTCTTTGATAATACAGTTAACCTGTGTAACTGTTACTCCTCAGAAGAAAATTACTGTCAGTAATCAGAGCAAACCAATTTGCAAGAATTTGCTAGTGAGCCAGGGAGAGACTGGTTGGATAAAGCAAGGCTGACACCTGCCGGCTCTTTCTCTCGGACGCAAATGGATTTTCTGCATTCGAGACACATCCAGCTTTATTTAAAATAGTCTTTTTAATTCTTTCTACATCTGGAGAGTTTTGGTTTTCTATCACGCCCCCCCCCTCCATTTCTTATAGTTTTCTTTCTGAGGGTTGCAAACAATTTTATACAGAGCTTATAGCTCATATTACAAACTGTAAACATATCCTTAGTAAAAACAAGCTCCCAGTTCTTACTATCCAGATTGCTTAATCATAAAGTTTGACACTTAGGACAAATTCAGTGGTACAAATTGGCTAGTTAGGCATGCTGATGGACTCTGTGATTCAAGGGTGAATAAGGCTTTTTATATTCCTTTTAAAATACTCTTTGTGATCTTTTGAGGCAGAGAATAAAGGAATATGTAGCGAATAATCTCCTCCAGCCAGCCTTAATGTCTTATTAAGCATCATGCATATGGACAGTGCTTAAAAATACATAAATAAATCCAGCAATAGGACATGCATAAATCCTGTATGATGCCTATTCTCCTGACACTAGCAAGGACACAGCAAAATCATGGGGGAACTGCAGGTGCACTGCAGTGCTGGTAATTCCTGAAAGCATCGTGCCTGTCAGCTCTCAAGGGCAGGCAGAAAGTCTCAGTGTCATGGAAGGGATTTCTCCAATGACAAGTAGTTTGTACGTCTCCTTTGTAGGGTATAGCATAAACTCCCTCTGTTTAGTTTGGTAGCTAATGTGAGAGAAAGACAGCAGAGCTTTAACTGCCCTCCCTTCTGCTCCACTTTCCTTTGAAAAGTGTTCTCTTGCTGGTATTATTAACTCTGAAACTCCCTGTACAGCTGTGGACTGCAAGGACTGGCTCTCCTATGCAACTGTGGAAGAGGCACAAAGGTTTCCTTGTGACCACTCGTTCTTTTTGTGTCCCCACAAAAGGCCAGTCACAATGTACTATGCTGTTAATAGCTGAAGCACAAGATGTGGTAATGTAAATGAAGCCTGAGCAGCTGAAGCTAAGGTTTTGGGGAAACTGGGGCCTAAAAGACTGTGCTTTATCTTTCTTATTGAGTCACTGCCACATGACTCTTTTGGCTTAATCCCTTCACAGCACTTTATGCAGAGGCACTCCATTCAGATGTTTAAACACAAATTCATTATACACCATGTATGCTCAGATGTCCTTGCATGTGAATATGACTTTGTTATTACTCTGTCCTCAAGTATATTTTTCACCTGCCAATGTGAATACTGAGGTATTTTGGCAAAATGCTTCATTGTGGAGCTGTACTTCCCACTCCTTGAGCTAACATTATGCTCTTCTCATTAGCATGTATGAAACTGCACTTTTTGGTTTAATAAGGGGTCATTAAGAATCTGTGAAATATCAATGTGGAGGCAAAGAAACTGAGCATCATTGAAGCTAGAGATGCAAAGAGCTCTGGCTTTTCAAAGAGAGAAGAGGAGGGGAGAGGGGAGGCTAAGTGTGTGCATGCTATGAATGTCCCTTCTGTTTGTTAGCTCTGCAGCAGAGTCAAAGAAGCTCCTATCTGTGACAGGCAGACCTGACAGACATTGTTTTTGCTTTTCTCTATTCCTTCTTCATCTTCCATTTGAAGTTCATAGATCCCAGTGTCAGGATAGGGTAGCACTAAATAAAGTGGTCTCCCATGTCCTGCTTTTCTGGGGCTCAGAACTCCATAATGCGGGTACTACATGTAATTCATATTTTCTTGGCTGGGACTCTGAGATGAAAGTGAAAGGTGAGCTTTTGGGTGTTTTTTTTTAGGATGGGGGCAAGCCACTGTGAATATTTAAACATATTTCTAGATACAAAATACGTGGCTCTTCACAGAGTTCCTAATTTGTGTACTTTTCTGTGACAGCTTGCCAAGGTGAGGGAATGGTAGGGGTAGAGATTGATGTTATAGATATTGTGAAAAAAGGTAAGGAGAAATTCAGCCCTGTTGGTGTTGTGCAAAAATCCCAATAGGTTTATCATCTGCTATTGTAGAACTGTATCATTTTAGGACTCCTGACTACCTGACCATGTTGGTTATTATTTTCTGACAAAAAAAATCGGTTTGTTACCTGACACATGCTGCAAGCCTGGATGCCTGTGACTCCTAAAGTGGAGAGCTACTTGACAAAAGCATCTGGAGTGATGTGAAGAACCACAATAGGTTATTGTTACAATAACTTATTGGTTATTATATGAAGCTAACATGCTCTCTCATCACTGAAATTGTAGTTCTCATTGCAAGGAATCATAAACATCAAGGAATAAAAATGGTGGGAAGCATTTTCTTCCCTGACCAAAGAAAAGGATATCCCAATTCTAAATTTTAAGTGTAAATTGGTTTCCTAAACCCTCAGATGCCCATGAAAACCTCACCCCATCCACACCTCAGAGAAGAGTATCTTTTAAGAGTGATTTCCTGACAAAGACTGTATATAGTTCAGCATAAAGCTGGAGGATCACTAAAGACAAAGGAGCATATGGAAGTTCTTTAGTTCCAAGTTTTTTTCAACCTTTCTTCCACTCAGCGACCCATGAGAGTCATGCTAGAGCAGGCAGAAATACAAACTTGGAAGAAATTCATCCAGCACTGTGTTCCACCTCCACACATCCATGTCAGCATATCCTGTCTTTCTTCAGAGAAAAAAATATTTTTAAGTAAGCATTACAGATGCTGATAACTTTCAGATATTCATAGTGAAGTAGCCATCAAGTTATTGTCTAGAAAGGTTCCTGAACTCACAGCATCACAGAGTGGCTGAGGTAAAAAAAATTTTCTTTGTGTTAAAAGTGCAATTTCTTGTATTTCAGTTTGTGCCATTTCCTCTTATCCTGTCACTGGGTACCACAGAGAGGAGTTATCTTTACTCAGCCTTGTCAGATATTCATGCACAGTGGTAAGATCCCAGTGAGCCATATCTTCTCTGGGCTGGACAAGTCGCAGTTCTTGCAGTGTAAAGCAGGCAAACTGGGAACTCAGGATATCTGAAATCAATTCTGGAACTGAAAACTTAGAGCAAATCAGAGTGAAGTTCGGTGTCCTGTCTCTAGAGTAGAAGCACAGAAATCACAACCCACAACAAAGAAATGCAGAAATAACTTCAAGATTCTTCTGAGGTCCTTTAACCTTGAATTGCTTCTGGTGGAAGCTCTAGTGTGATCTGTTCAGCTCAAATTGTGGTGCCTCTTCTGTGTCCTATGGGAATGCAAAATAGGATTGCATGAAATAGAAATGTCATGGCTGAAATAGCAGTAATATGGTTTCTTTTGTCCCCACTCCAAACTGTAGTATGCTCCTTACACAAGACCTTGAGAAAGGATGTAAGGAACAAGGCTTATGGAATCCTTTCATAGCGTCTCTCTGAAGGTTTTTTGTGGCTCCTTTAGGCATCCACATTGCTTTTGCATGGGTAACAGTGCTGATGAGAGTTTGCTCTTTAATCCCTCTAGGTCTTAGGTATAAGATGCCTGAGACTTGTTGCTAAATTTTAAGCCCCTTAGGTCGGGTTTGAATTTTAAGTTAGGTTTGGACTTTATTCCATGCTTTGGGCTTAGCAAAGAAGGGGCCTTTTTTTTTTTTAATAGGGACTTCTACAGTGCTGAAGACTAAATAATTAGGAAAAACTATTCAAAACCACAGTATATGACTCTGTATTAAGTGATTTTTACTTTTTAGGAATGGAAAGGGCAGAGGGCAGCAGACAACTCACTTTTTCTATGGTGACTTCTGGTTGTGAGGACAGCATCCAGAAATGTCACCACAGTGACAGTGTAAGTCCAGGCTTCTGGAAAATTCCCCTGAGGAGAATGAGTTGCAGCTCATTGTCCTGGTAATTTTGATGCCAGTCATCTTGGTAGCTGCTGAATTAAAGGAGTGGTAAGAGAGTTAGATAATATTTTAGCTTCTTCTGGTTGGAATACTTTAAGTTGGTTTACTTTAAACAGAACAATATCCAAGGACTTTAAAATTTTTTAAAAGTGATACACTTTAGCACCTGGAGTTTGCTTGTATGAGAACTAATTAAAGATCAGTACATAGGTAGTGACAAAATCAGGCTTTGTCCTCAACTTGACAACATATATGTTCCCCTCACTTTTTGACAGAAATACTTCTACCATACTTTTCGCATAATTACTCAATATTTGTCAATATTCCCATTGTTATTCAAATCATATGTTCTACTCAAGTATTCATGCAGCAGTTAAAATTGGTTTTGCTGGATTATAGCAGCCTTTATCATCATAACTGATTTTTTTACCTTGATTTAATTCAAAGACTTTAATGCTCCATTAATGTACGGTGCATTGGATATAAGACAGATGATGAGATTTGAATGAGCTCATATCTCTTGATCTTTTAATCTCTATGCATATGCATGGGATAAGAATATAGTTTTGAGGCCAACAGAAGTTGGAAAGATAATGGAGAGTAAAATAATAGTTGGAGCTATTGATTTGAATACTGAGGAAGGAAAATACAAGTAAAAATATTTCAGCTCTGCAAACCAGAGATGACAAGTGCTGCATCATTTCCCCATGATGATTAGGAGCTACACTTAAAATAATCAAACTGTAATTATATTACCTATCTGAAAAAATATCAGAAATATCATACTGGAAAATAAAATTATTTTGCATCTTTTCTAGCTTAAATTTTTCTCTAGACTGTAATGATTTGAAAGGGCAGCTTTACTCAAGTTATCTCTCTGTCAGATTTCATGTTTTAGCTTTTGTACCTTAAACTCTTGGTATGAAATCAAGTGACCATCCTGCACTTTGACTAAGTTCTTGTCTCCACTGGACACTGACAAGCCTGAGTTTAGTGGCTAGATCAATTCTAATCCAAGGTATAACACCAGGTAGAGAAAAATGTTTTAAAAGAAGTCTCTTAGTCTCCCTGAAATAATGCTTCCTCTTCCTAAAAGCAGGCAGGCCTACCTTCCTCAACCCCAGCAGTCAATATCTGCTTAAACATACTTACCTATTTCTAGCTGCCTTTTCTTTCTTTATCTCCTGCATTCATGGAAGAAAATTTGTGGACTCACTGGCAGGCTGAGACAGTCTGCTTAGGGCTAGAGAACCTCCTGTCATCCAAGTGTTTACAAAGAGGCGCCTTGTCTTCTCACTGACTGTCTGCCTTGCTCACTCTGCAAACATCATATTTTTCAACACCCCCTTTCCGCCCCATTTACAGTGGAAGTGTCTTGTGTTTTGTGTCCATATCAAATGTGTACAAATCAGGGCAGTATTCACAGTTCATTGCAGTGTATTTTCAAGGAAAGTCATTCAGATAAAACAGATTTTTCTAGAAGATCAGGCTTACCCACTTCTACAGTCTACTGATTTTTTTTCAAATCATACCCTAAGAGTCTATTTTAAAATTCAAGAAGTGAAGATGACTCCTCATTTAATTTGTCCTCTCCCAGTGATCTGGTGTGTAGTAGACAGCTGGCAGACCTATAAAGAATTGCTTCAGTGCTCTTGTTCTGATTTTTTCAGGCTTTTCTCAGAGATATTAGGACAGTCTTGGTTTCCCGTTTATTCTTTTGGGGTTTTGTATTGAGCTCATGACCAAAGCACCAGAGTGACATGCAGGAGAGCACGGAGCAGCATGAAGAGCAGCTGGTGCATGTTTGTTCTCTCGTTCTCTCCTTAGGGGGATGAGTGTGTCCAGGTGAATATTTTCCTCTGGAATTATTTTTAATACTGTGCTAATAAGAGAGAAACGAGGGCAAAAGCAATGTGCTTGGTGTTCAGAGTATAAACAGTGAGACTTTTGAGGTCCCTATTTTCTTGTTTACCCCAAGCATTAACAAGCTTCTGGGACCTGTCTGCTTCACAGACAGGCTTTACTCTTTGTAGATATTGTGTTACGGATATTCTCTCGGTGCTGCTTTAGGGAGAAAAAGCTGTTGTTTGTTTGGGGTATTTCAGTGAAGCCAATGACAATTAGGCTTATCTATAGTACAACCTCTGTGTCTGGAACAAGATGAAAATTTGACAGGTGCCACCGGTGAGAATTATTCTTTTGGAAATGAATGTTGGAGCCATTATGCATTGTCTATGGCATCCTGTTTGGAGCAGTAGAAATAAACCAAAATGGCATTACTTCCATTTTATTAGATACTTCTTTCTGTCAAAGGATATTCTCAAAGCTAAACCTTGTCTTTAATCAGGCAAAATTTTATTCCCTTTTCCTTATATTGTATTGCTATGGCAACACAACATGAAATGGCATTCGGAGCTAGCTATCACTAAGTGCTTCCCCCATCACTTCCAGTGACCAGCCTCTGTTAAGGGCTGTGCACTCCCCTGAGTGCAGGGCCTGATGTCTCTTGTTCCCACTAGTACTGCTATCTTAGCTCTGTGAAGGAGTGTGTGATGAGTCAGAATAACGCCATGGACATTTTGACATGTTTATACTTCCACAGGTACTGGGGCACATCGAAGGACTGTTAGTCCACCATAGCAGCATGCAACACAGAGCAAATAATTTCCAGGAGCTGTGTCACTCCTCACACCATGAAGAGCCACAGGGGCCAGGGCGTAACACTAGCCAGCTCGAGTATGAGAAGCAGCCCCTCTGCGGCAGCTGAGGCTTTGCAGCTCAGCATAACTTGCAGTTTTAGACAAGAGAGTGAAGTCTGAGGGAAGCTGTGCTGCTGCAGACATGCTGCTGTCATCACCAATGATGGGCAGGTTATGCCTACCAGAGCTGCAGTCATGCCTCTGTGTTGACCTACCCCTTAAGGCTTCAGTTTTTTCAATGTCCCCTTTTCCATAAGAGGCCTGTTGTGCACACAGTGAACAGTGCAGAGCCAACACAAACTGGCCTGATTTTACTTACTCCTCAACAAATATGCTAGTAACCTGATGTTTCTAGTCTAGAGGGGTAATAATGATTCTTTCTGGAGTGAAATTTTATCCGTAGCAGAATAATTACAGGGAATTATCTGAGGGTACCTTTCCAAGGCAGCGGTTCCCAGGCACTTGCTTTGAAGAATGTACCTCTGCAAATGTGAGAAGGATGATTTCTGACAATATACTATTGATTACAGAAAATTGTTGAGTTCTAGTTTCACCCTCAAACATTTGTCTCTCTGCTGCCTTGTTTTGGAAGATGAAGCTTCACAGAAACCGAACAGTAGTTCTTATTGATATTGACTCTATTTTACCTAACAGCTCATTTACCCCCTTCTTCTCTGCCTGCCTCCCTCCCTTTCCTTTCCGTGCTGCTGCTGGCAAGCTAATTAGGCTGCTCCCTCAAGAAAAATTCATCCAAGGCCATAATAGCCATATCAGATGGAAGCTACGATAAAACTCTCCACAGTATAGCCTTATAAGTGCCTCTCAGCTTCTCATAATGTTTCCCTGCCTGCTTTCTTTTTATTCCTCACTTTGTAGGGAGAATTGTCTCATCATGTGTTCTATAGAAGTATTAAGTAAATTAATTAAAAGAAATTATGATGTGTTTCCTGAAATATCCTCCTTGATTTCCTTTTATCCCTCTTATTTATACAATTCAGGTGCTAAATTTCAAGCTTTGTCCAAAAAGCCCACATTGTATATTTCTCTATCTTTCCTTTTGTAAATCTGTAACCTTCTGTTAGACTAATATATTAAAATTCTTCAGACATGGAGTAGCAATGTTCATAATCTCCAGTTCATTATCTTAATTAGATCTGTCTTATATTATCCCACAGTTTATTCTCATTACTTTAAAGGTGATCAGCCTTAGAAGGGAATGTGAACAGAATTTAGTGAATTCTATTGTGGTAACATTTCTCTGATCTGGCTTTGGATCTTTCAGGTGTAATAACGATAATGCTGCTGCTGCTATTAATTAAAAATTACATTTGAATGGTATGAATATTCATTTTGGGAAATGAACACAGAGGGGTAAAATGCCTGCAATGGCCCAAGGTTGTGAAGTGAACCTGGATCCCCATTAAAACACAAATGAATCATTAAAAATGATGGAAATTCAAAATCTTCCCACCCCACAAACTATTAGGGAAGTATTGCCTGAGTCAAGCTGTCTCCTAAGGTGGTAACAGACATTAATGTTCATTCTTCAATAACAACTTATACGACATATACTTGATGTACAGCTCTGCCCAGGAGCTAATACCCAGTGCAAAATCTTTATTAAATAATTAAGAAGGGCTATTGCTTTTTTCAAAATTCTCAGGTTAAAGTGCTGTATCTGTAAGATCCAAGTTACTTTTAATAGCTTTCTGTAGAAGATCAAAATTACTTTTCCAGAAAGTGATTGTGACATCCAAGATGCTGTTCGGGAAGATACAGACAAGAAGAACTGCTGAGACCTTGATAATGAAACTCTCTATACCGAAATCATCTCTCTGGCAAAATGCAAAACTTTAATATTCTGGGCATGAATGTTAAAAATGTATTTTTTCTTTGTCATGTGAATAGCACCACTGAAAATATGAAAGCGGTGTCTGTTTGTGGTTTTTTTCCCAAATTTATTTGTTGTCATTTTTGTCTGAACAAAGAAAACATCAAATAATGAACACCTTTTTTAAAAGCTTATCTGGTACTACAGGATGCTTAAAAAAATGAGACTACAAACTAGAGATAAAGCTTCTTTGGTGTAGGAACGTTATGTGAAGTTTAATGGGCATTTGGCAGGGAATATTTTGCTGGTTGTTAGCTAGTTGCCAAGGGGATTCACAGGATGCATGTTGTAGAATAGAATGCTCTGTGAATAAACTGGGGTCAATTAAGGTAATTTGCATGGTGCTTCTGACTGGAGCACTGGGGTCTGAGCTTACTGTGCAGTCAGGGAAAAGTACCCTGATGTGTGTCCTCTCCTTCCTCACCCTGCATGTAAGTCCTTCTTATGTGAGACACTCCTAAATTCAGGTCTGCACTAGATATCTGATTGGGAAAGCCCGAATATATTCATGACATATGCTGTACAACACAGAATTTGGCCTTCTGTTGTTGGCAAGAGAGAAACAGGAATGTTGTGTCTTAGTGATCCAGGCTGTATCACTAAGTAAGAAAGGAGGTTTCACAGTGAGAACTCCTTTCTCCTATCTTTCTAAGTGAGGATACATAAAAGTAGAAGGATTCTGCTGATTCCCATGTTTTCTTGCTTGTGCTGAAGAGGAGATATGGTCAGCCTTTCTCTAGGGAGGATGTAACAGGGGCATGGATAGTATGTGAGTCAGATTCTTTTTACAGTGAGGATCTCCTCTTCGACCCAGCGGTAGGAGAAGGAAGATCTGTCCTTGACCTTGCAGTTGTTCAAGAGGGTATCATTTTGCTACTCTTATGTGGTTCCTTTGGAGCTGAGCTATAATTTGCAAATAGTATTATATGAGTAAATAAAGGAAATATTAAAAAGTAACAAAAAGCTATTACCAATATTTAATCTGATTTTTATTCACAGCATTATTTTCAGTATGTTAGGCTGAAGAAATGTGATAAATAACTCGGTCATTGTGTCTAGATACAGCATACATAAAATTCAAAAATCTCTTTGTCTTATGGGAATCATTTAAGGTTCTTAACCATTGATATCTAGTGTCACTGAAGTTGTAGGGTATGTGTGCTTGGTAGGTCAGGTATGGGGACCACAGTGGATTTAGTGCCTCTAGAGCTGCGATTAGTTGATTTACTCTGGATTGTCTTTGACATCTTAGTCCTTATACAGAGAATCTGCGTGTGTGTCAGGACACTCAGCCCTTTCTGAAACCAGATTCCTCAACATCTAAATACTAGCAGAGAGTCACTTAAGAAAATCTCTACCATGGCACTTTAGTACAAATGTATACCATATGCAAACTCCATTGAACAGAGTAATATGAGAGTGTAATTTGGTCTGCTAATTAAACTTGAGGAGACTGTGGCTGAACAGCAGCTGCGGAGGAAAGAATGAATAAACTCAAAGTTTTTGTTCATCTGGTCATGCTTTTCATCCTTGTTTAACTATCTGTGCATATGCTATGTTCTTTAAAATGTATCCTGCAAGTGAATGCAGACTGTGAGGAACTGCTGTTTCTTTCCTCCCCCACGGTTTCATCCCACTGTGAAGGCCAGGCTAAAGGTGATGGAGTACCTGGCCTTGCATTGGTGCCAGCTGTTTTCCTTGGTCTTTCTTTGAAGGAGTAATCACATTAATTTATTCATGGAATGTCATGATGCTCAGTTCTGAGAAGGAGAGTGTGCTTGCCTTTTGTACCCTGCTTCTGTTTTGTATATTTTTGTGGAGACCATGTGTCTGCTGCCTGATAGCTAATCCCATGGATAGAATGATTTAATATAAGGAAAGAATGATATGGCTGCATCCTGCCCATTATGCCCTTAGGAAAGAGATTTTTATTTGCTGTCAGATGTCACTGATAGAGCATTTGGCTTCCTTTCATCAAGTGACAATTGCAGTTTTAAGAGTACAGTACAGAGAGCCACTTTAAAGCCAAACGTCTCAATTCACAAGTGAGGGAAGGATGAAGTTGTGCAGCTGGAGGATGCTATTTCTTCTTGGCAGCTGTCATTGAAAAGGCATGTGAATGCTCTAGATGTCAGGTGTCATAAATTTCTCCATCCAGAATTTGTTAAATGCCTGGTAATATCATGTGAAGTGCTGGAAAGAAGATTATGAACACATTAAAATTTCTCTTTTGACAAGCTTGCCTTGAAATTTGCTATACTGAAATTTTAGGGAATGAGGAATAAATATAAGTGAAATCTGCAGCAAGCTCTACATGTTTTACCAGAGTCACAGAGCCTTTTTTTGTGCTCAGATCAAAAGGTGTGACTTTGCGAGGAAAAATGTTCATGACAAATCCTCTGCCCTTGCCTTGGCTCTCCAAATCCTTAGATGTACCTACAAGGTGACACCTGCACTTTTTAAGGACAGATGTATGCATGCAGTGGTGGCCATGAATTCAAATGGGGAAAAAGCACTATTCCAATATGAGACTTTACACTAGGAAAATGTTCTATGTGCCCACTGTATACTCTATTTAGTCCTTACATTTTTTTCTTTCTCTTTTCTTCCCATTCTTCACTGGGAACAGATGTCATCACTCGAATAGAGAAAAGAGAAACAGCTGAAGCCATGAAGAGTATCCAGGTCTTTTCACTTGATTCACACTCCTGTTTTCTCCTAACAGGTCCTTATTTGGAGGAGTGCAATGGTTGAGAGAGCTGCTGTGTGTAGGGGTGCTGGAACCTCTGGAGGTACACAGGATCCCAAGTCCTCATTGTGTGGTACATTAGGTATCCCAGATTGCCTGTGGAGTTTTTCCCAAGTTTGCACATAGTTTGATCTCCAGAAAGTAAATGTGTGCTGAGTTGCACTCATTTTGCCCTTCTCTTTCTGCATTGTATTCAATGTGATCCGTGCTTGACAGCCACTGCACTATCCGTGCACAGGAGCACTTAGTGTGAGTCACTAAAGAAAAACATGAACTTGGGAATTGTTTAGGTCTGATGCCTGGTGACAGCTCGGGTAAGGAAAGGGTGAGGTTTGAATCTTATTTAGTGCTCTATTTGGCCTTGGACTCTGGTGTTAACATACAGGTTTTCTGTAACGTCGTGTTCCTTTTCAGTTGTCACTGGTTGGCTTTCTCTGCGTATCAGTTCTGTCAACTATTGAAATCAGAGTGTCTCTTCCTATTCCAGCTGGCAGTTGCCAGAGCTATGTGAAACAGAGCTGGATATACAGAAGAACACTTCCATTTGTTGTTATGTCAGGTGAAAATGTAACAATAGAAACATACGGGGGTTTATTGATGCAGGGCACTGAGTGCTGGAATTCTGCTCAAAAGAAGCAGGACAGATGGGAAGAGAAGAAAAATTCCCACCTGTCAAGTGTAGCATCATCATAGGTGAGTCTAAAGAATAGGAGTAGCATCTTCTTCCAATACGTTAGTGCCTTTGCACAAGGAATCCTTTGTTAACACATGCTTGTTGTTTGTTCAATTGACTTTTAGATGAAGATTATGAAAAAGTTACTTACAATGTGCGTCACCGCATTGAGTTTATACTCGATTTTATGAGGTAAGGAGTACTGCACCCCCCTGCACCAATCTCCCTTCTGTACTTATGGTCGTAGGAGATTGAAAGAGTTGAGATCAAGAACACCAAGGAGACTGTGCTATGGATGTACCTGCACATCTTGCTCATTTTGCATTGCAGAGGACAAGCCTGTAAATATTGTGGATGACTGGAGTAATCATCTGCACAAAATTTTCCTAAGGAAAACTTGTATTTCGCTTCATGTCTCACCAGGCTATAAATGGTTAATGACTGCACACAGAGACTTACTTTTGATATTTCCAAAGCCTGTTCTATACGGCATAAATCTTAATATAGTTGTAATGATTGATAAATACTGCATACAGATTGGAGCATAAGATTTCTTTCCGAATTTGTATGAACATAAATGTTTTGACTGCCTGACCACATGTTTGGTCTTACAATTTTCCATGATACATTTTTACTGTATGTTGAGCAAAATGTGACTTTTAAAATGAAAGCTTGGTTTGATTTTCATACAGGAAACAATAGGAAGAAAGGGATACAGAGATGTCAATCTTTAGAATATAATGAGAACAGGCTACATTTGTATTATTTCCTGTGCTTAAGTTTCATTACAGTAATTTTCCCAATGAATACATTGCATAGTATGCTATTTCCTCTTCTCATTACTATCTTTGTCATGCAGAGGCAGTTATAGAATCTTAATGATTCTGTTATTTAAACCTTTTTGATAGTCTCTGTATTTTGAATGACCTCTCTCTTTCACCTCCTCCCTAAGGTTACTGAAGCTGGGATTAGGAGTTGCTTTCAAATAAATTACTCAACAAAGAAAAGGGCAAGGTTCAGATTGCTATTGTCACAATTACAGATATTATAAAAAGCATGAGAAGAAAAAAAAAAGAAAAAGAACAGTCTGAATCTTCACTAGTTTTCTACCACAAAGCAGAGCAAACAATAGTAATTGTTGTATGTAAGTGATTCAAAGCTCACTGAGAATCATAGATCCCCAAATACCAGTGCTATGAGATAATTCAGGCTTCAGATACTATCAAATCAGGAATAGATCTGGATTTGGGCTAAAAAATCACTGTCTAAACCACTGGTAATCACTGACACTGTGATTTTTAAAAGTTTTTCCATCTTGAAAAATGTACAAATGTGATTGGTCATGTGCATTTGAAATATTTCAGGAATGTTAATTTATAAGACTTCTTTATTTTCAAATGAGAGGAGAAGAATAGATCAGCCTACATTAGGATTCAAGGTGCTGGCCAGTGATAGGGATTGAAATAGGCTGCAGCCTGCTTGGGATCCATAGTCCCTGTGGGAAAATCGCTATGTGGAAATTACCTAGTAAAACCCAAACATTTGTGTCCAGATGCAAAGTATGTTACCACACAGGGTGACTGAGTGGACACTGCCTGCCAAATAACGCTCACCATTTAAAGGCAGGACTGAGTAGTCTGTAGTGCTTCACAGACATCTGAGATAGCCAACCAAGAACATTGAATGATAAAAGCCAAAATTAAGGATTCAGTACTTTCCAGCATCATTAAGACCCTGAATGCGTTCACTGACCATTCTAAATGGTAAATACACTTCATACACATACCCTGTAGTTTTTATAAAACTTGATTTCCTACAGTGGGCAGAGAGACTGCATGAGAGGCTCATGGAAAGTGCACAGAGAACAAATATAGGCAAAGGATTTACCTGCAAAGACATTTTAGAGAGCAGGGATGCTGTATTTACTCACACTCTCCAATCTTCATCTGAATAAATAAAGTGGTGTCACGGAACATGCTGCAATACTGATAATGAGTTTTATACTCATTCATCCTGAGAAGTTTCAACAGATATAGTTTGCCTGTCAAATGGATTTAAAATTGTATTGTCACTGCCTTTCTTTCTGCACTGATTGTTTTTGTATTGCAGCTCCATGCCTCAATAGACACTTTGATTGTCTATATCTGACATTTTGTTCACATGAGTCTCCCTATAATCTATAATATGTAACTCTTTGTTTTAATACTAAAATTCAATTTGTGCTCCTACAATGATTATTAACGTAGAGGTATGGCAGCAAAACAGTATTTTGCTTTCTATTCTCTGTTTTGGTTGTTTTTTTTTCTTTCTGTGTATGTTGCTTGGTAGACAACAATCCACTTAGTTCAAGATCTCAGCTTAGTGAAGGAAACATTTCAGAGGGGATGTTGTGGATACAGTTCCAGACATTTCCACAGGTTTGATTATCATGCTGCGCACAGCTATGATAATAAACCTTGGCTACCCTTGGCTTAGCTTTTATTTTAAATTCATAGGATCTGAATCCTAACTTTCAGCACAGAGTATGACAGCAATTTAACAAGTCTTCTAAGCATGTATTCCATCTTAAACACATTACCTTAAGAATGAATGATAAATGTTTTGGGGACTGAGATTTTAAGACTTGGTATAATACAGTATAGTTGGATTTTTATCAGAAGTGAATCAACCTCCCTACAATTATGAATGTTTATTCCTTTTCTGATACTATTTGAAGGTATTTCAAGCAGGTTCAGTTTCCTAAAGAAAGGAGGCTTATGAAATCATTGCTGAATTAATGTATGTGTGGATACATGTGTTTTACTGTTCCTTTCTCTCATCTCCTTATAACCACTGAAATTCTTGGCCTATTCCAACCAGCCTGAGAGAAAAGCAGTAATCACAGAATCATGCAATCACAGAATGGTTTGGGTTGGAAGGGACCTTAAAGATTATCTAGTTCCAAGCTCCCAGGAACACCTTTCACTAGACCAGCTTGCTCAGGCTCCATCCAACCTGGCCTTAAACTCTTCTGCAACTTCTCTTGGTGACCTGTTCCAGTGTCTCACCACCTTCATAGTAAATATTTTTTTCTTAATATCTAGTCTAAACCTATCTCTTTCAGTTTGAAGCCATTCACCCTTGTCCTGTCATTACATACTCTTGTAAATGGTCTCTCTCCAGCTTTCTTGTAGACTCCCTTCAGGTACAATTAGGTCACCACAAAGCCTCCTCTTTTTCAGGCTGAACAATCCCTGTTCTCTCAGCCTTTCCTCATAATCTCAAAGATAAATTTCCAAACACTTTATGAAATATGTAGCTGGGTGGAGATAGAAAGAAATGTCTTCCTCTGGGCATGAGGAAGGGCTGCAGTATGAGCATAGACCTGGTGCCAGAGAACCCAATTGTAAAACCCAAATCCATAGGACATCATCTATACTGCTGGGGTTTTTTTTTCCTGTTTCATTGGATTCTAGGGATGAGTACAATTTTTTGAGAAAGGTGTTGTGGTGAGAATGGCAGGTGTTTTCCATTTATAGACTCCTAATAAAAACAAGAACAATTTGAGTTTTTTCAGTCCAATATGAACAAATATATCAGTGGACTGTGCCTATGATATTCTAATTTCTGAAAACAAGTACTTTACCAAGGATTAGAAGTGATAGGGACAAGGAATAAAAACAGGTCAAGGTAAAATTGGACTACTTAATTCACCAAATGAAGTTTGAGCTTTTTTTCTTGCTTCGGTTTGTTACTTAGTTTTTTTTTTCACTTAAGAATTTAATAATTTTATAAATTTTGTAAGGTAAATTATACCTCATGTTTTAAGAGGGAGGGAGGGAGGGAGGAAGGAAGGAAGGAAGGAAGGAAGGAAAGGAAGGAAGGAAAGGAAGGAAGGAAAGGAAGGAAGGAAAGGAAGGAAGGAAAGGAAGGAAAGGAAGGAAATTACCACTCCTGACTCCAGCATCGATCCAGCTGATAAGTGTTGATCCAGCTGTGTCAATCTGGCCAATGAGATGTCCAGGGTCCTGTGGTGCCACCCAGCCTTGGAGGGTACCATTTTATGGACAGTTTTCTCCACCCCAAAGATAGAGGAAGATGAGAGGGAGAGGAGCAGAGGGACAGAGGGACAAACACATTCTACAGGCTAGCTCTAAGCTTTGGGGGTAACATCTCTATACTTCTCCACACCTTAATATACAATCTGATTACCAAAATGAAAATCAGAAAAGTTAATATTAAAACAACAATCACAGGGCGCAACACTGTGTTAAAAGTTGCCATTGCTGTTGGCAACCACCCAAATAAAATGTCCCAGCAATGGTATTCCCCATCTTTTTTCACTCATTCCATCAGCTGGTGAATTGCTTCCACGCCATGATGAACAGTAATCAAAGTCTTTTGTCCATTGTAGGTTCTACCAAGAGCAACAGGCTGTAAGGCTGGGATCAGGGTGTAATCAGATTTCAGCATTTGGTAAGAGGTAACCAGAGCTGAATAATTAAAATCACAACCCTTGGTTTGAACAAATTTACAGAGAGAGAAATAAGAGTGATTACTTGTACCTACACTAAGGTTGTCTACAAATACAAAATCACAACAGGTTCTCATACAGGCACACCCATTCCACTGGGCCCATACTCTATGCTCCAGGGGACAGAGTATAGCTTTGTTGTGATTTAATCCTGACACAAGGATTTGGTATATAGTATATACCAAAGCACTGTGTATTGTTTAAAAAAACCCATGTCTTCAGAGAACACTGCTCTGAAGAAGCCCACTTGGGTACAGAGGCATCATAGTCATCCATCCTAATAAAATGGTCTTTCTAAGACTAAATTACCTTCAGCAAGTGACTTTAAACTGTAGTATATATTAAAGATATATCCTCAGTCAGGATGAGGTTAACAATCTGACTCCAGTATTTATAACTTTTAATGTATCTGAATACACTATTCAGAATTTTGTTTGTTGTTCTAGCCCCCGGATACAGACTTTTAAAGATGTACGGTATAAGAAACCTAAAACAATTCTAACTCTTTCCTTAAAGAAAGGTGACATGTAAAGAAAAAATCCCATATACTGAAATGGAAACATAAGCCAGAAACCATATATTTCACATTTTAATTCTTCTTTACACAATAACCTAAAACAAATTTTAAAACTTAATAAAGCACATTCTTTATTTGTAGGCATAAAATAACAATTCATGTTTTTCTTTGAGGTCAGTAGGTCTTCTCATTTCCATATGATTCTGAGCATCTTCTGAGCATCTACTGAAACACCAGAGAATTAAGTTAGTATCAGGCAAACATATTAATGTCCAATAATAGGTTCCTTTAAAATGAGAGCTTTAAAAATTCCTAACAAGAAAATTAGAAAATAAGAAGAATCGAAGAATCACTTAGAAGAAAGATTTTCTTTTTCAAATTCGTATAAGGAAGTAGCATTTATAATTGTTAATCCTTTATTTTCCATCCCCCTAACTAAATTCAGTCATCTATTTAACTCACACTTTAGGATTTGCATTTGAGCTTGATGGCAATAATAATAAGTGAGATAAATCAAATTAATATCCTTGCAAATACAGTTAGTTTAATAACTTTGCCATTTCCATTCCCTTTTTATATTCATTATCACAATTCGATAACATACTACAGTAAACCAATGCCTCTATGAACTTCTTTCTGCACCCACCATGGAGAGATTAGAATTTCTAATTTTATTGCTCGGATTGTCATATCTTGCTTATACAGCACCTGTTATTGCAAAAGGAAGCCAGATACTAGGATGTAAAGAGGAATGACATTTCTCAGAGTTCGTATGCATGTACTTCTGGGGTGAAATGGAGACCTTTTGCAAAGCTACCAGCAATATCATAAAACCTTTAAAACAGAATGCCCAGAGAAACTGGATCAGGATGTAATAGTTTTCCTGGAATCCTGGGGCTTCCAGGACAGACAGAATGTGTGCTCAAATGCAAAGACATCAATACTCGTGTATATTCAGGGTTTTTTGATACTTATACGCCCTCATTGAGAGCTGCTCTGCTTTTATAGTCTAAGGGGTTTATGAGGATGGAATATGAATAGTCTGCATAGGACAAACCTGCTTTTTAACCTAGGGCCACTGAGCAGGACTGTGAAGCTCTATTACACCCATTGCAAACAAACTGCAGCCTCCATGCATTCTCTGTGCTGGAGTTACTGGACTCAAGTCAGAATAAGTCAGCCACTTGTCAAGATGATCTTCTCTATTAGGTGTCATGATGAGATTTTCTGTGATATTTTTTATGTCTCTCAGTGTGAACCAAATGCCATTATATACAAATGTATATACAGAAACACTCCTGAGTGGGATGTCCTTCTCAGCCTAAAGGACAGATATCTGGGGGAGTTGTGCAGTAGCAATCGTGTTGGGTCAGCAATCACTTAACACTAGAAGTGTAAGCCACCATATCCGTTATTGTCCTCTGTGTGTTTACAAAAAGATTAATATATACACATACAAACCTTTCAAGCCCATGTGTGGGCTGGTTAATAGTTTACCAAATGTTATCAGATAGCTTGGTCCTCCCACTTACCCTTGTTACTGCTGCCAAGTGTGCCTGGAGCAATTTTCAGTGGAAGGGTTATTTATTATACGAATAGCTAATGTTTCTGTCTTCAGTGCTGTTCCAGGTGCACTAGAAGGGAACAAGGCATTTGAAGGAAAAAACTTGAATCCCTCACTCCATCCCAGACTTCAACGTGACCTTGGTCAAATCTTTGATGCCTAGCTTTGCACATATAGTTGGGTTCAGTTCTGAAACGAAACTGGCTGTGGGAGTGGAGTTAACAAATTTGAGTTAGGTGCCTAATGTATGGGGAAATTTAAGCCCCTCAGAAAGGGGTTCCTTTTGTTTATGTCTCCATGTCAACTCATTAGAACACATAATTACATCCTTTTCTTCTTTGAAGGTACAGAGAAAGGATAGGGACAACAATAGTGCCCATCTTTTATATAATGGTTGAGCGGTGACAGCCTTCCATCAGGGAGCAGAACACCTGGGTAAACGGATTTTGTAAGTGTGTATAAATATTTGTCTTGATAAAGCATAGCAAAGACACAAAATAAGTGGGAAGGTAAAATTCATATAGAAGGCTGGACACATCGTAGGCGATTTTTTTATTAATTTCAGTAGCTTTTCCTATAAGCACAATGTCACAATTTATTACTTTTGGTGTAAATAGGCTTTTTTATTCAGCAGTAATAGGGAGGGGGCATAAAAAACTTGGATACAAAAGCATTACTTTTTATACTAATATGACTCCAGAAACATTAGAATGTTACTGTGCTCACGTACACTCTGCTGAAATAATTCTGGTTTTATCAGGGCCCTCCTGAGGTAGCTCTGACAGGCTATTTAACTCTACAGAGCTCTGTGACAGCTGAAGCTAAACACATTCAGCCTTTGGGAAAGAGCTTAAGCCTGCCAATAATAGAAGAAATGGAAAACAAAGAATTGCAGATGTTAAAAAAAAAAATAAAATCCACTATTTAAGATTTTTAAAGGATCATTAATATAATGGTTAAGATTTTTAAAGTCTTTTATCTCTTTTTCTTCCAGACCCTTTTCCTGTTTTAGAATGTGGGATTTTTTCCACTTTGATTAGAGCGTTGCTTGTAAAATTAATTTTTAAATATCTCCTCCTGCCTTACCTCTATGTTGTTTCTATTCTGCATCACTTCTTTAATTTGATGCTTGAAATTATGAAGAGTTAATGGCTCAGGTAGTGACTTCCATTATTTTCCCGGGGAGAAGCAGTGAGAGGTCCTGAAGACTCATTTCTGTCTCTCAGGCAGGGTCTCTTTTTGCATAAATTTATACCACATTGAAAATAAGTCATAAGCAGAGTTCATAAATTAATGAGAATTCATAAGTCTACTGAAAAATATTCTCCAGGCCGTCACATAAGACCAAAAATTAAAATGTGGAGAGTTTTTTTCAAAACTCTCTGTAATTTGGTGATTGACCCTATAATAAACACCAGGAATCTCTATTCCCTTCATGATGACACTTACTTGCTAAAATAAATTCTATGAATATATCTTGACTTCACATGTGTTTCAAGATTTTAAGAAATAAAAATATTAGAGATTGAGAGAAAAATAATATGACAGAATTGTATTGAACTCTGAATTTCTCTTATCCTAGCAGTGTGTGGCTTAGACAATAAACACTGTCCCGCAGAGGTAATAATTTAATAAATATCCATTGCTTCACAATTTGTGATCAATCAAGGTAATACACGTTCACAGAATGAGAAATGGCTTGATTGGTAGCTCAAATTTTTCCTGAAGAGATTTAAAACCATATGCCCCTCTCATTTGACCTCATGTGAACCTATTAATCTATATATAGCCTTCTCTGAGCCTCAGTGGCCTGAGAACAAGTGAGTCAATATAGAATATATATTGATTTAGATGGCACTCTTTGGAGACGTAGCTAAATGATTTCCCACGTATTTGATATAGCCTAAAAGGAAGGATATTTGGACTCTTATTGTGGATCATCTAGTGCAAGATAACTGCTTGTATGTTGTAACTAGATCGTGGACCTGAGCTTTTTGATTTGGAAACAATCACAGACCTCACTGAAATTCCTGGGCATGACAATCACTCTCTTTTAAGGTAAATGGAAACAGTGAAGTGATAGTAGGTATTAAGCAGCAACTGACACAATGGAATTGTCACTATGAACAGTGACAGCAGATCCCAGCAGCCCCAAGTTTCTGGAAAGCAGTCTCAGAGCCTAAGGATCTAATGAATAGAGCAGAGAATCAACAGCCATAAAAAAAACAAGCAGAAAGGACCAGAAAAACAGGTAACAGAGAAATAAATGTGGCACAACTGAAGGAAAGCCAAAGGGGAAAAAAGCAGCTTTTGAGGCAGAATGATTGTTATAAAGACAGATTTAGAATGCTTAAAGACAAAAAGAATGACATTCTATTGCTCTTCCTTCTGTATCAGGGATTTATGCTTGTTCCTAGTAAAGAAAATGGGTTGGACCAGAGCAATCACAGACTCTCTTACCAATTTATCCCCCTAACGAAACAATTGTGAAAACCCCAAATATCTAGTTAGCTACTTGGATAAGAAGAATAAGGATATAAAAGAGAGAACAATATTTCCAGCTGTGGAATTTGCTAGATAGGCAGTGAAGTGTGTTGTTCAGCTGAGTTTTGCATAAGAAATACATTTATGTTGCATTTCTAATGCAAATTGCCAGTATTTTACATGGACAGAATGAATCCTTGCTGGCTTGATCTTCAGCTTTTCAAATCAATAGAAAGACTCTAATGTATTTTCAATAGACTTTGGAGCAGGCCCTTCCTCCCATGCACTCAAAATGATTTACAATCAATTTATGGCAAGAATCCACTTCAGAAAGCCTGAAAACTACGAATATGCAGTTTCATGGGGAAGCTAGCATCAGTTGCCTAAAAATAGACTCAATTTCAATATACTAATCCAGATGCCCGCCTGTGAAGAATTTACTCCCTGTGCATATGCTATCTAGCTTTTAGTGGTTTGAACAAAATAGGCAGAAGACTATGTTTAAGGAAATGATGACAAGTGCCTCTTTTTATCAAATGTTCTGTGCACCAAAATGGAAATACTCAAGGAGTTCATTTTGATGACATGTTATTTCTGCCCCCCTAGTAACTTGTCAGGCAACTGATACCAGAATCATTATAGAGAAATGGATCAGCCACTTACATTCATACAGATGGGTCTGTAAAGAACCTTTTATATGGCCAGTTCTAATGCAGTGGCTCTTTTTCCCACCTCACTATATCTCTACCTTAGGACTTTGGAGTATTTTGCAGTTTCTGGCTATGGAAGCACCCACTAACAGTGTCCCACTCCCTTGTTCAGGTAAAACTTAGGAACAATACCTCCCACCCTTTGTGCCTCAGAGTCCATGCAAAAAACATATTCACACGCACTGGCTGAAAGGAGGGACACAGTTTACACCAAGGTCCACTACTCTGAACAGGCAGGGAATGAAGAAAGAAAATGTTTCACAGAGTTCATATCCCCAGTAATACATATATAGACTCATAGTGCTTAAACTGGGGAATAGAGCATATATGCTATGACCCTCAGTGTTCCTGGTGCTTACAAAAAAAAGAGGACCTGAAACAGTAAGTGAGCAGGAAAGAGGAAAAGTTAGACTAGCAAATCCCCAAAGGCACAGAATATTTTAAAGTTCAAAAGTAGGATAAGAAGAAATGGTTAGGAAAGGAGATGAGGTTTTGCTCTGAGCAGGCAGAGGGGGGAATAGAGAAAGAATGGGCAGTTTAGAGTTGGAAACTACCTGGAGCAGTTTGTGAGTAGAAGAGGAGGAAATGGGTGAGGATGACAAATTAGTATTCTGGCTAAGGAACTGATAACTTGCTGTTGTGCATCTGACTACTTGCAATGTGAAATAAGGGACTTCAGGGAGTCCTAATTGGGGTTGAGTGAGGTCATGGGAATCTTATGTTCCAACATTGCTTTTCTTTGCTGTATCAGTTAAAACAGGTCATAGCAAATCCATACTATGAACAGCCAGATGGGACAGCAGGAAAGTTGGTAGAGATACTGTTTAAAAGGTCCTTGACAGATTTAACTATTCCATATTTAGCTTTGTAAGAAAATATCAATCAATCTCATAACACTGCAAAAATCACTGCTCAGGGATGAACAGGCATAAAGGACAAAGTCTTGGTACACAACTAACAAGCTCTGTTAATCATACAGTTAATTCTAAATTAGTCATGAGTCAGAGCAATGCTGGGAATCCTAACCCTGTCAAAGCAAACAGCAAAATTCAGGTCAGAGTCACCTTCCTCCATGACCGTAAGAGAGAATTATTTCATTGTGAAATGCCTGCCACTAGGACTTGGCATCATAGGTACTTGACCAGATTCCTCAGTATCAGTCCTCTAGGAGGCAATTTTGTTCAGCAGGGAGCATGCCCAGAATGATGATGAGAGAACTGTGAAGGTACCATACACACACTTGGGTATCTGACACTGCAGCCAAAAAGAAAGCTGTACTCTGGAAGATGTTGCAGAGATTGTTTTATCCCCAATAAATGTTAGGAAGACACTTCCTTGCTCCTTCTGCTTCACTGATATAAACCAAGATTTCTTAAAAGTATGAATCGAACGAAAGTAAAGCTGAAGTATAGCCAGGCATTTCTATACCACTGCAAAAACTGCCATTGTCCTGCTGTTATTGTCAGCAGAGAGCAGAGCCAACACCTGGTGTGAATGCACCTGCTAGCAAGGGCTGCCTGGGGTGACTTCCTTCCCTTTCTCACCCTATCTCTGTTCTTAAAACACTCCCAGCATCTCCATCAAGTGTTGATGAATAATTTTCAGTGTTTACATCCTCATCCCTCCAGAGTGTGGGAGAGGCACATGAGAAGATTGCTCCCAGCTCACAGACTGGGTGCTTCTTGGCATTTGTAAACTCCTTCCGTAGAACTGCAACCTGAAAAGGACAGAAAATGTTGCACTGAGCTGAGGTTTCAGTGGGATTGTATAAAAGTGTTAGCTTGGTCTTTGAAAGGCATAGAGACAGATTTAAAAAAAATGTTGAGGAAATAACTGTGCATTTATATTGTATCAGGATTACTCTGAGTATCCTTTTTTTTTTTTAACAGGGCTGATTTCAAGTCATCAGGACCATAGCTTCTAGAAGAAAAATACATCAGAAAAAGAGTTTTCTCTTCCTATTATTTTTCCTATTATTTTTGCATCTCTTTTCCTCTCCAAATCTGTTGCTTCTAGGCAGTGAATCCTGGCATACACTGCCCCACAAATACATGCTTTGATGCTGATAGTTCAACTCTGGACTCCTCTTTTCCTCCAGACCAGATGTTCTACTTCTCCCTGCTAATAGTTAACATGGTGCTACCTCATTATACACCTCTCTCTGGAAATTATGCCAGTGCTACTTCAGCATCAGCCAAGAGCCATGCAGAATCAATGAGACAGCTGGTGTCCTCCACAGGGATGGACTGCTTTACCTTTTGGATTCAGGCAGTCACTGTGAGCTGAGATCCAGGATGCTGTGAATGATTTTTCATAGACAGGTGAGAACAAAAGGGCTTTGAAAACCTACTTCAATAGAATCCAGAGACATGGAGCTCTATTGATTAAAAAAAAAATTACAGTCCAGTTGCATTTTCATCTTAATTGATTTTTGTATGAGATGGAAGAGTGAATTCTTTCAAACAAAAGAGTATGCCGAAATCTTTTCTTTACATACCATTAAGTAAGTAGATTTTTGCACACACAACAGCTGTGTCGTGTTTGCAAAAATCAAATAATTCCCTTATAAAGCTCACAAACTGTAAATTGATCTCTTTGATCTTCTCCACAACATATGCTAATCCTCAAATATCCAGGGAAGAAGGAGATGAGATAATGCAAACAAAATAAACTCCTGTTTAAGATAAAATATTTGTAAATTATAGTTTGAGGTCAACCCATAGTTGCTATATTTACTTTCAAAAAAAAAAAAGAAACAAAAAGTTAAGACTTTAAAAGGAGGGTCTAAGTAAGAAGAATTTGTTTTTTTTTCTGCAAAGTCTCAATAAACTGCAAGTTGAAAAATTCTCCTGGAAATAAATGAGAATAGACTGCACTTAATTTTCTTCCTACAGTGTGTATACTTACTTTCACAGAAGGTACTTGACAAAACTCATCAAGAATGAAGCAGTCAGTTTCTACAATCACAATGAATAAAATAGACTGGAGGATTCTCAAGGTCATTCCTACTCATGATACTGCCTGGTTGTCTCACAGTTCAGACCACCCCGAGGAACACTCTGTCCCTTGTGCTACTCCCCCTTACCTCTGACACTGAATTTAATTTCAGACTATAAGGATAAGGACTGATCTTTGTTGGCACTCGAAAGAATCTCAGTCATGCTGGGTGTTGCCAGAAACAAGGATTAATAATAGCCATTATCTTTCCAAGACAGATGATCCTCCAGTGCAGTAACTAGAAATGTTTCAGGTGTCTCCCTCTGCCAGGAGTGCATGGAATAACATCTAACCGTGCCCTGTCTTTGCTAAGTTTGTTGAAAACAATGTTAGCACCCAATTTTGAGCACATACCCTGTTTTAATTTTTCTCAGATGGCAAGTTTCCAGGATTGCAAAACTCAAAGAAATAGGAATGAAATTGCAAGGTACCAATGTAGCCTAAGCATCTACCATAATTTTCATAAGGAATTGCAGACTGTGTGAACTGCTGACAGAGGTCTCTCTGTGTCTCTTTTTTTAAAAAAATCCTTTGGTATTCAAAGCAAGCACTAGTTTTGCTGAATAGAAAGAAATACAGCTGAGTCACATGTCTTCAAAGTAGCTGCAGGAAAAGACCTGAAAATGCATTAATATGACAACCATCCTTCACCATAGTTTTTATACATCCTGTAGAGATCATGCCTGGCAGAAAGAGCTATTTCCTTTAGAGAAAAGCACTGTGGTTGGTTTTCATTTCCTGTCTGGATTACCTTTCAATTGCTTTTATTTTGATTTCTCCTTTCAAAAAATGATGAAGGAAACTGAAATCTCAGGAAATTATGATCTTAATTGCATTCAAAATTTGTCAATTCGTTTTAAATACACAGGTCATCTGTATACTCATGGTGCTTTTTATCTCAATCCTCTCCTAGAAAAAGAAAATGTTTAAACTTCAAAACATTCCTGTGAGGCAGGTAAATCTTTTCATAGAAGATTATTTCACCCTTTACTGAGATACAGGCACCTCCAGGGTGAAACACTGTGGTTGTTTAACTGCCTGTAGCCAAACAACACAAGAAGTGAGGGGCAGGAAATGAAAACTATCCTATCCAATTTAATTTTAAGGAGAAAATAGATAGGAGAAATGTAAGGTTCACAGCTGGGATTTCACAAGAGTAGAGGAAATAATACACCTTAGACAAAAGTGTCACAGTATCTTTAGTGACTGCAAGTAGCAGACTCTGGCTTAATGTCTTATCTGGAAGACAAAACCCTCTGCAGGTCAGTGCTCTTTATATAGTCCTGCAACATCAATCTGAGAATTCACATTAGAGGGGAAAATGCAAGGTACCAAATTAACATTTTCCCTTCCTTAGGAATCTAGATATTCCTTAGAGGTTTGTAATGCAAATACCACCTGGGCATCACTGATAAGTTATGACGGTATCACAGTGAAAGGTGGCAGGATGCAGCAGATGTTTGAAAGTGCCAGTGCAGAAAAATGCTAGAGGAATGCTTATCTTCCAAAAATGTTTATTCCTGTTCCCTAGAGTCTCACAACCCATATCTACTTGTTTATCCATAGTTCTGTAGTGACTGGAAATGTTTAGATGTCTTAGGATCATTTGGATAGTTTTCCCCCTTGGGAATGAGCTTTTGTACTCGAGATACCAGATGAGGATGAAGAAATGAGAATTACACTCCACTGCTTCAAAGTGGCCCAAGGTGTAAGCAAAAATAAAAGCAGTATCAATGGGGACAAAAATATATATTTTTGATTGACGTGGAAGGGACAGAAGGAAGGAAGGAAGTGAGGACAAGGAATAAATGATGCATTTGAACTGTGCTTGTCTTTTTGAGTTTGCCTGTAAAGCTGTGGCCACAGAGAAATTACTTGGTGGGGTTAAGAGAGAAATAGCTGCAGACATGAGCAGAGCCTGTTTGATGAGGAGGGCCAGAGTAGTGGCAATGGGGTGGGATCCAAATAAACCCTGTCTCTGTAGCAGCCATAGGTATTTGATTCCAAGAAAATCAGGATTGCACTAAAGATATATTTTTATGAAGGGGAAATGAGGAGGCAGGATATTTTATTCTTACTTGTATAGTTGTATCCTTTTATTCCACTGTATTTGTGTGTGACTTCTTTAGCTTTATAGTATAGTCCTTCAGTAAGTGCTTAAAGCAATGTTTTGGATACGTAAAAAGAAGGATGAAAATAATTTATGGAAACTCTCTTTTTTACTTTTTCATTACATTTGAAAAGATACTGAATGTCTTTTTCTGTAAATGATTCATCAGGAGCCACAACAGCTATGTTCAGAGCTTGAACCACCTCTGGTTTTGCACACTTCTTCCATAAATCACACATTTATTTCTGACTTCCCTGGGTACACCTGAGCAATCTGCTGTACTTTTGACAAGGGGCATTCATGCCTCCCATGTCAAGTTATAGCTCCCAAGCTATTTCCAAGCCTCCCTAGAATGTTCTTCATGGGTTAGGAAGTCTGTGGGGCTGCAGAGTATCATGGTGAGAAGGTGTATGTTGTATCACAAGTGGTTTCTACACATTCCCAGCAAGAGGAAATTGTTTTGAATGGCATAGTCTGCCTCGCTTTGTGTTGCTAGGGCATAAAGCTGTCAAATGTTCTGCAGTTTAAAGAGGACAACAGCAGCAATTTCAAATAGATACTGATTTCTGAATTGCATAGAGAAAAGCCAGTATTATTTATTTCCTGGTCAAAGGAAGTGGGAACAGAAATACCCATTGGGTGCTGAAAACAAAGACCCCTGGGGATCCAGCACAAGATGTCGACGAAGTCAGTCTCTGTGAAACATTCATTCAACTGGAAGCCACTTCAGCAGCACCCACAGCTGTGCTGTCTGCTGCCCTAAACCAGGGTCAGTCCTGCTGGAACAGAACGTGGGGAGGGCTAGATCTGACTCCATTTCAACAAAGCAAGCAGAGCTTGACCAACTTGCCTTTCAGCAGTCAGAAGTGAAGGTCTTCTCCTAATCTACAAAAGAAGAAGCAGATGGAGATATGCCAGGAGGACAAGAAAAGGAATGGTTCTGGTAATGTCTGCAAAGATTCTGCACCTGGGACGGAACAATCCTGGTTGCATGTATAGATTAGGGAACGAGAAGCTGGAGAGCAGCAGTGTGGAAAGGGACCTGGGGGTCCTGGTCGACGGCAAGTTGAATATGGGTCAGCAGTGCTCTGGCAGCCGGGAGGGCCAACTGTGTCCTGGGGGGCATCAGGCAAAGCATCACCAGCTGGTCAAGGGAGGGGATTGTCCCGCTCTGTTCTGCACTGGGGCAGCCTCACCTTGAGTATTGTGTGCAGTTTTTGGGGACCAAAATATAAGAAAGACATTAAGCTATTAGAGAGCGTCCGAAGGATGGCAACAAGGATGGTGAAAGGTCTGGAGAGGAAGCTATATGAGAGCAGCTGAGGTCACTTGGTTTGTTAAGTCTGCACAAGAGGAGACTGAAGGGAGATTCACTGAAGTTTTACATTCTCATCAGGGAAAGTGGAGGGGCAAGTACTGATCTCTTCACTCTTGTGACTAATGACAGGACTCGAGGAAATGCTGTGAAGCTGAGTCAGGGGAGGTTTAGGTTGGATATCAGGAAAAGGTTTTTCACCCAGGGGGTGGTTGGGCACTGGAAAAGGCTCCCCAGGGAAGTGGTCACAACACCAAACCTGTCTGAGTTCAAGTAGTATTTGGACAACACTTTCAGGCACATGGTGCGACTCCTGGGGATGGTCCTGTGCAGGCCCAGGAGTTGAACTTGATGATCCTTATGTGTCCTTTCTAACTTGGCATATTTGATGATTCTATGAAAGGAAGGAATAGAGATGTGTCCTTGAAGCAGAGACATTACCATGCTTAAAATGCTGGAGAGTCCAAGATGTACAGTTTTCACAGGACTGTCAAGAGCTGGCAGCTAAAAGTGCTGAAAATGATGCATTATCCATAATTCAATTTCAGTATTATATACTGGAAATTAGTGTTGATACCTTAGCCATGAAAAGGTCTCCAGCAACTGGCAGTGTAAACAACAAAACAAAACTTTATTGTCTTTCCTTTTATTTCATAAATGCCAAAGTCTGTCATACAATTCTCTAATAGATAGAATACTTGTTTTGAATCCATGTTCAAATACTCAGTGGGGATACTTGAAATCCAGCAGCTGAGACAGAGAGAAAGCTATCAGTTAGCATGAGAAACCTAAACTTATTTCAATGGAGTTTTGCAGAAGAGACTAAGCTGGTGTCTCTTACAGATCAGTCAAGTGATACCTGGACCTGACATGAATCAAATCTACTCACGATTTCTTTGATGTATAGTCCCATCTCCTTCTCTGCTTTCTACTATGTGGGCTTTTTTATCTTCTCCTCTGTCTGGTACTTTGTTTGCTTTCCCTTTAGAGAGAGAGCAAAATGGTCTGAGGACTCATTACTTTATCCCCAAGGCAACACTAGAATGAAGACAAGGGACATCATTGTTGAAAGACAATAAAATGATGGGATGTAATGAGAAATACACTCAGGGAATGCCAGCTAACGCTCATAACCCTCTCAAAATAGTTGTAACACAGAGTATCTTGCATTTGTCACAACCAATCATCCTGAAGTCATTATGGTACTTAACAAATGAAGAGTTTATAGCCATGCATATTTTATTATATGCTCAGTGAAGAATCAAGAAAGAGTACTGCAAAAGCAAAAGAAATTTTGGTTTAAGATCTATAAAAAATTTAAAAAGTTAAAATAGGACTGTTGTTAACCTGTTATATCATTTCAAATGAATGTAATCCGCTTGAGATAACAAGGACTCCCTTGTAAAACAGGTATTTTGAAGCATATTGAACAAATATTAGCTCATTTAGGAGTTGCATAGGTCACTTGTTACTTAGTTGTTCTCAGGTAATCAAACACCTACTCAGGGAAGCCAAACAGATGCCATCATCAGAAGGTAAAATATGGAAGGATGCTGTGATGTGATAACCTGGATCCAAGTGCCAGTCACTATGTTCAGAAAAGAACATCTTACCTCTATGCAAAAATAACCAAGGGCATTTCAGATAATTTATGGTTTAGAAGCACCATGGTAAGAGGTGGTCTCACCACCCTTTCAGTACAGCACAGAAGTAGCTAGCTGACACAATTAATACCTTTTCTATAAGGTGAAAATACTACTGACACCTCTGTGTTTTCTTCCTATTTATTATTCAGAGCCACACTACTCAGAGACTGCAGCTTCCAGAGAGTCCAGCTGAGGCTCAGCACTACAAACTAATCTCACTGTGCCTTCAGGCATTGTTTTAGCTAGCATCTCTCATTCTTTTAGCTTAGCTAAGACAGATGACTGTCTTTGGAGTCTGACTCCCCTGTTTTATGTGGGCAGGAACATGCAGACAAACTTAGACTCATGAAAGGCTACAAGAAAGTGACAGGACCTACAGGATCTGCTCACATTGAAACACCTGCTGTTCTGGCAGCTGCTCCTGTGGGATGAAAAAGAAGGGGTTGTTTCATTCAGACTTTGCAGCTCTGGTTTATGAGTAGGGGAAAGCAAGAGAGCAATCTGCAGACTCCCCTAGACTATGTATTCTCTCCCCTAGTCAGCATTTTTGCAGGCAGTTCCTCTCCTGTGTGCCTTCCTCACTCACCTGCTCCCACAGCTGCTTGATTGAGCTTACCTATCAATGCCTCACGTTTTTCCCACTGAGCTATTTAGGAGGCAACACTACGATTTGCACAGCTCTGCTTATTCTGAAGACATTTACAGTCTTTTTCTCTCATTATGTACTACTCTTTTTTATTATTTTATTCTCTTACTCTCCTACTGCTCCCTATTCTTTCTCTGCTGTTTTTTTGGAATTGAAGTGGAATTCAGACAGACACTTGAGTAGAAACCCTTGTAACAGGATTTGGACTATATCTGAACCCATGCAATTACCTGCCAGCACCATGAAACTTTCTTCAGTAGCCTGGCATACCTTTTTTCCATGGGTTTGCAGGATGACTGACTCCAAGTCAACATCTCTTCTTTTTACCAACATCATCAGGGACATACTGCACACCCAGCCACGCCTTTTGCTAAGGCACAAACACCTTCTCACAGGCTGGCCTATTAGTAGTGGTGGGTTGAATAACTTGTTTCCTTGGGAATGTTGCACAAGCTCTTACCTCTTGCTTTTTTGCAGTTCTTGATTTCTTGCAGCACTTTCTCGATGGCTGCTTTTGCAGTGTGCTCTGATGAACAGATGTAACACTTTTATAAAGGCATACAGTGGCAGACACTTTCCTACCCCTCCCTAGTTCTTTAAGCAGTTTAGCAGTAATTCCATACATGCAGTAGTCTTTTCAATCTTTTTTTGCCCTGTTTCTCCTTGAGTAGTGTCACTTTCATACAGTCTTTCAATAGCAGCTCATCTAGCATCAGCACATACACAGGACTACAGTATTCTCATTTTCAAGAACTTGTTGCTATAAATAATAGGAATCCTTTCATCACACAGAATTTTCTTTCATCTTTGTCAGTCACTGATTCCAGTCCAGTGACCTTTTCACTTCCTTTTACAATGAGCCTGTTTACAATCATAAACCATTTCTTGTTTTCATCTCACTTGCCTTGTCCATCTCCATTCTCTTCCCTTGCAAGGACAGTGCAACATCACATCTCATTGCTGTGTTGTTACCTCTTTATTTGAACCTGGGCTTATATCTCTTTTTTTTTTTCCTTTCACCCCTACACAGTGGTACCTACAGTAGGATCATAGAAATACAGAATCATGGAATCACAGAATGGTTTGGGTTGGAAGGGACTTTAAAGATCATCTAGTTCCAACCTCCCTGTCATGGGCAGAGACACCTTCCAATAGACCAGGTTGCTCAGAGGTCCATCCAACCTGGCCTTGAACACTTCCAGGAATGGGGCATCCACAACTTCTCTGGGCAAAGTGTTCCAGTGCCTTGCCACCTTCACAATAAAGAATTTCTTCCTTGTATCTAACCTAAGCCCGCTCTCTTTCAGTTTAGAGTCATCACCCCTTGTCCTATCACTATGTCCTTGTAAGAAGTCCCTCTCTGTTTCTCTTGTAGAACCCTTTATGTTCTGAAAGGTGCTCTAGGGTCTGCCCAGAGCTTTCTCTTCTCCAGCCCCAGCTCTCTCATCCCAAAGAAGTACTCCAGAACTATGATCATCTTTCTGGCCCTTCTTAGGACTTACTTCAACAGATCCATGTCCCTCTTGTGTTGGAGATCCCATAACTGGATGCAATACTCCAAGTGGGGTCTCACCAGAGTAGAGGGGCAGAATCACCTCCCTCGACCTGCTGGCCGCACTGCTTTTGATGCAGCCCAGGACACAGTTGGCTTTCTGGGCTGCAGGTGCTCACTGTCAGCTCATGTCCAGCCTCTCATTCACCAGGACCCCCAGTCCTTTTCAACACGGCTGTTCTCACTCATTCTCTGCCCAGTCTTTATTTGTGTTTGGGATTGCCCCGACCCCGGTGCAGGACCTTGCACCTGACCTTGTTGAACTTCATGAGGTCTTCATGGGCCCACCTCTCACATCTGTCATTCTTTCCCTCCAGCATGTCAACCACACCACGCATCTTGGTGTCATTGGTAGGTTTGCTAACTGGGAAATTCAGAATTTTGGCACTTCTCCCTGTGGAAGAAAGCACAAAGCTAAGACAAGTGAAGCTTATCCAACATTATGCTACTTCTGTGGATTGTAGTTATGTTTTTTGATCCTGTGAGATTCTTTTAAATTCTTTTGCAATGGTCTCTGAAACATGCAAGTTTGATTTCATTTAAATGTTAAATATAGCTGTGACTTCTTTTCCTGTGTTGTAAGCTTTATGTCATACATTCTCATGTGGTAAAAAGGAGACTTCTGATTGAAGAGCAGCTCAGCACGTTGTTCCTGTAATTAACACAGGAGAAAACTCAAATCTTAGTTCAGAAATGCTTGAATACCTTCAAACACAGGGATGCTTTGACAGCTGAGGATCCAGTGGGAGTTTCGGATAAGAAATAGATAGAAGTGGAATGATTTTTCGTCAGGCTTTTGCTAATGAGTACAGTGGATGAGTGAAGTGGGCATCATATACCTCAGCCAAATGGTACACAGGTCACACAGTTTGCTTATTGACAGCAGTAAAAGCATAGAAGTGTAGAATATCCTGAGTTGCAAGGGACCCATAAGAATCATTGACTCCAACTCCTGGGTCTGCACAGGACCATCCCCAAGAGTCACATCATGTGCCTGAGAGTGTTGTCCAAATGCTTCTTGAACTCTGACAGGATTGGTGGTGTGACCACTTATGTAGGGAGCCTGTTCCAGCACCCAACCACCAAGGATGAAAAACTTTTTCCTGATATCCAACCTAAACCTCCCACGACTCAGCTTCATGCTGTTTCCTCAAGTCCTGCCACTGCTCACAAGCGTGAAGAGATCAGTACCTGCCCCTCTGCTTTCCCTCATGAGGATGTTGACTTGGAAGAAAGATTGTCCGCAGAGCTACACTTTGAATGTTAATCTATTAATCTATTCATCTATTATTCCTCTTCTAACAGAGGCCAAATGCTACATAAATTTGAGTTGCTCCTTCATCAATGTTTTTTGCCATATTTGGTCTGTTTGGCATCTGTTTATTTTAATGTCTACTAGGGCATCTCAGTCAAAGATAGCAATAAACAACCCAAGACAGAAATCCCAAAGTTGGGAACTTCCAGATATTGGCTTGTGGCACAGTCCAAGGTGGCATCTAGAGTAGGGGTATGACTCCACTACTCATTCACTTAAATCTTTTGTGTTAAACACTGAACGGGAAATTGTTTTGCCTAAAATAAGGATAGCAAAGGTGTCCCTGAAGTCTTCGTGCATTATATTATTCATTTATTTTTAACTGGGTGGCTGAGGCAGACAGGTTTTTAGCAGAATAGATAACTATCCCAGGGAGCTTATAAAAAAGCTGCTTGTTTACATAAAGCAGCATGTGAGTAATTCCCCTGCTGAAAGCACCTTGGCTGCATTTGAAAATAACTGCTTGTCCCTGACAGTAAATGTTCCTGGTTTGTTCCATATATACATGTGGTGACATGATGTAGATACCTGTATCTGAGCAAGAGCTTTACATCATTCCTTAACTGATGACTGCTTAACAATCGTGTTGAAGAAGAATAAAAGGCTTTGTGGTGTGACCTTTGAAGTGATTTCAGATTGGTATCTCAGGCCTTTTTGACCATTAAATAATTTGGGTTTTAAACTTAGGATATTAGTGTCTGGAAGCAAATTCAAGCAAGGGCTTGCCTAGATATTGTAGTTTTAAATCCACGATTAATGATTCCAGCAAGTTAGAAGACACAAGAAACGGGTTTCATGCTCTCCAACTTTGGTCATGTGAAAGCTAGGATTTTGTCCCCCCTTCTTCAGCTGATGAGGAAATATGGCATCTTGAAAACACAATATACTCTGACTTAAGTAGGTGTCTAATTGCTGTCAAAAAGATAAATCAAATGTCAGAGAGCTCTAAATCTTCATGTTTGAGTTATGCAAGATGAATAACCCTCAGGTTATTCAGATGAATAACCCTGCCTTGGTCCTTTGACTGTGAAGTCAAGAAAGTTGGCAGGTCAAAGTTCTGACGGCTGCCTTTAAGAAATGATAACTATGAAAATACTGCCCAAACTATATCCATTTTGTATATTTGGCCCTCTGTACTGGAAACACTATTTAAGAGTGCCTTAAGGATCAACTGAACAGTCCCTCTGGGAGTAAATGCTTCTGGTTCATGCTCAGAGGGATGTGAAGAATATGAAGCTTTTTGCTTTGTATCACAAGCTCAACAAAACCTTTGGAAGTTTCACCCATAGCAGCATGTGTTGGCATAATGGTGCACCAGGTTAGTTGCTTTCAATGGGTACAAATCACAGTTTAACCTTAAGGCTGGAGCCAGATATAGCTTTATGTTGAATAAACTAGAATTTGTTTTTCTATTGAGATTAGAGTATATTCAAGCCTTTATATTTTCCAACTTGCAATTCCCTTGCCAAATTTCTCTGCTCTAGTTATTGTTGCGAGAATGAGTTGTTTAACATCTGTGAATCTCTCTGCATGGTAAGTACTAAAACGTACACGTCACACAGTTGAGAGTGAAGCACTGTGCATTATGTGGTTCTGTATTTAAGATCTGTTAAAGTACTGTCATAACACAGATATAAATACACTGAAAACTGTCTGCTGTGTCTGCAGCTACATCCTGAAGGCTGTATTTTTCAGCAAATTATTTCTGCAGAGGATTCCATGTTTTTCCATAAATAGGTAAAAAAATTTAAAAGAAAAAAACCCACCCTGAATTATAGTATAGTTAATCCAAAATATAAACTTCTGCTCATACCACATATCTCCGGTCAGCAGGGTTCTAGCAGGATGCCCAGCCTCCCTTTGGTGAGAAGACACCAGAGACAATCTGAGATATGAAAGATTCCATTTTGGGCTTACAGAGTGGTCTGTGAAGTGTCATGAAGAGATGAAAACATTCATCACAGAAACTACAGCAGCTGAGTAGTGAAAATAGTGTGAAATCGATTTTGATTGGGAACCTTATGTTTTACATCACCTCAGAAAAAGATGATATAATTTATCTACACATGGGCTTTTTGTAGTGAAGACTTCTGCAGATGCACGATTTCAGTTGCCGGTCATCTTACATATTTGTACCTGACTATACCTGCCAGACACAGCTGGTCACATATCTGCAGGCATACAAGCTGTGACTCTGAAAGCATTTAAACGGTGCTTGATATAAATAGTGCTAATAGTGCCATTGATGCATATTACTGCATAAGTGGGCAGAATTAAAGCAGGTACTTAAAGGCCCTAGATTACACAGGGATCTAAGAAACTTATCTCTTCACACAGAGGTGCACTGAAGAATTACATGTTCTGAATGAGTCTGCAGAAACACCCCAGAACTGCCCATCAGCATTGCATGCAGGGTCACAGGAACCCCAAAGGGACAGAGAGCTACTTTTAGCTAGAAATCGTTAAAACTGATACGGTTTTGGTTCTGAGAAGCTGAGCTGTGTGTCAGCTGTGTGCAATACTGAAGACTAATCACCTCACACAAATTAATAACACAATTAAACTTTGTAAGTTTAATTTACAGTAGTAAAATGATTAGTTTGGGTTCTTTTTTTTTCCTGCTTTGGAAAGCTGTTTAATTTTCATAGTGTTCTCCTCTGCTCATGTATTTCTTCTTTTTTTCTTTGCAACAGTGGCTTTTGGGATGAAGCCTGAATCCTGCTGTAGTGGATCTTCTCTTATACACTTTGCATTAGCAATTTCCTGCTTCACTGCTCCTCCACTATGAGACAAGCTTTAAGATTTAGTGATCGTATAGCAGAGTTGAATAACAGCACTTCCATTTCCTTTTACAAAAATTGGCATCTGTCTTGCCTTAGTCACCCAGATGCACCCAAACAAAAATTTCAACAGAGAAAGGAAAAAGTACGATCAGACATTTTAACAGTGGCATCTGTATTTTTGGAATATAAGAACAAACAAGTTGATGCATTTCAAGGGGATTTTTTTTTTCAGCCACTGTAGATCAGCAAAAATTTCTGAGTTTTTTGCTCTCCTGTGTGGGGTAGTATCACCTGTTTTTGAATTCTACTTCGCTGGAGTAGCGATGTAGAAGAGAGGTGGTGCTCTTCATCTCTCCTGTTCTCTTCAGGCAATGCACTGCAGTTGTGTCTTTTTGACTTATGCTTTAAGCATGGGGAACCTTTTCACAGCTCCTGGAGACTGCTGGTGCAGCAGATCCTTTCTGAGCTGGGCAGAGCTCAGCTGATGTTGGAGGGCTGTCCTTCTGGGGACTGAACTCTGTGATTGAAATGTTTTCTTCTAGTCTCATGTTTTGTGCACCTATGCTACTATAATATAAGGAGGATTGGACACATAAAAAACCTGTTTAGCCTGAAAGTCTGGCTCTGACAGTAAATACTGAAGGGAAGTGTACAAGAACAACAAAGTTTCCCAGCTTCATTTAACCAGCAATTTAAACACTGACTGGCCTATGAGGGTGCAGCTGAGCTATAGTCACTATTAAACAGTGAACCTGATGGCTCTGTCTTCCATAAAGTTGTTTCTTTTTCAGTCCTTTCAGATATGCAAACCTGCAAATTCTTTGGTCATGAGCTGCAGAATTTACTTACATCTTGACCTTCACTTTTCTTAAAAAATTATACCTTCTCATTTCACTGGGTGAGCAAGTCTTGTATTTGGAAGAGTACAAAATCATGGCCTGCTTTCCTTCTTCACATAATTTTTTTTTCTTTGCCACTGGTTTTACTACAGAGGAGGTGATTTGTAGAGGCTTTTCTTACGTGTAAGCTGCAACTCAGTGGTGAACTTACCTTTCTCTGCAGCTTTTCTACTTCTGTTTAAGCCATTTGCTGATAGAGCAAGCAGACCTATGCACAATCAATGATTGGGACGTAGTAACTATTTCTGAGCAATGTACTCCTGTTTTCTGACTTCTTTGCTCTTTTTCATTTTTTTTTTTGATGCTTAAGATCTGTTTGTCTTCATGATTTCCAGAGACTGTTAAGCTGAACTTTTCACCCCTCTCTCCTGAGTATAAAAAGCTTGTTTAGAGCATAAGCTTAAATAAAATAAGTTTTAATTTACTTCTCTTTACATTTAGTTATTGCTCTATATGTAAGCCACTTGTAAATGAAATCCCTTCATAACTCTTCATGGCCATCTTAATTTTTTCCAGTCCTGAATAGTTTGGTATCAATATAATGATCTTTTCAGACCATTTGCAAATCTGTTGAGCATCAAAAATGCCTACATGGATCCCTATGAGCCCCATGGCTAAATCCCACCATTGTGAACAATTTAAATTCATAACAAGACCTTTATCTTCCTCCAGGCAAACATAATGTTTTTAAAGCCCTTATGGAGAGAGTTTAACCAAACTTTTTAAGAAATCCACATATTCCTACTGCACTGCAGTATGCTTGTTTATATCTTAATTGACTCTTCAAAGACATGTAGATTTATGAAGCATGATTTTCCACCATACTGACCCTTCTCCAATGTACCTTGATGATTTCTGAGTCCATGTATTTTGTTCTTTAGTGTAGTTTCTACCAGTTTATCCATGATAGAAGACAGATTTCCTAGGTTCATGTCAATAACTATTTTAAAACAAATTGCATCAAACTCTGGCACAGAGGCTGGTGTATGTTTTAAGACAAGAAATAAAGTTGGCTCTTCAGCAATTTCCTAGGTGAATTCCTTTATGTGTCCCAAATGACTGCTGTTTGGTTCTGGAACCTGATTTGTTACAACTTATTTTGTAATTTTTTAAAAAATATTTTCTTCTAACGTTCAAGTTTGAGATAGATCATCATATTCTTATCCCATATGAAGTGCTGTGTTACCTGAGCCTCCCTCAGATCCTCCACCATGAACAGTAGTGGAAAAATTCATTAAACATTTTCAACCTTATCTTCCATGAGCAGTCCTTTTACATCTTGATCATATATCTGCCTGACTAACTAGCTGGCAGCCTTCCTACTTCTGAGGTGTTTTAAAGGAGTTTTTTTATGAAGCATTTTTATGCCTTCAGCAAATTGCTCCTAAAAATATTTTGGGCTTCCTTGTGGTTTTTCCTTAAACTTGCCAATTTTATGATCTCTTTTCCTCACTTTTTTTTTTTTATTTTTATTTTATTTTATTTTTTTTATTTTTTTTTTTATCATTTTTAAAATCTTTCTTCACTGTGTTGTTTACTATAACTGACTTTTGATGTCACTCCTTTTAAAGTTTTGTGATAGTTGTTACCAGCTTACCAAGAACCTCTAACATGACATCTTAAAACAATTTCCACACCATATAAATATTTTTACCCTTTTCTCTGTTATGTTTACATTCCTCTTTCCTAGCTTTCTCTTCTTTTAGGTATTCCTGTTTTTGAAGTCAAATACTGTTCATGGTAATTCTTTCAATTCTTTTGGTCCTATGGGCATAATCACTGTGCATGTAACATAAGGTTATATTAGGCCCCTTTGCAAGTCACTTTGAAGTAGCCATTGCTTGGAGCTGAGTCAATCATGGCTTTTCTGTGGACTTTCCAAACTGTTATGTTATGCAATCATAAGTGGTCAATGTCTACACTGTTTTCTAAGGCAATCCTGAGAATAGACACAGCAGGTACCTCTGACACCCTTCTGCACAACAGCAGTTTCCTGGACTCTTGAGCACCTCTGGGAAGGTTCTCAACAGCTCACTGGCCTGGCTTTGTCACACACATTATATGATTCCACCCTGCTACTATACAGAAATGGTCCTGCCTGATTTATCCACCAGCATCTTGCAGCAGAAGCAAGGAATGTCTGAAGTAAATGAAAATTCAGGAGGAGAAGTCTTTCCCCAGTCCAACGAGGAGGAAATTTTTATCTAATGGCACACATTTTTTCCTTGTGACTCCTTACTAAGAACAAATCCTTGTTTTTCATTTCCCTAGCTATGGCTGTGAGCAAAGAGCAGACCCTTCAGTTAGTCGTCAAGATCATGATGCTTGCAGGCTTTGTGTTTGTCAAGAATGTCCCAAAGTCTTGGATGCTCCAGCTTTCATCCCATCTCAGGATACTCTCTCAGGCACTGTTTGTTCTCATCTGTCAGTTCTAAAGCTGGGCCTTATGTCATGAACAGGAGTGTCTGCTGCCTGTGAAAGGACTGGGAAATTGAAGGTGTTCTGGGTGTTTGGATCCCCTTGGCATGACATCGTGGAGTCAAGGCAGCTCTGCTTCTAGGGGCTGTCATGCATATAACCCTTTTTCAATGGGAATTTTTGAGTCCTCAGAGGGACACAGTGGAGAGAACCTCCCTTCAAAAAGCATGGCAGTCAGATACCACACACAAGAGGCTCAAGTGCCTTGCCAGAGCTGCACACTTGGTGAAAGGGAATGCCATTCATTTGGATAGAAAGAGAGAGAAGGATAACATTACAGAGCGTTGGAAAGAGTATGTGCTTTTTTACAAGCATTGACTTTCCTTGACTTTTATTTTCTTTAATATATTTTTTAATATTCTTTTTTATTCAAAAACTTCTCTATAGCTTTAGATGAATCAATGAATTTGTTCCAGTTTGGTTTTTCCTTCCTTCTTACGCAGATTTCAGCTATTCCAAAGAGTTCAAAAAGCTAACCTTTCTGTCCTTGCTGCTTTCTTAACCATGTTTTTTAAATGTATCTTACCTCTGGCTCCATGGTGATTTCAGAATACACTTTACTCCCCAGCACAAAAGATTACATTTTCTGCCTTTGATATTGATAATGTCATGGTCCACAGCTACCATATCCTCCTTGATGTTGTACAAGAAACTATGTAGAAGCATTCAGAGGTTCAGCACTATTACATGTGGCATAGAAAACACTGGCCAGTTCTCCATGGCATTAGAAACTGGATTATCTGTGTGCCTGACAATTGAATCTTTCTGTAGTGTATCTCGTTTACAATGTAAGCCAGGTTTCTTGTCCACTGAGGGATATTCTTGTTGAAAAAGAATATATGGACATCCTACAGTTCAGGGAACCCATTTACTGGAGACATTCACTCCTTTTCAGATGAATGGTGCCCTGATGTAGCACTATTTAGTAGCACAGGTGCTGTTAGTCCACAGCTGAGACTGGCTGTGATGTCTCCATGTGTATTGGTGGTGCTCTTCTCTCTCGCCGAGTTCCCTCAATTCGTCACGTTCACCAGGGTCAGCAGCTCGGTTGCTGTGAGTGCACCCCATCTGCTCAAAGGGCAGATAATTGTACAGATGATACCTGTGCATTAAGTGAATCAAGTAGCCTCCGTTCTCCTTCTGGTCTCATTAGATAGTTTGCTCCAAGCTTCTTCAAAGGAGATAGTTAATTAAGGGTAATTAATCTACCGTTGCAGTGCCTAGCACTCAAATGGAAAGCAAACAGTGACCTATTTATCACTCTCTCAGACCAGCTTTATACTGAATCCAGTTAAACATTATTTTCTGTGGATTTAATTCAAACTAGGAATTTGATCTACCATGCTCAAGTATTTACTAAATTTTCACCAGTGGTGTTTAAACTGAACAAGTTCTAAAGCTGTATATCTGTTTTGTCCAAGCACACTGTACCATACTGGTGATGTTTTACATTAACTGAACTTTAAACCTAATTGAACTATGAAATTCCCACCCTGCCCTGAATTTAAATGTAACTCCACTTCAAGACTAGCTGATCTGTAGAATCCCAATTTACTCAATGTATTTTACTGCAGCATTTGAAATTAGTCAGCTCAGAAAAGCAGTTTTTAATCTAAACAGTCTGTTGCTATTACAGAGTATATATTTTATACTATATATCTGAATCTAGAAATAATCCAAACTTGAAAAAACAGTACATCCATGTTTTTCTGCCTATGTATTGAACATGTGCTTATCTAAAAAGAGTATTGTCATTCATCTTAAAACTGTCCTCCTCTATAAAGACAAAAATGAGATCTCCAAGCCTCAATTTACCTGGGAAGCTGGAATAATGATGGCCACCTTACTAGATTTAAACACCGTTGCTGTTTAAATCAGGCCTCTGTCAGCATCTGATAGTCTCCTTAAATCTGTGTGGGGATATAAAACCATGGACACATCTTATGTCCTCAAGAGGAAGATGAATCTTCTGAAAATGTGCTTCTTACAATTATATTTTATGATCCTATTACCTTATGAGTGGTACACTACATAAGCTCAGCACCTTTGAAAATGACATAATATATACTATCGACAGATGACAGGAAACAACAGATTTGTCAGCACAGATCTATAAGAAGTATAGGATGAGAAGTAAAAGATGGATCTGTCAGTAGGGTAAATGGTTGATTCTCGAAAACAGGAATCCCAGTATAAGGCCTGCTGTATAATGCTTGGCTGGCACCACATGGTCATCTGAGACATAATTATCCAGGACTGATTTTGATCTTATTAATAAATTCTGCCTTAGCAACCTGAAGATTATTTTCATACATGAGTCATTTGTGGGTTTCATGGATTTTCAGACTCCTGGGAATCAAGCTACTTGGTTCCCCTTGGTTTAATTTTTTATGTCCTCCAAATGTCTTTGCCATCACTGCAAGTCTTGTGTAGCTGAGATGCACAGTTTCACAGTAGGATGTGAGGTTTGCCAGCCTGGGGAGCTGGACTATCCCTCCCCAAATCACAGCTCACAGGACCAATCTGAGCTGGTCTGCAGCTGTTGTCAGTGTGACTTCCACAGCTGCTACATCCTTTTACATTGTACACTTTTCAAAGATAAGCCTTCCCTGTTAGAAAGATTATGTCCTCTGGAATATGTGTCAATGAAATTAATCAGTTTTATTTCTGGATGATGTATATCTCTTAACTTGCAGCTTTAAGAAGTCCACTTATCTGTTGGTAGGAAGCATTTATCATCGAGGTATTATGAGTGTGTGCATAGCAGTGCACTGCCCTTCCATAGCAGTGTGGAAGGGCTCTGCTCAGAAACCATGATCCCATTGCTGTGAGTGTGATTTGATAACAGCCTCAGACTGCAGGAATACAAATCCTGGAGGGCTTAGGGAAACAATCTTCACAGTGAGAGTGGTCAGGCACTGGAATAGGTGCCCAAATGTGATGATGCTTGCCTGTGGTGATGCATTCCATTACACTGTGAAATAACAACAATGGTTTAAATAAAAAAATACATCCTTGGTGGTAAATTATATGGTGTAGCATAGAGCAGTGCTGATGTACTTTGACATGGTCTATTGTAAAGCCTCCCTGGGAGTCTTTCTGCACACTGCTTTGAGGGACATCCTTTGAGTAATGCCCAAATATTAGTATTAGGTGTGATGGGTGGTACTCTGTACCAGCAAAAAGTGACATTTTCTTGTGGCAGGGAAAGAAGTTTGTTTAATATCCAAGATGAAAACTTTCTTCTAGCTCTCAGTTTGTTATCTTTATGCATTGCTGCACGGATAACTGGCCACTTATGCTTGACGAAAGTGAAGTTGGATGCCTCTTGCAGTATTATTCTAAGCCACAAGGTGGCACTGGAAGATTACAATAATACAGTGTAATTAACACCATCACCCCCCAATCTTTGACAGAGAAAGCACGATTTTTTACATTAAATGATGTAAACCATGGGAATTGGTTATTTTTCTTCCTTCTGATTTTTAGATTCACTAAAAAGTTTTAGTCAAGTTTTCTCAAGAGTCAAATGGAAATGCATCTGTGTGCAGCGTAGCTACTGCAAAGTCACAACAAAGTAACGATGAATCGACTTCCCTTTGTTTTTAAACATGTATTCATTAATACTGGTGATCCTAACAGCTGTCTCTCTTTTTGTAGCCAAGTGTTCATGCCTCAGCAGCAACTGCAATGTAAAAGTAGGAACTTAATTTCCTCTGAATTCTTTGATATGTTGTCTGAAGCTTTCTCTTCCCTTAAAAAGTAAAGTTGAAAATCTATCTCAGGTTTTCATCAAAGGTGAAAGCTCTACCAAGGTTTGTTAATTTTTATTAGATTTCACAATACTCTGGTCCAAAATATCTTACTTTGTTTTAATACCAAATGTAGGGTTCAGTAAGCAAAAGCTGTTAATTATTGTATTACTATTACAGGTGGAATTAGACATATTTTTGGATAGTTTTACAAAGCATACAGCTCCTTCCCATATTGTCACATTTCTTTTTAAATCTCTAAATACTGCAAATTTTGAAGCTGGTTCATAGTTCAATAATGAGATGAGATGTCATTTGAGTGGGCTGTTGTCTAACTTAAGATTGTCCTTTACAATTACGACTAAGAGAATCTTGTCTAGATAACAAAGAAAATAAACTCCATTGGTGCCTTTTTAACCCTAATTACTGTAGCTGCAATGTAAAATCTTGATCCTGAAATAAGAACAGCCTTTAATGGTTTAAAAAAACTTGCTGGTATTAACACCTGGCCACATGAAATAGTTTACTGGATGAGGGACTTTGACAAAATTTATCTTTAAAAATTCTTGTCACTGCAAGAGGTATCCAAAGCAGACTTCTCATATAGACTCAACTCCACCACGTTCAAAGGAATTCTTTGACTTATCTGATGACAAACAGACTGGTTGCCCAAATTTACTCAGGCTGAGATCACTTATCCTTTTATCAGCAGATTTCTTCAAAGAGAAAATGTTCCTTTTGGACACCAGCAATTCCAGTCATTTACCACCTGTACTTCCCTTCCTGAGGTCAACAGAGCTCTGAGGCTCTTTATTGCAATGTGCAAAAGTTGTAGCCTCAGCCTGGCTCCCAGTGAACAGGTGAGTGTGGAGCAGCAGACCCATACTACTGCCTGTCATCCTGACACCAACATGCTTGGCACAAACCCCAGGGGATGGAAGGGTGGGTGGAAGGACTGCCCTCAGAGCCTTCAATGTGATGGCTCCAGCACCAAGAAGAGCCTGACTGACCATGCAGCCTGCTGTCCTGACCTGCCTGGCTGCTGCTGCAGCCACTCTGTAGAGTGACAAGTAAGTTCTGGCTTCAGGACAACATTGCTGTTCAGTGTATGCAACCAGTATAAATGAGAAAAAAAGGCAGAGCGAAAGATACTGGGAGATCTGATTTCAGCAACCATAACATTGCATCAGAGAGTTTATTCCTGTTTACAGTACAGTGAATGGAGAACAGTTCACTACCCTGTTTCAGAAGATGTGGCTCCATGATGTCATTTTGCCACATAGGATGTAGGGCCAGGATATCCTACCCTGGTAGGCTTTTGGGGCGATGTTTTGCCATTCTTCCTCATTCTTTGTGGAGTGCCCTTCTGCACTGAACATACAGGGTTTGTTGCAAGTCTCTGACTCGAGCCTTGAAGAGCAAGCTGCTCTCAGGGCAGCTGCTCTGACAGTGCCCTGGGCTGCAAGCATCCCTCCTTCCTCTGGCTGTGCAGGCAGTCCAAGAACCCTTCAGGGACTTCCCTGCTTTCTTCCTCACCATCCTATTGAAAGAAAATGCCAACTGGACTTGCAGACTCTCTCCTACATCATTTCCTACTTCAAGACAATTTAACTGTCATATTTTAGCTCTCTTGTATGAAGCTTTCCCAGCTGACATGTGTTATTTTGCAATTAAAACCCATACACATCAACATAGAAATTTTTTTAAAACTTTTGTTATCAAGTTTTATTATTCCAACAAGTGTTGCTGTCAGCTAATAATCCCTAGAGTGGTCATCATGAAATATTCCAATAATTGGATTTTAATTAAGAAATTCACTTAGTCCTACACTATTTTTGAAATCTAATTATGTCTTCAGGAAACTCATCCAAGTTGTGGTATTTTCTGGACAATATATAGACTCAGTACAGACTCCTTCCATTACTTTAAGTCTTTTTTTTTCCATTTTTATGGTTATTATTAAAACTCTTCTATTTCCTGTATTGTCAGGAAAAAAAATTGTAGAAAATTATCAAGATCTAATGGATGAAATAAAAGTTGAATGCAAGTACAAATCTCTATTATAAATATTATGTTAGAAAAGAAGCTCCCTATGCAAAGAAGGTTAGAAAGATTTTTTTACTTTTTATATTGATGATCCAGAGACTCACTCCCTTGAATCTAAAGGCATTATTAATGACAAAATCCTGTAGATTCACTTGGCTGTAAGTTTTACTCATACAGACAATATTTTATGTCTCATCTCAAGTATTTTGGGGGGAAATCCTGAGTATATATGTGCACACTGAGTGCACTGTAATAAGGCTAATGAAGCCTGTAGGCTTGCTTATATCACAGAAGCACTGAGTGGTTGAGACATGGCTGTTTGTACATTACATTTTAGTCTTCTTTGATTCTGAGCATCACATCTCACTCCAATACTGTGTGAGTCCTCATGGTAGGGGATCAGGAGAACTAGTTAAGAACACCATGAATACAAGACACCTCTCTTGAAGTGGTTGGAGTATTCCTGTAATTTTCCTTATGGCATACAGAGAAACTCCACTTTGCGGTATGCCTTTGACTGTAAGTAGTCAGAAATCCATGTATTAAAAATAAAAGTTTAAGAGAGATGTTTTTTATATTTAGAAATATGAACGGTACCTACAGTCATATTCTGACCTTGAAAGAATGAAAATAAAATATGACAAGGGACTCTCTTTGTAGTATTTTTACCAACCATAAAAATATTCTGTTCAAACATGAAGATTTCCTTGAAACAAAAGAAATCTATTTAAAATGTGAAGAGGGGAATGGGTAAGAAGAGAAGGTCTGATGAATTAATGGTTGGCAATATGAATAACATTTCAATAAGATTATTTACATGAGTGATATGAGGCATCTGGCCCACACACTGTATAGTACAAATATAGAAAAGCTGTGGAGGCCATAATCTGTCACTGTAGTGCATATGCAACTCCAGCTGAATTCAGTAGTACTTCAACATGCATATAGATGAGATACTGGAGTTGCCTGTGCACTACATATGTACTATACAGTGTACAGGCCGGATGCTTCACATCATTCATATAAATAATCTTACTGAAATATTCTTCATATTGTTAAACATTCATTCATCAGACCATTTCTTCTTATCCCTCTAGATCTTCATATTTTTAAAAGATTTCATTGTTCTCCAACCCACCTTTTCCTTCTTTGCTTTGATTTCTTTTTTACCAGGCAGTATTTCCAAAGTAAGAAACATGGCCTCTACGAAGAGGATTGCATGAGATTCAGTTCTATTTACTATTTCATACATAACTGTCCATGTTTAGATAGGTTAGCTACATTGTGCAGTAAGTTTAGCACAATAATTTGATATTTATCATTACAGCATTGTATTTTATTTTAGTGGCTCAAGCAATTAAACCATGTGCCCATCCTCCATCGGAACCTGTAGCAGTTATTAATCACTTGCCATTGTCTTTGGATTTTCTGCTTGTGACCCTTTCAGTTGTGCAAGTCAGGATGCTATCTTCACAGAAACAGGAAAGATGTCTAAAGGTTAAAATGTATTTCAAAGCTTTAAAAATAGCCCAATTGCATTCTAAAGTCTAATTGGTCTTTTTAAGAGTCCATTACTAAGCCTGGAATTCGTGATTCTTTAAACCTCAGTATTTGACACTACTCTGAGGGGGACCTTCTTGCTAAGATTATAAACAGCATCCAAATGTTTGAAATTAAAATTCACTTTAAAAAATCCAATATTCCACTTAAGGTGCTCAACCAATATTACAGAATCACATGAAAGTCAAAAGACTGAGTGCAAAAATCCTAAATGTCAGATTGTCATATGCATTGTATTCCCTTTGAAAAATTATCACATGTTCACAGCTGGAGTACTTTGGAGTCTGGTTTTTTTGTTTGTTTGTTTGTTTGTTTGTTTTAATAAAAAAGATCAATCCAGACTCCTATATAATCCTTACTCCTTTATTTTGGAGTGACAATGGAGGGAAGGAGCAGTACAAGCAGCATTTCTGAAGGAAAGCTCAATTCCATGGTAGTTGGAAACTTTTTCCCAGAGGCCTTTGGCTAAGGAGGTCAGCTGCAGAGCAAAGAAGTTCTCGATGAAGTCAATGAGATCTTGGATCTGTTCAAACATGACAGAAAACAGGTTCACCCATCCTTTACAACTTTGCCTTGACAGCCTGCTCACAACTCAAGGACATGCCCCACAGATCAGGCTGTTTAGAGGAGACCTTGCTGAATTTACACCATGAAGAAATTCCAGTGAGCTGAAGTAAAGAGCTTGCTTGTGATTCCAGTTGAGTTAGGAGCTCCTCCACAGTGCTCACCTAGATGAGGTGTAAGGATCTGGATGAGAAAGACTGGAAGGGCCTTCTTCTATTTGATCAGATGAAGGAACAATTATTCTCCAAGGACTACTTCCTTGTCATGCCAATGAAGACAGTGACCAGAATTTGGAGAAACTGAATCAAGTAATACATACAGTAGAGCTGAGTTTTTCTTCCCTGAAGAAATCATGTCTTCTTCAGGAACCTGACCCACTGGCAGTTTCATATCTAAGGTAACTGTGCTGGGTCTAAACAGCAGCTTATTGCAATGATCAGCTGTATGCTCCATGCAGCCTATGGCAAGTTTGTTCTATGTGAAGAGAGCAATATCTATCTAGCAATCTCTCTCTCTCTCATATATCTTTAGATAGAGTACTAAGTGTGGTTCAAGCCCCACACTTATGGAGAAGTAAGAGGGGAAGAGATAGGAAGGAGGGATTTGCAAGGGAGAAGTCAGCTACAATTTTTTGTTTGTTATCCTTTTGAAACAAGAAGTGTCTAGGCAGCTTTAGCCTGCACTGTAATGCAGAGGCTGTCTGGAGGGGCAGAATGACAGTATGATTCCTTGCAGGCTGCACGATTCTGTCCAAAGCTGTGATGTGAGCACTCCACGTCTAGAAGAGTGATGGTTTTGGAGGCATATGGAAGTGTCCATCTTCTAGGTGTTTGGAGGAGAAATGGCCATGGGCAAAGCTCTAGTGCAGCTCTTTCAAAAAGTACTCATTACCTTCCCCATTCTTTTCCTGATCCCTTTTTATTACAGTGTTCCAAACTCAGACCCCCAAATTAAAACAGTATTTTACAGCTTGGTACTGAAGCCTCAGATCGCAGATATTAATTACCACTATGTGCCCTGAGGAAAGCAAGGATTTGGCAGGACAACTGAACTCTCCCTTTTTTTTTTCTTATTTCCCTCTCTTGCTTATTGGTTCCCCTTTGGGAGGTGATAAATCTGACTTTTGCTATTGAACCTGGGCATCTGGTATGGCTACCCTGTGCTGTTGGTATCTTCCCCTTCACCCTGTCCCAGTGTCACACTGGTAATGATACCATTTTGGGGGATGGAAGAGGGTATGAAAAAAACCCATAAGACTCTTGGTAAAGAAGAAAGAAAATAAGGTCGATGAGACCTTTCCCTTTGAGTAACAGCTGGCAGGATAAGCCACAACACCGAGCAGGGATGAGCTTTCCACCTTCACTCCGAGGGGCTGTTCAGCTACAGGTTCCTGCTTGCGAGGGAGAAGCAACCCTTTCCTCTGGAGCTTGTCTCCCGCACCCGTCACCCAGCTCTGCTCCGCGATCCCGCTGCCTCCGTGCCTGGCTGGCGGGTGCCCACTGCCTTCGCGGGTGAAGCAGCACTGTCGGGGCACGGGATACCCCTGATGGAGGTGGAAAAACTACAATGAAGGGGAAGAAAGAGGGAGAAGGTGCTTTCCCATGCTCCTTCCAGGCAGACAGCCGACTCCCGCGGGCAGGCAGAGAAGGAAAGGGGCTGTGCCCAGGCAGCAGCGCCGGCAGCAGAGCGGACAGGGAGGGCAGCGCCCGCATCCCGGCAGAGTCAGGCAGCAGGGCGGACAGGGCAGGCAGCAGGGACAGGGCAAGTCAGCGGGGACAGGGCAGGCAGCAGGGACAGGGCAGGACACAAGGCAGGCAGCAGCGCGGGCAAGGCGGGCAGGGCGGGCAGCGCAAGGCAGCTCGCGCCGCCCGGGGAGGGCTCTAATTCATCACCCCGTTCAGCGGAGAGGATGGGACGCCGCTAAACTCCCCTTCCTCCCTCCTCCCTTCCCCCTCGCCAAGCAAGCCCCCCCCCCCTCCTCCCCCCTCCACTGCTCGCTCTCTCTCCCCAAGCAGTGAGGCTCGGACAGTGCTCAGCTCCAGCGCTTTATTTTAAGATGATCGGCCAAGGTCTTTGCAGATAGATTTTATCTGAAGTTAAATAGCGGGCGCTCGCCGCTCCCTCGACAATAAGTCATTTTTAATAGAGACAAATCGCCCTGGACGCCCCGGAGCGCTGGTGCCGCCGCTCCTGCCCTCACCCCCCGCCGAAGGCGAGCGGGCAGTCTGGGCAGCTCCCTCCTCCCGTAAGTGTCCTGCTCGGCGGAGCCGGAGCGCGGCTGTGTGCGGAGAAGGGGAGGAGAGGGGGGGAAAGCCTTCCAGCCGTCCCGCCGCCCTGACAGTGCCTGCGCTGGATGCACAGCGGCCGTGGGACACCTCGGAGCGGAGCGCGGCGAGGAGATGCGCAGGGGCGGTGGGCTGCGCCGCGGCACTCAGTCCCTCTAGGCTCGCCCATGGAGCGCCCCGCGGAGCCCCGGCCGCCGTCGGATCCCCCACGCCGTACGTATCCCCGCCGCGGCCCCCCCGCGGCGTCGAGGCTGTCCGCGGGCCGCGGGGGCGGAGGAGGGCTGGGGCCGGGGATGGGGGTCCTCGCCCGTCGGGGCGCCCCCGGGCGCGGTCCCGGCCCGGGGCAAGGCACGGCTCGCCTTTGGGAGCGGCAGAGGGAAGTGGGTACTTGTGGGAGTCCGCAAAACCTGCTCCAGCGTACCGAAGGCAAAGCTCTCTGCCTCGGCTTTAAGCGCCCAGGAGCATCCGGAGCCCCGATTCGAGCGTCTTCTGCCCCCGTCTCCCCGCTCCGCTCTCCAGCGCGCTGCCGGGGCTCCGCGGCCAAGTGACGGGTGGCTGCAGCCCGATCCCCGCCGAGGGCGCAGGCAGGCGGGCAGGGCTGGCGCTGGCACCCGCGGGCCATCCCAGCCCACACCACGGGGCTCTCCTACCCAGTAAAAGGACTGAGCGCCGGGGAGCGCTGCCTATAGGCAATCTGCTGCCACCTCGGACCGTGTGATCACTTTGCTCCGACGCTGGATTAACTCGATTTTAATCGTTTTTTTGTTTCCCCCACCCCCATTCACACACCCCATCTCCTCCTTCTCTCCAGCCCGCCCCNNNCCCCCCCCCCCGGTCCCTACACACCTCTCGTCTCCCCGTGTCTCAAGCCTAACCTTGTCTTGTGGTCATGGGGTCTATAATTTCATTTTTGTCTAGGCTGGTGAGAGCTCTGCTTGTTCTGTAAAGTGGATGTCAGGTGGATCTATGTTCTGGAAGGAACAAAGAGGCAGCGAAGGCAGCGCGGGGGAAGTTTGAGCGGCGAGGATGCAGGCTGTGTACTGGTACGCGGTCCTTCTGCTGCAGCCCACCCTCTACCTGGTGAGTGCCCCCGGCCCCTCGCACGGGCCGGGGAGCGGGGAGCTCGGCGGGGGGAAGGGTACCAGCCTGGCGGAGAACGAACAAACTCACGGCAACTACTTGTGCCCCGCAGCAAGCCCTGCCTCGCTGTCCCGGGGTCGGGCCGGGCCAGGCCGGGTCGGGGCCGGGGATGCGCGGGGCTCGGCCGGGAAGTCTAGGCGGAGAACAGGGGTGTTTGCGGACAGACCCGTAACTTCTCCTTGGGGGGCCAGAGCAGGGTCGGAGACTCCCGGGCCGCGTCCCCCGGTGCCACGTCCCAGGCCGGGTCCCTCGGCTTCTGCGTGGGTACCGGAGTCCCGCCGCGGAGGCTCTCGGACAGGCTGTGGGATGGAGCCAACTTCCTGCCCTCTGCTCCCTCCTGAGGGTGGGAGCCCCTCTGAATGGGAACCCTCCCGGTGTGCCACTACGGGCGGCGCGGCACAGGCGGGAGGGCATTCCGCGGCGAGCACAGCGAGTGTTTTCCGCGTGAAGTGTCATTGACTTTCGTAGCAAATCTCCTTTAAGATTACCGGGGGAACACGAGTAAACAGCGGCGTTATCTCCTTTCACACACACACACTTTATTCCCCCTACGACCGCAAGGAACAAAAACCAGGCAGGCTGCTCCTTTGCAGCCCGCATCCTCTCTCGCCTGCGACGCGTTAAGCAGGCAAACGCTTGGCGGCAGCTCGTCCCCGTGGCGACGGGGGAGGGAAAAGACCTTTTTTCAGGAGCGTTGCCGAGAGAAGCATCCCGGCTGGGGACCGTGCTGGGGGCCCTGGTCCGGCCGCGGCCCCGGCCCCGTCCCCGCGGCCGCCGGGCGCTGCCGCCCCGCCG